>JACCIE010000049.1:1200000-1631698 GCA_018906755.1 Sycophaga agraensis
CAACGAGTCAATTACAATTACGACTACGGCCTTCGGTAAATAATCAATTAGCAACGGGTCAGGTAACTACATGTCGATAATTAATCGAGCCTCGTTACAAGCATCCTCGGTGCGCTCTTCCATACAAGAACAATTATAAACAATCAATGTTTTCCTTTGGAAGTGTGCGTCGCTCGCGAGGCAAGATCCAATTTTTCCAAAAATTCAATACCAATATACCGTGGACAATTAGGTACTCGGGAGGCATTTGCCAACTAAATTGCGGCCCAATACTCTAAGGATCGACGAGAAATGCGCGCAAGCGAAAGATGCCAACTGAAACTCGAATGCGAAATTATTTTTTATCTCGGGCGCGCTCGGTCCTCGTCGGCCGAGCGGCCCGCAATATCCAGAGCCGCGAGCGCCTCGACTGCCCTCCCGCGAGCATCGACGCCGATGATTATTCCCCAGGTATTTTCGAATTCTCTTTCCCCGGTGCGCATCAGGCTAATCCTTATTCGTCGCATTTTTCGGGCGCGCGCACTCACGCGACGGCGTAATGCTCGGCTCCTCTCTCGCGCGCGCATTTTTCCTCGGGCGGTGGAAATAAAAAAAAAAAGAGAGAAAACAAAAAAAAAAACGAGTGACATCTGCCACTCTCTTTCACTCGGGCGCCGCCGCGTCCTGCAGATTCGGGATCGTGGAAAGAGATTATTTGATGCCCGGGGGGCCCGAGACTCGGCCCTGCATTATTATACGCGGAAATCTCCGGCGGAGGGGGTACGGGGGGGCCGCGGGCGCTCCTCGCGGACGCCGCGCTGCATCCTGCGCCTACTCCGCCCCGTTTTACCTCACGGCCGGGGTGGTGGTGGAGGAGGAGGCGGGCGTAAAAGCGCCGGCCGTATCGAGTTTTTTTTTTGCGCAAGCGCCCCGGGAGTGGACGCGGCCGCCAAGACCGATAAGCGCCCCCGCGCTCACGCGGCCGAGCCCCTGGACCCGCCGCCGGGACGTCACGCGCCTGTCGCCCTAATTGGGCAAGAACTCGCGGGAGAATTAGCCGGGCCGGCTCTACGAGAAAAGTGCATTAAACTTACTGTTTTAAATAGCGCGCGAGGGCCGAGTAGTGCGCCTCGACGAAGACGAGGCCTGGCGGACGGCCCCGTCCTCTCCCCTCCCGGGGGTCATCTGCCACGCGGGCTTTTTCCCGAGGCGGACGCCCCTTGACGGAACGCTCCGCGAGTCTAGACTGCCTCGATGCCTCCATGGAAACGCTTCGTCATACTTTTATGATTATTCCCGTTTAATAAAAAATGAATATCAATGCTGCATTTGGCGAACATGCAAACATTTCATAGATTGACAGTGATTTTAAACTTTATAAGTTTAATTGAACAACAGCTCGCGTCTAAATAATCTCCGAGGGTGCAATTGCCCGAGACAAGATATACGTCACCACCGTGCAAACGTATTCATCTTTTATCAATTGTTAATTTTATTCAATTCATTATGCCGTAATACAAATTTGTTTTGCTTGCCGTTAATGCATTACATCGTATCATAGATTTGAAGTAATTATTTAAACATGCATGCGTATTAAATGTAATTAAACTTTCGAGCTTTTTTATTCTTCTTTACAGCTTTTTCCCTTGTGATATTTTCTCTTTCAGTAACCTTGAATAATGACTAAATTGTTATTTGTTGAATAATCGTTTATTTTGAAGTTTCTGAATTGTAAATGTTCATACATGCATTCGAAGCATGTATATAATATTCAATGAAAATGGTTATTATTTTCATTTTTAATATCTGGTGTTATTCAGATTGGAGGGTGATCTACAAAGGCATATTAAGAGAGTATTGATGAACCAATTTATATCAATGTTGTAAATAATTAATGACGCTAATCGTTATTATAGTTGTCGTAAAGTTTATCTTCATTGAAACGCTGTACTATTAAAATTATTAGATAAACTGAGGTGTTACTACGAACTATACACTTATATATAACTATTACTCATATTAAATTGAATATGTTTATTGAAAAATTTATTAATTTATGTGATTTAAATAAAGAAGTTTGTCCACGAATTATAAAAGAGCTTTTGTATATTCATCTAATATAGAATGAAGGTTCTAATATTTTCTTTCAAAAGAGAAATTATAAGAAACACAACCCCAATATACTAATTTTCCGATATCTCACGATTGATACAACGTAATGTATGGATAACGTGAAGTAGAGTCCGTCCTTTTTTTTAAAAAAATAAATTGAATTGAATATTGGCATGCTCTTTTGTTGAAATCGTTTTTAATTATTCCATCGCATTATACATCGATCTCAGTTTTGTTATAAAGGTCGGATGCACAGTCTTTTGTATATTAAATATTTAAATAGTTAATATATTACATACAATTGATTATTGAAACATGAAGCTTTTAAAAGTATGTATGTAGATATTTAAAATTTTGAAAACGTGTCATTTTAATTAATTATCTATACTAATCCAGATACACAAATAAACGTATAGAAGGAAATTGCATGCTACAAAGATAGAGGAAAATTGGAAGATATTGTGATAATTATATGCTCCAGATGACTTTCCCGCCCAATTTTCGAGGTTATGTTTACCTTTTAGGTAGGCATTATGTAGCACTCGAGCGATCAATTATTGAGTGTTTAAGAAGCGTTGAAATTGCCAGTTAGGTTTCGCGTGGGCGGGCGGCAGCTTAACGCCTCGTGGCCGATGAGCTCAGCCGAAATCCGTTAACTATCGGGCCGAGCCAATGGCCGACGGGGCTCGAGGCGGCCGCGAGGAGCGTCAGTTGCGTTACACGCGTGCGGCTCCCAATTAGTGGAGGTGGAGAGCTGCTGGCGCAGCAGCGCCGGCGGCTCGAGGCGCGTGGACGATCGGGGGAAGGGCGGAGGCGCGCGCGGGCGCAGCGGAGGCAGGTCTGGGGGGCATCTGCCGGGGCGCCTCGCGGGCAACTTGGCCGCGTGGCAGATGCCCGGCCCTCCTGTCGATTCTTGGCCGCGTTAATTGGCGCGACGTGACTGGCAGGCTCGGGCGCGCGGCCCGCTGACCCTCCGGAGAAAAGCCGGCGCCCCCGGAGGAGAGCCGCCGCCGGCCGGAAGTGCCGGCCGGAGCCGAGGCGGCGCGCCCGCGGCCCGATATACACCGCGCGCCACTATTGATGGCCGGGCGAGGAGCCGACCTCCAGCGTTATTCAATCAATATGCAGAGCCGAGCGCTATTTGCCGATATTCCGCTGGTCGTCCGCCGAGCTTTCAATTTTCGCCCGCCGACCGGCGCCGACTCGCCCCTGCAGGTTTTCCCGCCTCCCCTTCTCGCTCGGGGCTCAGGCAGTGGCTCAAGGCGGCTGCGCGAGGATCGGCAAGGAGGAAATGATCAAACCCCGCGGTCCAAGTGCGCGCCGCGGCCAGCGGGGAGAGTCGCCTGCCCGGGCGGAGGGCGGCCCCCGCGCTGCCAGCGGCCCTCGACCCGGGGCAGGGCGAAAACGCGCGGGGGAATTTAATGAAAAAGGAAGGTCGAGTGGGGCTCGGGCGATCTCGCGATAGCGCTCGCGTATCGAAATACAAGTTTAAAATGCAACGGTGCAGCGGCGGTCGGGGGGGAGCCGGGCTTCTCGAATGGCCATAAAGTCGCGGCTCTCGAATAAGATCGCACAGGCGCACAGGCGCCCCTATCGGAGGGCCGGACTTTTAGATGGGCCATTGGCCGGATTACTGATTAATTAGCCGGGCGCGGCTCGCCGGCAACTGGCGAGCGGGCCGCGATTAGCGAAAATTGGATTCGCAATTTCCGGGGGCTCGTAAAGATTCGGAGGCGGGAGGAGGAGCGGGCGCTCGGGCCGGGCCTTTTTTCGCGCGGCCCCGCCACGGCTCCCGCGCTTTATCTGACCCTCGCGCCCTCCCGCGTGTTTCGCCGCCGGCGCCCCGTCGCCCGTCGCTGCAATTACTGAAAATTGCATTTCCACTGAATTATACCGGGCGGCGAGGCAGAGAGAGAGAGAGAGAGTGGGAGAGGGAGCCGGGGGAAAGGAGAGGAGCGGGAGGGAAAAGGCGGGAAATGAGGGAAGGGAGCGGCGGCGGGAGACAAAGGACCCCGGGGAAAAAAAGGAAGCCGGCCCGGGGGAAAATCGGATGGAATTTGCAGCTAATCGAGTTATAGGATGGAAACCGCCGGCGGTCGGCTAACTCGCCGCGGCGGGGCTTGCATTTTGCAGGAGCGCCGCAGCAGCGCCGCGGCGGCGGGACTCGCGCCGGCCGCGGCCAAAGGCTCGGAATAAATAGCGAGTCTCGCGCGGCGGCCGGATTCGAGGGCGGCACACCGGCCTCCCCTGCTATCGCCGGGAATCATTTCCACTTTCGATGCACGCGCCGAATGACCGGGCGGTGGGCGGCGGTGGGGGGGGGGGGGGGCCGCCGCTGCCCAAGCCCCGCCGCCCCGGAGCCCCGGGCCCTCGCGGCGCCCACATAGCGCCGCGCGCCCGCTGTTTTCCTCCCGCGCCTATTTTTTTTTTTTTTTTTTTTTTCGCTTTTTACCCGGCGATTTTTCCCCGCGGTATTTTCCGCCCAGCGGCCCTCTCGCTCGCTCTCGCGCCCCCGGCGGCTTCCTCAAAGAGGGGCGCCGGCCCGGGGAGGCGCCGCCCCCTCGCTCGCCCGGGGATAAAAAATATTTCGAGTTTTTTCCTCCTTGCTTTATACCGTTTTTATAGGCGCGCAAATGCTTTTTTACTGTACGGTTGCAAAATCAAATGAATCGTAAAGGCGCAGGCGCGGCCCGACCTGCGCGCGGACGGCCCTCCCTCCCCCCCCCCCGCTTCCTATGCGTATGCGTGTCCCCGGCGCCCCCGCGAGTTATTCCTTGCCATTGCGAGTTATATAGGCTGGGCAACCGAGGCGGCTAATGAAAAATCCTCGGAGCCTCGAGGCCCTCGAGGCCCCCACGGTCGCCCCGATGCATAATTCGCGGATGCTTTGCCCGGGAAAAAGGCGCGTCCGCGCGGGGCCGAAAGGCTTACGGGCGCGGGCTCGCGAGGGAACAAAAGCCCATGGAAAGTTGGCGAGCGGCGCTTTATCGCGTAACGGCATGCGCCCGCGTTCGGCAAAAGTGCACGCGGCCCGGCGCCGTAAGCCCTTTAGGCGCTGATCCTCGAAGGGTCAAGAGCTAAGCCCCGGCCGGCCGGCGCTTTGAAAAGGCGCCCCGGGCAAAGGGCCGCGCGCCCCGGCCAATTAATCCCGCACATTAGACAGCCGGCCGCGATTATATCCCCGCGGAGACGCGCGGGAAGATAATCGGCGGGAGGCGGCGGCGGCGGCGGGGGCGGCGGCGACTGCACCGGCTCGCGGCTCGCCGGAAGTTAGCCTCGCAGTTATCAAAGGTCCAGTAAAAAAGTTTACGAGTCCGGCCGGAGCCCAGGAGGGGCCGGGGACGCGCGGCCAGTGCATATCGGCCGGAGCGAGCGGGAAGAAAGCCCGCGGGGCGGCCGGGCGCCGGAGGGAGAGGGACGGACGCGCCCGAGGCTTGATGTACGAGCTTGCACCGCGGATGCTGCGCGCGGACCCGGGGCGGGGGGGGGGTTGCCGTCCGGGGGCGGCCGGGGGTGGCCGGGGGTGCGGGCAGGCTGCAGGAGCGGGCGCGGGAGGGAGGGGCCGGGACAGGCGCGCGGCCGCGCCGCCAGAGAAAGGGAGAGACAGAATTTTCGCCGGCAAAGGGATAAAATACGATTTTATTTGACGCTGCACTACCACCGGCAAGCGGCGGGCGGTGCAGGCCTGCAGCCCGGCTCCTCCTGCACCTCGGACGCGCGGCCCCGCGTCCGTGTGCGCCTGTGTGGGCGGCCGCGCGCCCGCGCCCCCGGCCTCCGCGACGTAATGAATAAACTTGTCTTGCTGGGCCGGGCGGACCGACTGCAGCCGAGGGAGCGGAATATATACAGATGGACAGATAGAGAGAAAGCCGGGCGAGCGGGGCGCCAATGGAAAAAGCGGTGTCCGGCCGGGCCGAGGGAGAAGGACGGGAGCCGCGGGAGGAGGGAGCCGACGCGGGCAAATATATTTAAAGCGGAGGAGCGGCCCCCAGCGGCCCCGCGCCCCCCCCGAATATGCGTTAACAAATGCAGGGGGCCGGGGGCCAGGAGGGGGCGGACCTCCGCGGCCGATGATGGAATTGTTGTCTAGGCCGCCCGGCTACGTGCGCTTTTTTCCAAATGCACTTTTCCCTCTGCAATCGAGCCGTTTTTGATCGGTCCGCGCACGTGCGGCTTATGCCCGGGGAATTTCTAATCGAGCTTTTTCCCCGCTCGCGCGGAGCTTTCCGCCTCGGCGCCGCTCCCCGCCCCCCGCGGACGAATTACCCGGGCCCGTTACCTTTGTTGTCGGCGGCGGCCCGGAGAAGAGCCCGGAGGCTGTCGAGCACGTGGACCGCGGCGCCGCGCATCTCCGCGGGCGCGCGGGGCAGCGGCAGGCGGCTCCATGGGACGCCCGTGAATCGCATAATCAGGCGGAGCCGATGCCGCGGGCCGCGGGGGAAAAACAGAGGCTCAAGTGCGTCCAGCGGGAGGCCGGGCGCGGAGGTCGGCTACACGCGGAGGAGAGAAAAGACAGGGGAGCCGGGCGCATGCGCTTTTGGCAGGGCGCGGGCCAGCCGCGGGCGCCCCCAGCCCCTCCCGGCCCCGGGGCGCGCGGTATTTTTTTAACTCCTTCCCGGCCACCCCCGGGCCGCGGGAGGCGAGGCGGCCGCCCCGCCCGCGCCCCCGCTGCCTGCCTCTCGCTCTCTTTTAGCCCTCCTCTTCCTTTATCTAATATACGCAAGCGCCGGCGAGATTTATCCGCGCCGATGTGTGCGGACGGGATCGAAAGAGTGGCGGGGGAGGCTGCAGCTGCAGCCCGAGCTCGCGGAGCCCGCGCCGGCCGCACTCGAGCCGTACACGAGTGCAGCGCGCTGCACATGCACGCGCGCCCCTCCCGCCGCGGCGGCCGGCCCCCCGCCGCCCGAGCCTCCACGGCCGCTGCCCCCCCCCACCCACCCACGGGGCTCGCCCCCCGCCCCCCCCCCGGCCCCGCGGGGAGGAAAGCTGCGTGTCCGCCGAGGGAAAAAGTCGGCGGCCCGCCGAGCGAGCGAGAGCGGCGCAATTGAAAAAGGGAGGGAGGCCTTCAATCCGTTCCTCTCGACGGCCGGGAGGAGGGGGCCGGCCGGCCGGGCCGAGTGGGCGGAGGGGCCGGAGGGGAGCCCGGGGCCGGCGTGACCGGCGTCCGAGGGAAGATAGCCCGGCCGCCCAGACAAGGAGCGAGCGAGTGCACTTGAAGTGGGGGTATAGGCCGCGGTGGCGCCCGAGAGAAAGGGGTGAAATTGGCCGTGCGCCCGACGAGGACGAGCCGACCGCCGCGCCGCGCCCGCCAAAAAAAGGGACCCGCCGAGGAGGAGAGAGAGGGAGCGTCGCTTCAATTCATTGATCGGCCGCGCGCCCGCGCCCCCGCCGAGCCCCCGCCGAGCCCCGCCGCCCACCGCCGCCGATCGTCTCCGAGCTCGCGGCTCCCATCGCCCGGAGACCCTGCCGATCGCCGACCCGCCGAACGCGCCTCCCGCGCAGCTTCCAAGTCGGCCCGCCTCCCTTTCGCTCTCCGCCGCCAGAAGCCACATTCACATTGGTTAACGTGTCCAAGACTATTTACAATGCCGCCATCCTTAATGGATTCGAATGCCGTTCTTCAAATTCACAGCTATTACATGCCGTACCGATGCGAGGGATTCTGAAATTCCGATCGCGTGAAAATGGCAGGGGAGAAAGGAGGAGATGCCGGCAGTGGGCAGGCGAGGAAAAACCGCATCGGCCGGAGCCCAAGCGGCAAGACCCTCGGGCCGATCGGAGAAAGCGTGAAATGGCCGGTTGAATGGGCAAAGTGAGCGATCGCTCGTCACCTTCTTGGCGCGCCTCGTGAGAAACCGCGAGGACCGGCCTGCGGGAGGCTGCACAAAGACGCCTCGGGGCTTTGACTCCGCGGGCCTTCCGGGGCAAGGAGCCGGGCGTCTCGGCCGGGGACAACCCCTTGGGCCCGTGGCGGGCGCAGGCTCTTTGTCGGTCCAGGGCCGCGAGGGCCGCGGGGGCGCAGGCAGCCCAGGTGATCCATCTCCCAAGGCACCTGGGCCGCGTCTTGGCCGCCCGCGCATCTGTGTTTTCGGGAAAGCCGGGCCTACCTGGAAGGGAGGGCAGCGCGCGCTCGCCGCGCACCCGCACCCTTTCCCCGGGCTTTGTCGTCCCGCGCATAATGCGCTTTTCAATATGCATCTGTCCCCTAATGGCCGGCGGAATTATCGCGAGGCGCTCGCAGGCCGGCTGCCGATCCGCCGCGCCCCCGCCGATATCTGCCCTCCTTTGCCGGGGGCTGCCTGTGTTGTCCCGGCCCTCAAAGGAAAACCCCTTGCTCCGGATCCTTTCGCGCGGAGGAGACTCGGCCTTTGTGCCGCGGCCGGCTCTCGCCAAAACGCCGAGCCGCAGCGGCCGCGGGCACAAAGCCCCGATGCACATAAGCCATCGATTGGGATTAATATTCAAGGCTCCTTCCCGGCCCGAGCGGGTTGCGCGACCCTTTCACCCGCGCCCTTACGCCTGGGCGCCCCTCAAGCTGCGCCTTTGATATATTTTTATTCCAAATATCCGCCCTCGGCCTGCTTCCTCGCCACCGGTCGCTGCAACCTCCAATTATTCCTTATCTTGCGACTCGGCCCTTCCTTTCGCTTATTTACCTACAACTCGTTTATTTCCCCTCAATTAAATACCGATGCGAAGGTTAAGCACAAGCAGGTGATTTATGACATTAAAGCTCGAAAGGTCGCGCGTCCGCCGCTTTATAGTATTTTGCCTCTGTTGGAATTTCAACATATCAACTTGAATAACGTCATTATCGATTTGTTGCAGAGAAACTCTGTAGTAATTGTGTAGGTCACTTACCTTTTATATTAACCGCCTATAATATATATGCACGTATTTGAATTTTGTTAAAGTTGTTGATCGTGCATTTATTAGCTCTCATTAATATTTTCATTATATCCTCCATCTTTTTATTAATTATAATTTGGATCGTACAAATTCGATACAATCGGAAATAAATTGGCTGCTATTGCTCGCACAAGTGCAGATAAACTACATGTTATGCAGACGTTATGTCCCGTAGACGTTTTTACCGGCCATCTCATTTTAATTCATGTGATACCATTTTAATGCTTTTATAAACTGTTAGACGCTCAGATAGTTGTTTTGGCTCAATAGTTCAGCTATTCAATGGACAAATATTGCACCAAAAATTAAAACTTGTTAGTTTCATTTCACAAGTATTTTTCAATCTTTCACCTAACGCAATGGCATTTTTTGCTAGTTCGAGTCAAGTTTTGTCGTTTCTAACAAAAATGGTGTATTATTTTGTAACAGGGCTACGTACGGACAAACGGAAAGAAATCTAGAAGGCCAGAGTTAGCCCGAGGACAAAATCCAGTAGGCTTTGACAGATCACGGCTTAAAACCCCCAAACGAGAGCTATAGGGAGCGAAAACGAGCGAGAGAGAAAGAGCGCGATAGAGAAGGAGAGAAGGGGGCGAAAAGGCCGAAACAGACGGGCGCGCGCGCGCGCTATTTTCTTCCGGGTGTTCGGCTGCAAGCCGCGGGGTCTTGTCGCGTGCCTCGGCAGATGCGGGAACTGCAGCCGAGCTGCAAAGGGAGGGAAGGGGGGCCGCTGTGGCAGCCGTATACACATATATATGTACGCGCGCGCGCGCGCGGCCAACGCACTATGTGCAGGCCCTGCATCGGGCAATAATAAGGAGACGTGCGCGCGCGCGCGCGTTCTCCCCTCTCCCCCCTTTCCCCGCGAAATAAAAAAAAAAACAGGCCACCTTTCCCTTCGCCGCCAGCCGCTGCCCCCCCCCCCCGCCCCGCGCACGCGATCGCGGCTATTATTCAAATACGCGCGCGGGCCCGCACGCGTCCACTTTACGGATGGCTCGTCCGAGGCGCGCACCGAGGTATATAGGATGCGCTGCACCGGGGCGGGGGATTGAAAAAAAATTTCCGAGGCTTTCGCCCATCGGCCCGCGCGACGCGCCCGACAGGCTTGATTTGTCAGTGAATTTATTGGCGGGGGGTTCGACCGGACGCCGCCTCGACCAAGGAACCGCGGCTTGTTTTTTTTTTTTAACTCCCATCGAAATTTCGCCCACCTTTAATTAATACGATTATCCAGGATTTATTGGCAGAATCCGTTGGAGGTGAATTTCGGGCCGTGGGGCTATTTTCGCTGCGAACCGCTTGTACGTAGCCTCTGTGCACTATTCGATTGAATTCATTATTTATATTTAATAAAGATAATGGTACAGTTATCAGTAGGGTTCTTAGGCCGGGTATACACGAGCCCCTGAATATATATATAACAACGATTCAAATAATGGATTTTATTAAATTGTAATGAAAAGCCGTAGCTTCCTTTTATTATAAATAAGTAAATTAAACGCGGCTATTTGGAAGCGCAGGCAAGAAAGAATAGCAAGTGTTTTTGGCTTTTGTGCAGTGAAATTTTGGCAGCCGAGATTATAAATTAGTCTTGTAATAGCACTCAAGAAAAATGAATGCCTGGTTTAAGGTAGGCGCGTGAGTGTACACTGGGCGCGCGAGAGTAGCGGAAGGGAAGGGTTGGGATAAAGGGAGTAAATGCTCGGACGCGGGCCGAGGATAAAAAAGAAAAAACAGCGGAGCAAGGCGCAAGCGAAAGACAAGAGAGACGGTCCGGGCGGGCTTTCATTAGCATCTCTACTCGGAAGATTAGCGCTTTGGTCCATTGCCGCGGGCCTTGAGTAGTGCGCCTCCGCGTCTCGTCCGAGTTTCCAGAGCTCGCGCGTACCAACTCGCTCGCACTTATCTCGGCTGCTCGCGGAAAAAGGAGACGAGCCGACCTGGCCGACGCGCATAAAAGTCGCATGCCGCGGGATTACACTCCGGCTCCGACTCGGGTGTCGCGCAGCTGCCTCGCGAAAAGAACCGTACGCTCATAATGCAGCGAGCGGGGAAGACGAAAAAGAAAAAAAAGCGATGAACCGCACCGGTCCGTTTTGTTTCGCCGGGGAAGCTCCCGAAACGGGCCGGCGGGATGTATCCTAGGGTCACGGGGTTAGCCGGAAGGGCCGACGGGCGGGCGCGCGCGCCGGCTAAAAGTGGGCCTTTGACGGGGCGCGATGCATATATAGGCGGGCGAGAGGCTCGGAATAAGCGCCGCGGGATGACCGGCGAATGGAGTTTTCCGCGATTTTGACCGCCCAAGTGAGGGCAATTTTGGCGGGAAGCCGTGGCACTTGGCGGGCCATTGTCCCGGGGATGATCAAAGGCCGCGGGGTAAAAGCCCGGGCGCTGCGCCGCGGCCGGTGTTTGTTTTGCCGCGCGGCTCCTTCGCCGGCCGGCTATTAGGGCCGATTGCCGGGCGGCCCTTCCACTGGGCTTCAACCGGCCCTTTCCCGCCAAAAAAGAAGAAAAAAAAAAGGGAGGAAAAGCCGGCAGCCCGGGGGGGGGAGCCGGGAAAGCCCGGTTGATCCCGGCGACCTTGGGGCGGCGCACGCGCGATGATGCGGGGGCACGCGTGCTCGATCGGGGCGATAAATCTGCGGCGGCGGCGGCGGCGGCTTGGCCGAGCCGTGGGCCGCTGCGGGCCGGCCCCTGCGCGCAGCTGCGCCCCGCGCGCACTCGCTCCTTCTTTGTCTCAAAAGGACCCTCCGACCGGCTCGCCGGCGCTCCTGCCCGGCTCCTCGAGCGGGGGGCCGTCTGGCAGATGTTGCCCGCCGCCCGCCACCTATAGCCCCCGCGAAAAATCCTGTTGCACCGCGCCGCGAGGATTACGCGGGCCCCTGCGCCAATGCGGACGCGCGCGTTATCCTCGCCGTTTCCCCCCCCCGGCTTCCGCGCGGCCCGCGTCCACCTAAGGAGCGAGGGCGTGCGCTTGCGGCCTCGCGCGTAATTGCGCAGCTGCGAGGCCTCGGGCGTCCTTGCGAGAACGATTGCATAAGTGCGACGCGCAGTAAGCGAGGAGGAGGTGGCGCGGGGGAGCAGCCGCCGCCGCCGCCGCCGCGCGCCTATCTTCAGATGCCGCTCGGCTGGGCGGCTCGGGCGCGCCGCGGCGATAACGAGCAATTTAACGGTCTTGCTCCTGATAGGAAAAACGCCTACGAGAATAGCCTTCCGTACGCTGTGTCCGATGCCTCCTCGTCACCTATCTCGCCTCGCGACTCGACAGACCGAGCATGAGCCAACTACGCACGCCTCGGCCAATCTATTCAATTTATCCCGCGCAAGCCCAAACTCGTGTTCTTCACGGCTCACTTGCACGCACACTCGTTATTGTTTCATTTTTTTGACACCGACAACCCGGTTAAGTTCATTTTACTTTGTTTACATAATATCCTGTCAACACTGTAGCATTAATCTGCATACATTTTTGGAATAAAGTTATTCGCTAAAACATTAATTATGAATTACGTTCAAATAAGTTAAATGATTAAATTTTTTAAATGCAGTTAATTTTACTTAATTGTATACCTCGGTACGCAATCATTGTACTGAATATGTGCTAATTGTACGTAACCAGATAATGTACGCGCGTTTGTAAACTGAGAACTACCGCGTTTTGCCACATCAAAACATCCTGTAACCTACGAGACGTAAGAAGAGGCAGGTAGACTAAGGTTTCGGGAAAGGTCGGCTACTGGTGCAATACCCCGCTGGTACGAAGGCGCATTTCTCCGTCGTTTATCCGGCGCGCTTTCCAAGAACAACGGCAGCCGAGTGGGTGCGGGCGCGCGGCTAGGGCCGGTGCCTCGCTTCCTCCCTCTCGCCCCTTACGTCATTCTAACGGGTGCAGCTGAGGAACTCGCGCCAGAGCCGTCGGCGCCGCCTGCACCGCGGCAATTATCCCTACTTCCGCGCACTTGGCCTCGGGAGTCGCGTGCGCGCGCGCGCGCGCCCCCAAGCGCCTCGACCGACTTCGTTATACGGGGACAACAACGAAATGTCGAGTGGCCGACTTGCCCGGCGCGGTTGCCATTCTTTAATTTGCCACCCCCGTGGGTTAAACTAACCGGCAGCCGGGCGAGGGCGAAAAGCGCGGGAAAACGACAAGACCGACGCTCGCGCGCCGCCTTCCTTACGGCTCGGCCTCCTCTTTTTATTTTCTTTCTTTCTCTCTCTTTTTTTTTTCGACGCTGGTTGCCAGGGAAAAGGTGTAATTAAATTGTCCGATTTAGAGAGGGCGCTTGCCTTTTTCTTCGACGGTGGAAATTTGCCGAGTGACAATTATACCCCGACTCGGGGAAAGGGGCGGTAGCGGCTTACGCTTGCGGCCCTGCGAGCGAGTCAACTGATAATTAACGAACTGAGTTGTTTCCACGAAGGTGGCGGCGAAATTTGTGCACTATACCCGGTCTTAAGTAACTAGGTTCGTTAGGAAACAGTTTAACGCGCTCGGTTCTAGAAAACGACTCTACGTTCTTTTTTCCTTCTCTGTCCCGCTTTTTTGTTGGACTGGCTGTAACAATGGCATCAATTTATTCACGCATGGGGAACCCTCGAAATGAATATTCCAATTTTTCTGGTAAAAAATTCAACAGTTTTTATATATATTTACTGAGATTAAAAAAAGAATAATTGTTTATTGCAATAGCTAAAATAAATGAATGCTTTTAAAGTTAGAAATTGGTATTAAAAATTTAAGAATAAATTCCACAAATTAAACCGATCGCCAATTATTTGAAAAATATGTCGTAGAAAAGTAATATTTGAAATACTAACGGTTAATGTAGTACAATCGTTATGTAGCAAGTGAGATAATCAGCATACAGCACTTTAAGTCAAAAAATGAAGAAAAGAGAAAAGAAATAAACAGCGTATACAGTGTATAAACAGCGTAAATGAAATAAGGATACATTTGAAGAACTAGACAGTGTAACTCGAGGCATGGCTGTATTAGGATTAGAGCCGTGCCCAATGGATCGGACGCTGTAAAACAGTGTAAAGGAAGCGTAAAGGAGGTGGGAAAGGCCGGCGTGAAAATGGGAGCTGCTCGGAGGCGAGAGCGCGCGCGGCACGCGCCCGCGAAAAGGGCTCAAAGTGCCTGGAAAATCGCATCGGCGCGCGCTGGCCCCGGAAGGAACGGTTCGGCAACAGTGTAGAAATAATTGGAGTGGCCTGCGGCGGCGGCCTTTCCTCCCCCCGTGCAGGAAGCGCAGGAGGGTTACGCGGGGCGCGCACGCATGTGCGCCGGGGGGCGGCCCGGGGGCCCGCTGCAAGACAGCCGCTTCTTAACAGGCTCGGCGCGCGTCCG
Source organism: Sycophaga agraensis (assembly GCA_018906755.1). NCBI lineage: Eukaryota > Metazoa > Arthropoda > Insecta > Hymenoptera > Pteromalidae > Sycophaga > Sycophaga agraensis. The sequence goes on from JACCIE010000049.1 coordinate 1,214,354, forward strand.
CAGCGCGCGCCGCCGCCGCCGTCGTCACACCTGACGTCACACACTCGTTACGCGGGGGGCAGATGGCCTCCCCCTCGAGCGTGACGCTCGCCCCACCGGGAGCGAAAAATTAAGAGCGCGCGCGCGCGCGGCGCTCTCTCCTCGCATTACCTGGCGGCGCGCGCGCTCCAAAGGCCCATCTCTCCCCCCCCCCCCTCCCCCACTGCCTTGTCCCGGGCGCACCCCAGGCCGAGGCGCACGTATACGCCCAGGATGAATGGGCCTGGCGCGCGCGTGTGTGCGCGCGAGGGGGTCGCCCGGAGAGAGCGGACGCGTGCCCTCGCTCTTTTACTTGGCAGCTGCTCAGGTAGCGCTCGGGCTACTTCGCCATTAGAGGATAAACTATATCGAGGGGGCCCCGCTGTTGTCGTACCGAGCGCCCCCCCCCCTTGGCCCCGTCCGTCGCTCTCTCCCGCCCGGCCTGGCCCCTCGCGCTCTCGCGCGCTCCTTTTCGCCCAGTGTGCAGTTAGCCCGCGTGCGCCTATAACTCTGTAATCTTTCATTTCTTTTCACGTTTCGCCCCCTAAGCCCGCGCATAGCTCCACTGGTATTAGGCTCTTCTTTACCGCGTATTTATTGTGCCCCCACCGTGCACTCCACTTTCTGCAGGGCTGCGTCATTTTTGCGCTGCCACTTTTCCGCACGGTCCGATCGCCCCCGACCCGCCCGTTCAAACTTCATCTTGAATCCCGGCTGCTCTGAAACGGCTTGGACATTTTGTTCCCTTTTCGACCTCTAATTTCGATACTCGGCAAATTTTCAACTACCTTTCGCTTGGGTATCATTAACATTTTTTGAATTGGGCGCAGGAATGTTGTTAAACGCAAAACTGGCGGCGCTTAAAACGCGCATCCTCTAAAGGGGACGAAAATCGAGCGCGCCTCCAGCGGCGCAGCGAGCGACAATAACAAAAATACCAAAGAAAAATCGGTTGCTTGGTAATTACGCGAATAATGCACCGAGAGAGACGGAGGCAGCGGCAGCCCCCTCTTGTCATTACGGGTCCAGCAAACGACGGATGCGAGAAAAGGCAATTGTTGTCGCGCGGGCGCGCGCGCCAGCGGCGATCGGCCGCACGTATTCAGGCCACGCGAGCCGCCGCGTATTTTTTTTTTTCTTTTTTTTTTTTTTGCCGCCCGGCATTGTGCGCACTTGTCCGGTGAAAAGTCATCGGAAGCGGTTTACGGGCTCGGCCGTATAATTCACCGGCAGCCCGGGCACAATGATTTCCGACTGGCTCGCGGGGCTTTGAGCGATTCTCGAAAGGTGGGCGCATCGCGCCGGAGGAGTCCGCGCCGCTAATTGCCGCCCTCGAGGCGCTTTGTCCCCGGGGCTTTGCCCGGGTACCCGGTAGTCGTCCGCCGGACGGACGCCCCGTGGCATTGTGGCCAAGACGCTCAGCGGTTCTTACGGGCGTCCCGGGGGCCCGATAATTTGTCGCCCAGCGGGAAATTTCCGGGCGTGGCAAAAAAAAAAAGATAAAAAAAAAACAAGGAGCGCGTTGTTTGCCGACAAAGCCGCCCCCGCGCGGCCCATTGTGCGCGGGGCCGAGGTGCCGAGCGGGCGCTCGGGCCAAATTGACTTTTAACTTGGCTCCCGCCCCCCCCGAAGGTCCGGTGGCCGAGGCCGTCCGAGCAGACGGCCGACGCGGGCCGTTAGCCCCGGGGGCCGTTCGAGGCGAACTCGAAGGAATGTTTCCCGGGCGTTGCCGGGATTTTACAGCGGTACTTAAAAGAAAATGCCCTCGTGGAGCCAGACGCCGGGCGGCGGGGCAACGAGGCGTGGCCGTTGGCAAGCGGACGCGCGCTTGTTCCTAGCCTCGTAAAACCGAACGGCGAACAACGCGGCCATCGCGCGTTCGACTTTCCAACTTTCGGGCGCGACCAGTCAACTGCCCGGGGGTGCGCAACCTACCCGCAACCTCATTAGGAGTCGCTCGAGCCCCCGGAGGATGCAGAGGCTCGGTCTAATAAGCCCCCGGGCCGCAAGGAGGCCTCTAAGCCGGTTGGGCGTCTCGAATCCGGGGGCCCCTCGCTCGGGCCATATGCCGGTGGGGGCGCGAAAAAAAAAAAAACGCGGGCCCCGGCGGGAAAGCCGCAGGCCGGGTGGCGCGGGCGCCAGGGCTTCCGGCTCCTCCAGGATCCCGGGAAGCTGCGGCCCTCCTCGGGGGCGGCATATGCCTGGCGCGTGGCCGCCGCGGCTCCGCATCTCGATGCGCTATTATCGGCGCGGGCCGGCGGACCGAGCGCCGGCTCTGTTCGGGGCACGCGCGGCCCAGCTGCCCTCTGCGGTTTTTCCCCCATTGTGCTTCCCCGGGGCCTTTAAAGGCCGCCGCGCACCTTGAGACCTGTCCCTTCGGGGGCCAAGGACCCGGGGGCCCTTTAAAGCCTCCCCCTCCTCCTTGCCCCGGGGGCTTGAATGGGCGGCGCACTTGTGTGCGGGCTCTCGGGGCCCACGCCCCGGCGCCCTTCTTCCCCGCCGCGAGACGCGGGCCCGCGCCCCTGCGACACTGTGTGGGTGAGACACCCGCCCGAGATCTCGCCGCTGCCGCTGCACCGCCCAGGAGGAAAATATTGGCCCTCGGTTTTATTGCCCCGGCTTGGCTTTTATAGCCGCGCTCCTTTTCACGACACGTGTCTTTTTTTTTATGCGCTTATTCTCCTCCTTTTTTTTTCATTCTCCCGCGCAGCGCCCCCGTGTTAATCCATTGTGGGATCGGCTTATTATGACCGAAGGTGGCCTAATTCGAGGTTAGAAAAACCGTTTCTGCCTCATCGGCTTTTCCTTTTCACCGCCGTCTTTTCTCTCCCTCGGGCGATTGTTGGGCCGGAGGAGCCGCCCGGGCGGAGAAAGTGAATTAATTCGATTATTAGATCGTTGGGGGACGCTTTTTTCCTTCGTACGGGTCTTGTAACGGATAGATTTTCATACGGTTATGGGACGATAATGTACGAGGGCCTTTATGCCCAACTTTCTTTCACCGAGTCGATTACCTTGTAATATAAACTGACTCGGGCCTATACGTTTCAATTAAATTATAAGAGAGATTCCCTCGGCGCGGCGTTGCGACGTAGACGAGTGATCGCCGCGAGCGCACGACGACGAGCCCTCGAAAGGTGAGCCACAATTAGGAAAGTAATTAAGAGAGTCGCGTAGGAAAAGGAGCAATTAGGAGGTGCACATATCGGGGAAATAATGAACGGGTTGCGCAAGGCGAGACAGTGCGGAAGGTAGCTAATTCCCGAAATCCTACAATTATGGAAGGGCGGAGCTCGGGTGGAACCCTCTTGTACACAGGGTCGTTAATCCGGGGCAGGGAGGATCCTATCGAGCGCACTCGATTCCTTGGCATAAAGGGGAGCTCGGGGCTGCGCGGGGGCTGATCGGCCTCGAGGCGGGAGGGGCGGGGGCCGAAAGCTCGTCCTTGGCGAGGAGGGCGGCTGCGGGGGCGGCGGCAAATTAAAAAAAAGTGCAATTCCAGATGGTGCATCGCCAAGCATTTCTGACCCGCATCCCTTGTAATTCCCGGCTGCGCTTTGTCTTATACGTCCGCCGGGGGGAGGGCTGCATCGCGGTTTAGCCGCGGGCGGGTTTTTTCGCCCCGGCCGCAGACGACGGGCCGAAGACGCGCGTTACATGCGCCCTGACGGGGGCTTTGTGCGCCCGCGGTTTCTGCCAGTGCGACTTTTATTAGGGAAGGAGGAGGAGGAGGAGGAGGCCGCGGGCGCCCCGGGGGCCCCGGCGATCGGCGCCCCGCCTCCCACCCTCCTTGGGCCCCTTTGTCCCGGGCCGCGCGGACGCGCTCCCGCGGCCCATTGTCGCGGCCCGCTAATGTTTTTCCAAGCCCGCGGAGACGCGCCGGGTTATTGAATGCGCGGCTTTGTGCGCGGCTTGGCCCGGCCGCGCGCCGATTTCCCTCTTTCAGCCGCTTCTACGTGCATTTCCGTCTACTCGGGAGGTTAGGCCCTTTGAATACTTACGGTGAGCGCAGTCGTGCCTAAGTGTAACCTCCTATTCCCTGGAACAGAAAAAGCAAGCGTCTCTCGTTAGGCAAGGCTTCTTTCAGCGGAGCGGCCTCGCGGCTCCCGGCTCCCCCCGGCCCGTTAATTAGCGCGCGGCCCTCCGGGGAGCCGATGCACATAGGCGCTCGCGCGGCTGCCACTCACGCGGGCTCTCCGCGCCCGTCACCGAGCCGCGGCAGATGGATGCGCCCCGGTCACACGTCGCCGGATGGATTGGGAGGCCGCGGAGGCTGACGATCGGCCGACGACCGGCTTTGTTCCGCTCGCCGCCGCCCGGCGCAGGAAGCCCCGGGCCCGCCCACTATCTCAGACAGTCTCGCTCGGCAAGACTTAACAAATAGGCAAACTTTCCCGGCGGCCCGGGCCCTCGCGGCTCCCCCGCCGCCCCGGCTCTTTGTTCCCAACTCGGTGATCTATTGGCTATGTGCACTGGCGTACCTGCCTCCCGGCCCGCAATCTCCGCGGCGCCTTCCCCAGCCCAGCCTCCACCCACCCCCCGGCCTATCCGCCCCGAGTCCCGCGAGCCCCGCGCCGCCATAACCGGGGGCAAAAAAAAGGACCGGCGCCCGGCTGTAATCGGCCGGCGACGATTATGCCCTCGGGAGTTAATCACCGCGGCGAGCAGGAGTCGCCCCGCGCGTAATCCGCCCGCGGCCCGCCGCCGACTCATTTAGCCCGAGCACTTTAATAGTCAATCGGATAATCGACGTGAAATAATGACGATTCGTAATCCTTTAATGGCCGGGCCCGCGCGCCACCGCTGGATTTTCATTAGCGCGCGGCGAATGGCATCGGCTGCCGCTGCCGCGCTCGCGGGCTTCACCCCCGCCGCCCCCGCTAAGCTTTTGTTCTTTTATTTATTTTTTTTTTTTTCGCGTGGGGCCCGGCCCTCCCGCCCCCTCCCCCGGTCGTAATTCGCGGATGGCCCGCCGCGCCCCGGTCCTTGCGCTGTAATAATGCAGGGAGCGACTAGGCGCGCCCGCCGCGCATTTTTCCTTCAAATGCACCCGCGGGAATTAGTAATGATCGCCCGGCTGAGGACAAAAAAGCCTCCCGCCCACCGATCCGATGCGATTAAGCTTTTAGTGGGGCCTTTTCCGAGTGTTTAACGCCAACCCCGGAATATTACAGCCAACTCTGTGCATTATGAAATTAGATTGCCCGCAAATTCAATCCTGCCTCCCTGTGGCCAGGAGCCACTCATCCCGGTACGGCCAAACATTTCCCCCCACCGCGTCCTGTAATTGTCCCGCGGTGAAATAACAAAAAAAAAAAATGGCTCTCACGGACCTCACCGGCGTTGGCAAGTGCGCAACGGGGCCGCAAAAGTAATTAATTTCCTCGATTGAAAACGCGCCGAGTTTATTTCTTCGGCTCGCGTCAACGCGCGGCCTAATCGGCAACCTGTGGTGCACCGGAGCCTCCCTCCCCCGCGTTGCAGAGCCTAATCCCCTCGTGCCGATTAGCCCGATCGTTGGCAATTCCGCGCGTCGATGCCTCGCCGATCCCGCTCGCCGCGAGAATTGGACCGTAAGGCGCGAGCGAGGCCGGCAGGTGCGTCGCCGCTCTCTCTCTCTCTCTCTCTTTTTCTTTTTTCGTTACCTCGTCGCCTGCCGGTGGCAGTGCGAGGAAGTCGCGGGCGCGTAGAAAAAAAAAAGAGGCAATCGATAGCCGATACGCGGGAGGCGCCGCGCTATCTCGGCTTTATCGGAGGCGCTATCTGCCCCGGCGGCGGGGCACGCGAGCGGCCCGCGGCACGCAGCGCAGGCGGGCTTTTCTCATGGCCGCGGGAAAAACGGGGCTGTCCTGCGGCCCGCTTTCCAGTCCGCAACGAGGGCGCCAAGATTGCTTTGGGAGTCGGGGGGAGGGAGGCCGGTTTTATCGCCCCTGCGCTAATCGACGCGCGAGGGGTTGACGGGAGTCAACTGTTGACACTGTGGATTCCCGCCGAGATAAGGCTCCGTTTGCCTTAGATATATACCTACGTGTGTGCGCACGGCTCCGGGTTTTCTATCGGGGGCGGGGGCCGAGGGCAAGTCGGTCGCGGGCCGCTCCATCATTCGGGGCGATCGATCACCTTTCGCGTCGACTTCTGCCAGGGCGCGTCACAGCGACCTCCGAGATTCTTGTAAACACAGGCCTCGCGAACAGGCGAACACAAGCGGCCCGGGGCCGACTCCTTGGCGCATAAAACATAAAGTGCACCCCGCGGACAGTGTGTTATGCCCGGGACAAAAAGTGTTGGGCGTTGAGTACGGGGCGGTTAAGGGGCCCGGGGCGCGGGGGCCGGAGGGCGACAGCTCGAGCGCGGGGGCGAGATAAAGAAAGAGCGGCCGAGGCGGCTCGCAAGGGAGCCTGACAGATGGCGCCCTAGACAAAGAGAAACTAGACTGCTTTTCATAACGCTCGCGTAACCCAATAAAAGCCGCGCCCGCGAGCCGGCGCCGCCCACCAAAGACGATGGGGTTGAAAATCAAATCTTCCCCGAGCGCCTCCGAATCGATTCCCTTGCCTCTCCGACTTTTCGCATCTGCCTCCTCTCTCTCTCGCCTTCCGCCCCCGTCCCCTTCTCAAAGCCATGCCCTGTATATATATATACACGCGTGTACGTGGGCGTGTGCGCGGGACGAGGGCCCGCAGCCAGGCGGCTGGCTAACGAGTTGCATCGATCCCCCCGGCCGATGTGCATCAAGCAGTATCGAGTGTCGCGCCTCTGTCTGTTCAGACTTCGCCCCGGGCGCGTCTCGATCCCGCTTCCTTTGTGCCGTTCCTTTTTTGTTTATAATTCATCCGCTGGCCTAGCGGGCGCTTGGTTTAATGCCGTTTCGGAGGATCGCGGCGGGCTGTGATCGGCAGCCGACGCTCCGAGGCTCTCCCCTCGGCCAAAGAAAAATCGGGAGTGCACAATACTGGCAGCGTAATCGAGCCGTTGGACAGAAAAAAAAAAAGAGATGAGCGCAGTCTGTTTGGGGCACAGGCTCGACGCGAGCGGCCGCCGACTACATATATATATATCCCGCCTCGGCGACAAGTTGCCCCCACGAAGGAAGGCTCGCGAAGACGCCCTCGGCGTAATCCGATTTGTGCCTCGTTCCGTATCGTTTAGCGGTGATTACAAGGCCGCGGCAGGAGAAACTCGATTCCGGGGGATACAACCTCGGCCCCCGGAGTAGCAGCGCCGCCCGGGGCGGACGGTCCAGCCGTCCCCGGACGATTGAGCGCGGGGGCGCGAGGACAATAGGGCCGCGCACGTGTCGGGATCTAACGAGCGCGGGCTCCTTGGCGTTGGTCAGCGGCCGGCCATCTGCTGATATGGCGGCGTCGATCGGCGCGGGTTACGTCGGCCGGTTGCGTAAGCCCGCGGGGCCGGCCCGCTTTTTTCCCCTCTCTCTCTCTCTTTATCATCCATTGAGCGGCGGCCGGCGGGGCTTCCTTTCTTGCTCTCCTCGAAAGGGCCGGGCGGCCCTTTTGTCCCCGGGCGAATCGCAATCGGCGTGTTAAGCGACTGGAAATTCAGGCATTGAACGCGCGGCCGCGAGATCGGGCCGCGCGCCTTGTTGCGACCGATGGACCCGCGCGTCAAGTGTATCGACGGACGCGCGCTTTGTGCCCGGCCTCCGTCCGGCCCCCGGGCAGAGATAACCGCCCAGGGAGCAATATTAATCAGCGGCCTTTTTTTTACATTCGCTCCAAGTGCCGCGCCTGGCTTCTCTCCTCTGTGCCCGGCGCTTTTTTCGCCATCTAGGCCTCTTTTCCCTCTCGCCCCGTTTCACTGGCTCCCGAATCGCCGCGCAGCCCGCGCTTGTGTAACCGATAGCTCGGCCGCTCGGATCGCCCGGCTATTTTCAGACTTATAAACACGCACACGCACACGCGTTCATATACATGCATATATAAATATCCACGTGCAGCGTGCGCGCGGGCGATACACTCGAATGAAATGTCTAATGCTTTTATAATGTCCCCGCACCCTCGACGTTCGACAATCCACCTTTCAGCAGCTTATATATGTGTATACGCGTCCTCCTCTGCAATTAAATGCGGCTTTGACGAACGCGTCGGCTGGACTTTTTTTGCAGAGTGAAAGAGAGCAGAATAGTCGAGCGGGGGGGAAAGGAACTAGCAAACGAATCGATTAAAGCGCCTATCGGATGTGGGCGTCGGGACGAGTAGGAGCGTCGTAATTGTAAGCCGAACACGTGGCCCCTCGTTCTCAGGAGACGCCCCCTGCGTCTAATCTTCCCGCAGCAACTCGCTTATACTCGCCTACTCGCACGCGTCCGTCACGCGCGTTTCTCCCGAAGAGCGAAAGATGCGAGTGGAAACACACATTTGCCTCGCCCGACCCATAGACTCGGTTTTTTTTTCTCCAGCAGCCGGCTTGGAAAGGGCCTTTGATTGTTACTCGAGCACATTATTCTCCTTCGCCGTTCATTTTCAATGAAAGTTAGACAGATGTCGAAGAGGAGGATCGACGCCGAGGCAAGTTAAAAGTTTCGCTCCATTGAAAAAAATTAATACACTAATATAGCCTTCAATAACGACTACTTTCCACGCGCAAGATAGGTAAACTTTTTGCACAAGACGCCTTTTGAAAGAAGACACCGAGCTTTCAAAGGCAGTAGAGCAACAAGAAGGAAATACGATCACCGAGTGGAAACAATCTTGGTACATAAAAGTGTTAAGCGATCGAGGCGAGTCCGTCCCACCCCCGGCATTGAAAGCCCGGAGAGCCGAGGGAAGATCTCCCCCCCTGTGCGTTTATCCGTTAATTGGGAAGGAGGCGGCTCGGGGCTATCAAAAGATTTCCCCGGGCCGGGAAAGCAGCGGCAGCCGGGCGGAAATTGCTCGTGACTCGGGGCGCTTTTGCCAAGGCGGCTGCCGTAAGTATTCCGGGGTCGGGCGCGCCGGGGGCTCTTCGCCCTCCCTCCCCCGCCCGCCCCCGGGAAGGAAGCCGGGGCGCAACAAGTGGCTTCTTAGCTCGCCGCGGAGAATCTTCGGGGCGGCGCGGCTCAACAAGTGTCTCCTCGGCCCGGCCCGAGGCGGGCTGCGAGTGACAACCGAGACGCCTGGAAATGTATCGCCCGGCGGACCTGCCAGGCCCGGACAGTTATTCGACCGCTGTGCGGCTATAGCCTCACGCCCGCCGCTTGCCCCCCGCTACATAAGTCTTGGAGCGTCCTCGGCTGTCTACACATCAACCCATCGTCGTCTTTATCCCTGGGAAGGAACGGGGGAGGCACTCCCGAAGACGTATATTTGATTATAGCCGCCCGGTCCGCTCCCCGGCGGCCTGTTTATGTTTATCCGACCGAGCGGGTGGCGCGGCCTGGCGTGACACGGCCCCGGTGGCAGGCGCACGCGAAGCCTCGGCATAATATGTAAAAACGGGAGCGAGTCCTCCTCCTCCTCCTCCGCGGGGCGCAACAAGTTGATATCTTATTCCGGGGCGCGCGCCGGGGGCGTCCGGGCGGAAGGGGAAGCCCCCGAAAAGACGCGGCGATAAGGAGCGCCTCCGCAAGACGGCCGGCTTAAGAAAAGCCGAACAAAGCCCCGGCAACAGGTGGCTCCCTCCTCCCCCGCGGATCTTCCAAGACGCCGGCAAACAAAATTCCCCCCGGGGACGCGGCCGGGAAGACCCCTCGAGTGGCCCTCTTCCCTCTTTCTTGGTAACCTGTTGACGCGGCGGGAGGAGGCCGCGGGCAAAGTGCTTTCTTAGGGCTCGAGGCCCTCGAGCGTCTTCTGCTTCCGCCAGCTCCTCGAGGCGGCCGAGTGTGAAGCCAAGGGCGGCCCGGGGAATCTTCCCGCGGGCGCCTCGAGTGCCTCTTTTGAAGACGCGCGCCCTTTGTTTGGTGATGATGCCGCGGGTGCTGCGAGCCCGGGAGCTCGAGGGGCCCGCGGGGGCGGGAGTCGCGCGGAAGCCCGCAGATCGCGGGCCGCTTTCAATGGGCCGAGCCCCGAGCCCCGAGCCGCCGCCGCCGCCGCTTGATTGTTTAGGCAAATTGACTGTTATCGGGCCAAGCGATACCCTGGGATTACCCGCTAAACTCCCTCCTGCCCACCGATTCCCCCAATAATTTCCCTCCATCAATGGCCCTTGCGCTAATTTCCCGCGCAATCTGCGCACAATACCTTCGGCCCGTCCCTATTGTTCCTCCATTTTCCGCCGGGCTCTCCAAAGATTAGGCATCGCGTGTCGCGCCCACTGCCAACACACGGGTGCACCCTTCGACTCGGCGGGACCTTTCGGTCACCCGCACGATTACGTAATCCGACCGCGGCTTCTTCCTCGCAAGATCCGTCCCTCGATCCCTCCGCTCTAGCGCTGCCGGCACTCGTTTGCGCTTTGTGCGCTGCATATACGCGCGCTTACGAGCCTATGGCCTCGAAACGAGCGCACGGGCGACGTAACGGTAAGGATGACGTCGGTCGCACGTGCGTTTCCGGCGATTGGCGCGCGCGCGGCCGACGGTTAGCCGGTCACGTGGGCCGTAACGCGGGAGCCGCGTCGGCTGCATCTCGGCCCCGATCTCCCTGTGAAATAAAAAAAAAAAAAAAGAAGAATCGACGCGGCTTGCCTCGGTTACATGTCGCCGGCGAGCCTAGGCGATGTGCACCTGCTCGAGCGCGCGCAGAGGCGCGAGCCGATTGCGGGAAGGTCGCCCTGGACTCACGGCTCCTTTTATGCCGGGGCCGTCCGCGGCCGATCGATACGTGTACACGTACGACGCAGCCAGTAGGCTCAAGTCGTTGATATAGAGCGTCCGGCGTAAACCCGCTGAGGCGGCGGCGAAAAATCCAAGCGTCTTTTTTTACTTTCTTTGCGCTTTTTTTTTTTCCTCCCGCACACGGCGCGTGAGCGCGAGGTTTAATTTTAGAGCGAACGTCGAGCGTGTCGTCGGCGATAAAGTATAGAAAGTATAGGAAACGGAGCCCCGGCCGCCGCGGCTCTACTCCCTCGCTTTGTGGACATAGCTCTCCGCGGGTTGGATCAATCCGCGAGCCGCACTAACCGGCTGATTGCTATTGATCGATGCGATTAGCCTATTGACATTAGGGCGACAGGCGCTAATGGTCCCGGCCATGCCCGATCCGAATTGAAAACGAAACAACAGCACCACGCGTACTTGTCCAAGACCTCGATCTTAAACGAGGAGAGAAAAAAAGGTCTCCGCGAGGAGCCGCAGGACTTTAATATTCGAGGCGGCTGGGCCTCGGGCTGGGCGAGACAGGGAAATATTTGAGGAGATCTTGGCGCTTATTAGCTCGGAGAGGGCCGGGCCGGGTGAGGAAGTGCCGAGGAGGCTGCGAAGTCCCTTTGAGCCGGCGGGCCGCTCGCCTTCCCCTCGGGTCCGCCAGTCGCCCGGGCTCTTTCATCGTCTTTGCGCAATAGATCAACGTCATTTTCCCTCGGAGACGGGCAACCCCGGCCGCCGGCAAAGCGGCCGAGTCCTCGGGCGCAAAGAGTGAAAAAAAAAAAAGAAAGCCCGGGCGGCTGTCAAGGATCCCGGGCGAGTTCATCAAAGGCCGGTATAAGGAGGCGCGCGCCGGAGCCGGGGACGACTCGCGAAAAAAAAAAAAAGGAAGGAAAAAGGCGAAAGAAAAGGGCGAGGGCCGGCCCCGCGGGGCTCATTGTCGCCCGCGGCCGGGTAAATATTGAAGAGGGCAGGGCGGGCCGCGAATGGCCCTCGGGGAGGGCGGCGGAAGCGCCGGGCGATAGACGGGGCCACTCGATCACCGGGGCGACAAGCCGGGCCCCCCGGCTCATTATGCCGAATATATGCGCGGCGCGGGCGGGCCCGCGTCAAAGGGCCCCCGGCGGGAAAAGCCTGACGGATGGGGGCGCCGGGGAAAGACGCGAAAAAGACGCGGGCGGGTAACCGGAGCCGGGCGGCTGCTTGACCGCGGGGGCAGATGCGCCCCCGGGACACTGGAGCCCGGGAAACCCGAGAGGCCGCGGGGCGGCCCCGCGGCCGGGATAACTCGGAATCGCCGCGCCGGCCCCGGCTGATTGTTTGCTGTGCCGGGGGGTAATTGGGGCTCGGGTGTCCGGGCCCTCCGGCCCTTATCAAAGGAGGCTTTGTGTCGCGGCGAGCGCGGCGGCGTCTTATGCGCCGGGGGGCGGCCCCATTGTCCGCGGACACCTGTGGGCGGCGCGCCCGGGCCCTCGCGCGGCCCGCCTCGCTCCCCCGAGTGCGCCTCCGCCCCCGCGCCCCCGCCCGCGGCCCACTCGACGGGCTTTCAGCCCCGGGGGCCGTTCCTCCGCGTCGCTTAAGGCGTTAAATTGCCGCGGCGCTTTCCCCCTTAATTCTCTCGGCGCTCCCTCCCCGGCGGCCCCGCGCTCCTTTTCCTTGGCCCCGCCCGCGAGAGGACGTTTTTCCGCCGGGCGCGGCCTTCCTCTGCCCCTTTTTCTCCGTCTCGCGCCCCCACAATGCCGCCCGGGCTTTTATGCGCGGCCTTGTTTATATTTTAAGTCAGTCGCCGCGAGCGGGGGGAAGCTTGCGAGCAGCTACTCCCTCGCTCCCTTACCTCGGCCCCCGGCCACCCTACACCGAAATCGCGCTCTCCCATTACGCGCTTATTACCCCGCTTAATTTTTTTTTTCTTTCCTTACCTTCCGCCTCCGTTAATTAGAGTGGCTTGATTATTCACCTCGGCACGGGTGCAAGCTCGGAGCGAAAATCGCGGCGCAGAGCATAAACCCACCGGCCCTCGAGGACTCCTCTCGCGGAGGTATTAATTTACTCCGAGTGGGGTACGCACATCCTTATAACGCGGTGATTATCGGCCGGCCCGAGTCCCCCGGCCGAAGAAGGGCCATCCTATCGCCGTCACTTGACCGCAATCGCCGACTCTCCGGCCGCATGAAAAAGCCCTGGTAAAGGCCGACCTTATCGCGGGCGGCGCGCTCGTCATCTCTGACGCATGTTGCGGGCGCTGCTGCAGCCTCCCGGGCGCTCCCGGCCACAATGGCCGCACGCGCTGAGCCGCGGGGGGAAATTAGATCTTCCGGGATGTTTTCGTTCCAGGTGAGTGCGCCCGTGGCCGGCGGCCGTCCCCCTTCCCCCCCGGGGGCGCCCCTCCTCCCCTCCGAAAAAGTGGCAGGGAGCGACCTCCCGAGGGGTTCCGCCAGGAGTCGCGAGGGGGCCCGGGCCATCTGCCCCGGGCGGCGTACCTGCGCCGCCTGCACCTGGACGCCCGCCGCCGATGCGCCCGCTGTCTGTCTCGCGGCCGCTCCGACCAATTTGATCGCCCGCTCACGGCGCTATCGGGCCCGATGGATTTATACGCGCTCGTGTCGCCCGCGGGGGGCCAGTGTCTTTTCTTCCTCGGGGCCCCGTTAAATTGTAGCCGATCGCTTACTTCCGATCATCTTGAGGGAAGCTAATTTTACGTCCAGGGCTAAGATGCGATCTATCTTGCCGGAGCATCTCTGTCTCTGACCCTTGTCTGCCCGACAGTTATTTCAGGTTTATACACTCCGCTGAGATCGATATCAAACAATAGCGCTTCACAAGAGGATCCGGTAATTCGAGTCATTTTATCTGTACAAAGATGGGAATGTTTGCAAACACAGATAAACTACGATGAGGCGTATAATTATTACAGTGGAAACGAATAAAGCTACGTGGTCTTATTAAGAGTGGCCGGGATATAGATCAAAGCGTATAGCTTTTCAATATCTTTTTTGGCAAATCCAACGCGTATTCGCTCCACACTAATGACTCGTCATTCAGGGCAATGTTAAACTCTCGCTTTATCTCAATTTTTATTCGATGCATTTTACCTCCATGTAGAGCTGGCGTATTACAAAAAAAAAATGCGGGATATTCATCGGTGCGCGTTCATTTTTTTTTTGTTAGACCCGGCTCGGTTGTTGGCGAGATCTGAAATTCGGGCAGCCTCGCGTCAGTGGCCAAGCAAGCACGAAGGCGGCATGCCTTATGCATGGCCTTGGGTTGCGACGCGGGGGTCGAGGGAGATTCGGGTGCGACTTGGCGGGGGAAAGCGCCGAGGGGTCGCCTAAGCTTATTTGCACGATTGAGTTGCCGCTAAGCCGCTGATTAATCGCCGAGTTGTCCCGCGAGCGTTCCGGCCGTTAAGGCCTTGTATACGCGGATTTCCCGGCTGGCCCTCGAACGTCGGCATGGATTTTTCCAAATGAATCGAGTCGCCGAGGTAAGACGTATAAGTAATCTCTAGGCTTCCTCGGGGGCCGGGGCAAAGGACGGCCGGGCCACGGATTCGCCGGGGCTGATTAACGACGCGGCAGGCGCGCATCCCCGGCCGGGAAGTTTAATTGACTCCGGAATAGTTGTCCGCGAATCGTCGCGAAGAAAGAAGCGTCCCGGCTGACGAAGGCGCCGACACCCGGGGCTTGATTAAGCCCGGGGCTGCGGTCAGGCCGGCAATCGGCAAGAAATAAATTATCGGGGGCGGCGAGGAATGCGAGGGCGGGCCCCCGGCAGCCCCCGGAACTATTCGAGGGCGGCGGGCCCGGGCGGCCGGGCGCGAGTATCGATCGGCCCGCGCCCCCGGGGACCGGAAATTGTCCCCGGCCGGGCGTCGCGCGGGCCCTCGCGCGCGCCGGTGCGTGTAATTGCCCAGGAAGATCGGCGGCGACCGGGGCCCTGCCGGTTTTTCGGAAGCGCCACCGAGCCGTGCCCGGGCTCGCCCTCCCAACGGGCGCACCGACATGTGTATCTTTCCGGGGCGGCGGGCGGCGCCTCGAGCCCGCCACCGGGGCACGAGGAGCGGAACACGCGCGCGCACACACAGCCCGGGGCCTCAAGACGGCCCTCGAAAATTTTTCAAATCCTGGGCAATATCGCGCCGGAGGATCCCGCGGCTACATGGACACTTGTCCAACTACTCGGGGCGGCGCGCACCTCGGCCAGCGTGCGCGAGTACACGGGGCCTCGAGGAAGCCAGACGGGGGGCACTTGGCCGCCCCGGGAACAAGGAGTCGGACCGGGCGAGCGCGGCCGTCGGGCCCCCGGTCCACTCTCGCCGGGCCAAAGTTTGCCCGTGTTTTCCCGCCTTTCGAGCGGGCAAGAAGCGCCTCCCCGCGATCTCATTGGGCGCTCTGATGATTGGAGAGCGAGTTTGCCGCGGGCGCGCAGGCGGTGTGTGGGCTGGGGCGGAGGGGGGAAAAAGGGGTGCGGCGATCGAAGAGCGCGGCTAACGAAGCCTGGGATCGCGGGATCGCCGATGGCCGGCTGCGGGGGGACTCGGATTGCAATAATTATCGGCGCGGAACGAGGCGCAGAGGAGCGGGAGGAGGAGACGAGACGCCGGTGTCGAAGCGTCGAGGGGGCGGGCCCTCGATCGAAAAAGGAAGCCGTGCCCGGCGGAAAGTTTGACCGGCGGTGCACAATGCGCCGGCCCCGGCTCTCCTCGAGGGACGGGCGAATAAAGCCGCCGAGGCCGATGCGCCGCGGCCGGCGAAATAAAAAAAAAAAAAAAAAAGCGCCCCGTCCCCCGCGACGAGGGAGATAAAGCGCATAAGGGAGCCCGCCGAGCCCTCCGATCAATAACGCGCTTTGTGCGCCCGCGAGGAGCCGGCGCCCGATCCGCGAGGGCTCCCGCCCGGCAAGACGCCCGGCCCCGCCGCTTATCTCCGCCGCGCCTTGCCGCCGCCCGCGCTATCGCTTATCGGCCGGGGGAGGCAAAAGAGAGGGAAAATACAAGGAAAAAAAAAAAGCGAGTTAATTGCCCTTATCATGCGAGCGGGGCTCCCTTCTTAAAAACAAAGAGTCGCCCGCTGGACAGAGGCGATTGCGCCTCGCGCCCCGGAGATAAGGCCTCCGCCCGGAGGACGACTCGCCGCCCTCGCTCCGGCCTCCTCTCCTTTTTTCTCCCCGCTCTCGCGCGTTTTGTTTTAATAATCTTCCTTGCCTTTTCCGTCTTTCGGGCCGATTGTGATTCCGCGCGACAGAAGGCCCCGATAGCGCGGGCTTATCGCTGCCCAGCTCTCGCCCGCTCGCCTTCGCCGAGGCAGGAACCGGAAGTCGCCAGATACGCCCGTTCGCAAGAACCAGCGGCGCGCTTACCGCCCCAAGATGACGTCTGCCCGCCCGCCCGACTATCTCGCGTACGCGCGCGCGCGCGCGCTCCGATTCCAGCTGAATGCCAGCCTGCGGCCCGCCTATTGTTTTTCTCCGAACTCATTATCTGGGCAAGCGCCGCTGAGTCAGCGGGCCGGCCGACAGCCTCCCTCCCTGCCTCTCGGCCCGTCATCTTTTCACGTACGTCGCTCGCCAAGCTATCGAGAAGCCATATCCGGCGAGGTCTTTCGGCCCGGCCGCTTTTTCACCTCGTGTACGCCCGAGCGGCCCTCGGCGCGGATGCGCGTCTTGCGCAACGCCGCGGACCGGCCGCCGTTCGTGATCTCGCGGCAGTCTTTATCGCCCGATTACGTGTTAGCCCCGCTTGGCGGACTCGCGGCGCAGTTGCCCGAGGCCTGCATAATGGCATACGTGCGCACACAATGAGTCGGAGTTGTTACATGATCTTATCCTGCCCGCCCCCAGGCGCCCGGCGTTCCTATGAAATTATCCCGTCTCTTGCCGACGATCGGCATTTATTCCGTTCGCGTGCGCTGATGCGCGACCGCCGCCGCGGTTATCTTCGTGACTTTAACTGCGCGTAATTGCGCTTTTGCGGAATGACATCGGCACATGTAAGCGCCGCCTATATGGGCTGGGCTCCATTGTTTCCTTTGCGAGCGCTGCCCCACTAGACTATTGCGCTCGTAAAGCCCTAGAATCTCTTGGCCTAGCTTGTTTCACCGATCAGAGGCTAAGAAGCCACGCCGATCAACTCTTGACGTAAAATTTCACTTCCTGCAAGTTCAGCTCTTCTAAGATAACCTTTTGTTAACCTTGTTAAAAACCTGTCAAAATATTGATGCGTTGACGGCGTCCAAATCATATACGCTATAGGGAAGTGTTTTACTACAAGTAGTTGTTTTTTTTATCAAAATATGATTGGTAATTTAAAAATAAGCAAAGTCAATTTTTGAACAATAACAATTATTAGTGAAAAAGCTTGAAATTTGTAGCATCAAGTATCTTTAAGAGATTGAAATAGAAACACCGAGTAAATAACTTTGGATATAGGTGTAATTAAAAACGCTGAAATACTCGCTAAAATAATAATGAAACTCAAGCAAAATAAATTATTGGCTTTTTATTATCGAGGGCTGATCGATTTAGTTATAATTCGTCTGTACTTTGTTAGATATGCAGACGAACTTTTTTATTTAGTTTGATAAAATAATAATTTTAAAAAGCTCGGATGTAATAGTAGCGTGTAAACTAAATAAAAAATATTGGTTTATGACCCGAGTGATTTAATGCAGATATTTATGCCCAGGAAGATAGATCTGGGGCTTTTACACGAACAGCGCGCTGTTTTATAACGCAGTGGCGCCGTTAACGACATTTTAACGAAGCTTTTCGCTGCAACTAATTAAAAATTGCGGCAATATTGGAGAGAGAGAGAGAGAGAGAGAGAGAGAGGAGCGCGAGCGAGAGGATCTTGCGCGGGACGATCGGGCGAGGCGGGCCTGCCGAGGCGCGATCAATAACGATCGCGTAACCGGCTCGGGGGCGGGAGGCTCCTTGGGCTCGGCGGCGCTGCGATTGGCCGAGGGGACGCCGATCGAGGGCCGAGGAGCGCGCGGCAGGTGCCCGGGCGAGCGGAGATCCGGCCCCGGCGGCCGGCGGGGGGGATCGGCCATGTTGCCCTCGGGCCCCGCCGGGATTCGCGGGCCGGCCGCTCTCTCCTTTCGCCGCGGGCGCGCCTCTCCTTCGCGCGAGGCCGCCATCGCGGTTGACGAGGCCGCGGGCGGCCGATCGATGCGCCCGGCCTATAGCGACACCTCGCGCGAGACCCTCGATCGTCTTGGTGCGAGGGCCGATCGATAGGCGCGTACGCGTATCGGCGGGGAACGCGGGCCTCGGCCGACCTCGAGGAGCCGCCGCCGGGATTAAAGTTAAGCAGCGGCGCACTCGCGTCTTGTATGATAATGGCTCCCGGGGGGGAGGGGGACGCTTTTGCATTCCTTTGTGCGGCGGCCGTGATTCTTGCGGGGCCGCGGGCTCGCCTTGCGCCCGGCCCTCTTCAAGTCCCGACTAACGCGCCCGCCCGCCCCGCGGGTTTTTAATGCACTTGTCTACTTGGGCGCCGCGCTCATAAAGACGCGCATATATGTATGTATGCGCCGGCCCTCGAAAGACGGGAGGCCGGGGAGATCCGCTCGGCGCGGACGACTCCCCGCGTATATTGTTTCCTTCAAATTGCGAGTCTCGAGGATTTTCTCCCCGGGCGAGTCGCTTTTGCGCCGCTCCTGATATCCGGGGTAAACTTTCCTCGCGGCACTCGAGCCTCCTCCGCGGGCGCGCGCATATTCCCGCGGGGCCGGCCCCGCCGATTCGCCGCCGGCGCGCCTCGAAATTTCAATCGTTATCGCGGATAATGCGCGGATTTTAAACGCGGCCTTTTATTGTAATTGCCGCGCGCTTTAAGCCCGGCCCCCCTCGGCCCCGCATAACGCTACATAAATTATTGGAAACAGCCAAATGTTATTATTGATTTCCACCCATCGACCGCGCTTGCCTTTAACATTGAACGCGAATTGGACGGCGGCCGATGCCGCGGAGGTAGGGGTAATCGAGTACGCCGGACTCAACCTACATATATACACAGAGCCGCGTTCACTCGGGGAAAAGTGAAACCGAAAAATTGACGTGCTCCTTACGGGGGCGCGAGCGAGCCGCCGGGGGATTAGCATTAGTATAAACGCTGGCTTTCAATTTGAAAGGGGCTTAGACTTTGACGAGGCAATTATCCACACTTGATTCAATTGTCTCGGCCGGCCCGGGACGCCCCCTTGGAGCGGAAAAAAAAAAAAAAAGAAGGAGGGCCCCTTGGCAATTTGCGCGGGGGCGGAAGTCTAATCCGCGAGGCTCGGGCGAGCATCGGCGCTCGGCCAATTAAAAGCGGAGGTGCGCGCACCGCACGAGCTGCGAGTGTGCCGCGCGTCAATTACGCCCGCTTTCCGGCAGCCCCGGGCAAACGGAAGAAAAAGACCGCCGGCGGGGAGATAAAGACGGGGGAGCGGCGGGGGGGGGCCCATAAGGAGCAAGGCTGATTACTCACCTCTCGTGTCCCGGTATCTGCGCACCAGGCGGCTCTCGGTTACGGCGTCATTCGTCAATCTGCGCAGAAAGAAGACAGAGGATGCATATACGGTCATTAGTTTCCAGCAGCGAGAGAGCGACTCGGTCAAGTGGAAAATCGCCCCGCGTGTGCTCGGCTCCGCGGGGCGGTTGCGCGGGGTGGGTGGGGAGGGGGGGGGGGACAGTAGGCGGGGACAAAAGCGACAAAAGCGACAAAAGCGCCGGGGTAATGAAAAAAGCGGGCGACGGCGGCGGGGCAGGAAGGAAGGAAGGAGGACACGCACGGCGAGCGCGCGCCTAAGCAGCCGCGCCGCCCCGATTATAATTGCCCGCCCTCGCGAGGAGCCGGGCAATCTTCCGCGCGGAGGCTGGAGCGCGCCGCAGCCGCGCGAGAGCGCTTTCAAAGCCCCGCCCCCCGCAATTATCATCCTCCCCGTCATCGCGACGCGCCCGGCCGAATCATCGGGCCGGGAGCCACTCTATATTTGCTTTCCGCCCCTGTTTACCTCCTCTCGTGGCTTCCTTTGGACCTCCCCGCGCCCCGCTCAGCCTCCCTTCTTCGACCCGAGTCGTCGCTTTTTTTTTCCCCCCCGCGGCGCGGCAACCGAGCCGCCTAACCGCCGGATAATTGCGGGGCTTATTCTTCCTTCCTCGGGAAAAAGCGGCTCCCGCGGCTGTGCGTCAAGACGACCTGGTTTTCCCTTCAAATCGCCTAATTAGCGCCAGCGAGTCTCCGAGAGCGTCCGCATTCCGGCTTTCAATACCTCGTACGCTCTTTTACCAAGTTTCGCTCCGCGATAACGCCCAACTTATTCGATCGAGCGACGAGCTTGGCTTATCGGCCCCGCCCCTCTTGCGGCAAACGTTAGTTTACGCCCGGCGATAAGAGGTAGGGGTTCTACCTTAAGTTACGCTGCTCTGTAAACGAGGCGGAGCTAATAATCCATCGGTGGCACCGGGCCGTACATTTAAACGAAGAATAAGCCCGCTGAGAGCGTTATAGCCATCGAGACGTCATAATTTCCAAGCGGCATAATCCCGAATCGCCTGCGGATCTAATTCAATCTCCCCCAGCAATGCGAGCGGCGAGCGCGAGGAGACGCGAGGCCGGCCGATATACGCGCCACACTTTCAATAACCACGAGCCCGCGCGCCTAATTTGCAAGTCAAGGAGGATATGACGCGCGGGACGCTGGGGAGAAGAAAAAAAAGCGTTAAATCAAAGTACAAAAAGACTGGGACCTAATGAAAACCGGCTAAGCGGAGGGGCGGGCCGCTTGATTTAAAGAGCCAGTCACGCTCCCTTGTCCTCCCGGGCCTCGGCGCCCCCGGCCCACCCCCGTCCCGGCGGCGCGAGAAATTTCTTGGCGATGTAATTAGCGCGTCTTTACAGGCCGCGGGAGACAATGGCCCCGGTAATTAGTATGCATCTCGGCGGCGGGATGCCGTCCCCGGCGCAACTGCCCCACCTCCCCCACGGTTCCCTCGGCCGGGGAGCCGGCGACCGCTCCCCTCGCCGGCGCCGCACGCGCCCTCGTGCGTACGCCCTTTCAACCTCCGCGCGCGCCCGAGTGTGTGCGTGCATGCTGGGCTATGCGCCTCCTTTCCGACTGCCCTTCGGCGCCTCCTTCACCCTCTTCGCCCACAGTCTACTAATTAAGTTTCACTTCTTTTTCTTGGCTTAACAGCTATACCTCCTTCCGTTAACTTCTTCCCGGTAGATTAGCTTGATTCGATCGGCTTGCCATTCTCCAGATTATCGCGAGGCTAACGCATTAAGACAGATTCTATCGGAAATGTTAGAAATTACGGGGAATAATTGAACGACAAGAACTCGATAATTCGTGCGATATCGCAGTAACTCTGTTGCTTCGCCAGGCGTACTGTATCTCCGTAAAGGCCACAGTCGCGCCACCTACACCTATTTTCCGATAAACTCAAACTTTCTAGACCTTCTTTCAATTTACTATACTCCGTACGTTGACTCAATTGTAAATGTTTAATATAATTCGATTATTTATTTATGTTATAAAAACAAACGAATAGAATGTTTTGTTTAAATTTTAATCATTATACTATTAATCATGATACTAATTTTTATTCGCCGTGTATCGATCTTTTCAATCTATCTAATAAATAATAAAAACAATATTTTACTAGATTTATTATTATTTACGTTTGTTTTTATTTTATTATAAGTTATTTGTACCCGTTTTATCTTACTTAAAGTGGATGTAAACTGCAACACAGAAAATGTCGGAGCCACTTAATAAGACCGCAAATTTTGTTTCTTTGCATTTTTACTAAAGTGATCGCCAACTAAACAGCTTAAAACAATCGTTATATTTTATAAAAATTATTAAAACTTTTTCTTATGCGTAGGTGTGATTTTCACTGTATATATTTTTATCGTGTTTTTATAAATTTCAGAAGGTCCATTCTTTGAGCCTGTATCGGAATGCAATTAAAAAAAGCTTAAGCTTTGAAGCACAAAGCGATTCTATCAACAGCCCCTCTTCTTCTCCCTTTTAGCCTCTTGTCTCATTATGTACCGAAAATTTGAGTGCACCGAGTAGCGGAGGCATGCGCATGCGTTTGAAGCGCCGATAATGCTCTTTCACGCAGGTTACACGGGCGCGCCGCTCCGTTCTTTTTTTTTTTTTTGGCAGGAACGAGCGCTCAAGTTGCCGGCGCCCGGCGATTATCAGCGAGGCCTGCGCCCATTCGACGCGGTGAATTGGTAGTTCGAGGGCGGCCAACCTCCTGGCCCGCAAGACAATCGATGAAATATTCAGGATGGCTGTAATGATTGGTCATTACTTTGAGCGCGGCTCTATTGTCCGGGCCAGTGGCATTAGTCGGCTAATCACAGATGGCGCTCGTGATTTCTGCCCGCGGCGGGGCTTCCTTGGCAATCGGCGCGATCGAAGCGAGGAGCGGCCTCGAACGAAAAAAAGAAAAAAAAGGAGGCCTGTCCCCCCCCTGGCCGGCGATTAGAGCGATGACGGCGGGGGCGTGAAAGCAGCGGGTATAGTGCACTTGTCGCTCGGCGGCGGCAATATCCTCGGGGTGAAAGCGGGCCGGGATCATTGAAAAAGGCGGGAGCGCCCACTGATCGCGGGACATTTCATTGAGGGGGGAGGGCGCGGCTCGCGTCTCTGGGTCAATGCCACGCGGGCGTTTTGAAAACGCGGGCGTTTCGGCCCGCGCGCACCGCAGTTTTGCATAATGAGTCGGGGCGGCGCGCGCATTTTACCCCGCGGCCCAACTGCGCCGGCGCGGCCCGCGCCCAATGTTTTACGTTCGGCCGCGTTAATCACATCGCCGGCGCGCCTCCACCGGCCCAATTATAACGACTGCGTTTATTAATCGCGCGGCCGGGCCGCTAATCGTCCGCGCGGGCCGCAAGGAGTCCGCGAGGCTGCGGCCTCCTTTTTCTTTTTTTTTTTTTATATTTTTTTCCGCCCCCCCCTCCCCGGGCGCAGCTCGTTAAACCGGGGCAGCGCGTATATGTGTACCATTCGACGGGCTTAATTAACGAGCTTGTTATAAGAAGCAATTATTAGTTTGCCGCGGCCTGGGGACAATGAGCGTTTTTCCGGGGAGGACGCGCCGCGGTGACGGCCACTCGCCGGCCGAATTAATGACTCGCATTATGCCGCGCGCGGGCGACTCATTGATGGGCCGCGTCCGCGCTCGCACTCGTTGCGCGTCCTGCGCCCGGCGAGCGCGAAGGAAAAAAAAAAAAGAAGGGAAGGCCACCTCGGCAGACGCGCGGCGCGCATAAATTACCGGCCCCGAGACCCGTCCCCGGACGCGTTCATTTGAATTTTTACAGGACGACTTTATGCCCAACGATCCGGTGTATTGTTGTAATCGCATTCAGGGGCAGACTCGCCCGGCGGCTCCGGCCCGCCCCTCCGACTAACTTCCACGCCGGGGCCGACTCCGGAGAATCAAACAACTTCCACTCTCTTCCCCAAGTATGCAAATCCCGGCCGAGGGGTTGATCTTCCTCTGTTTACGTCACAATCCCGGCCCGCAATAAAACTCTGCCTCGCGCATTCCTCCGCCTCGCGTTTAATGTTTACTCTCCGCGTACTGCACCTCCTGCTTTTTTTTTTTGTTGCCCCAAACGCTTATTATGCAACAAACTGGCTGCATTGTCACTTTTATCGACTTGGCCGCGACACTTTTCGTCCCGCGATCCACGGCTTCGTTTAATCCCGGCCGAGTCGTCTGCCAAAAAGGAGTCCCGGGGCTATCAGTTACCCATGCACACGGGAGAAACTGCGAAAGTTGAAGAGGTGGAGGCGTTATTGCGGGGGGAAGTTACCGCCCTGGGGAATTGCCGGGCACGCCAGTTAAGAATTGGCGGCTCGTTGGCGAACTTGCCGGATCCGGGGGACGATCCGCGCGGTCTCGCGATTGCATTGTCTGACACTTACCGGGACGTAAGCCCTTAATTACACGAGGACTCGGCTAACGACTCTGCTCCTTGGCGAGCGTAAAGCTAAACTCTCTTGGAGCCATGCCCGCGAGGCCCGGCGCCGATTACGCCATCTTCCATCCCTCCTACCTTCGGCAAGGGCTTTTCTGGCAGACGGTACCGAGGAGGCAGAAAGGAAAAGAACGTCATTGGACTTTTCTTAATTGCGCGATCGCGGCCATCTTGGCAATTCGACCGCGAGGCTTTGTAAGCGAGGAAAAGCTTGGCAGGGGACGGCCGGGCAAAACTGCTGGGTAATTCCCCGGATAAGGCGCGGAGTCGCGGGATCGAGCTCGTGGCATATCTTGAGGCGGCCCGTGGGAAACTTGGCGAAAGGTAAGCCCCCCGGGGATCCCGTCTCGCCTCGCTTAATCAAGAATATCCGGGCGTCGGGCGCGCCTTATATCCCCAGGCGCCTCGCGGGAGCATCGAGTTTTCCAATTGCCGTCGTCACATCCCCGACTAATTGCTTTGCGAAAATTCATTAAGAACCGAAGAGACAGGGTTCCCGCGGCCGGAAGGGGCCAAAGTGCGCGGGAGTTAAGATGATTCCGTAATGGAGACGCCGAGTTTAATTCCGCCGCCGATCAAGCACTCAAGGGCCGCTAAGCCGGCTCTTCCTCCGCGTCGCTCTTGTCTCCCGCGCTTCCTCCCCCGCGCGCCTCCCGAGTTGCCAACTCTCGCCCCGCGGGTGTCGCTCCTACCCGGACTCCCCGGCGCGTCAGCCAAACCCGTCACTTCTGGACACGGCGTCCGCGCGGAGGGGGTCAGCCCGCTCCGAGTCCCCGGGGACAGAGGCCCGAAAAAAAAAAAAAGGAACGAGCCCGCTGCACAAAGGCACCTCCCCCTCGATCCGGTTGATCGGCAGACCGGCCGATGCATCGGCCCGCCTGACAGCCGCAGCCGAACAACGCCCGGCGGCCTTATCGACGCGGGCTCACACTGCCGGATGCCGGGAGCAGCCCCGCGGCCCCCTCGCCCAGCAAGACGTCAAACTGCCGAAACGGACCGCGCGATAAGGCCCGAGCGCTTTCTCCCGATAAAGGAGCCGTGGTCCCTTCCCGCCCATTGGGCAGGGAAAACCCTGCTGCGCCTCATTTTTAAGCCTTGCCCTTTTTTTTGTTCTCCTTCGCCGAGCGAGTATTCTACAATTGCGCAAAGTTTGCCTGAGATGCTGGGGCCATTGCAGCGCGCGGCTTTGCGCGGAGTTCGTCGGCTTTTACCGGCTGAAGGTAACTTTCGAAACAAAGAATTTTTAAGTCTAATTGAACTGACGAGCAAGTTTTTTAATCACTGCGCGGTTCTCGTTGATTCCTTTAGTTGAATCAATATTTTTCTTGCATTATTCATGGTGAATCAACTAACACACATCGTCACTCGCTGGTCGACTCGAATTATAATCACCCTCCAAGTTCATGTTGTAACGTTTCAAACCTACTTAAACATAACTGCTTCGAGTTATTTATTGTATTATTTAGCGGCACACGAAATATCCACTGCCATTACATCGCGCGTGCGTGTGACAAATCCTTCCATTGTCATTAGGTCGGCCGTGGAAGATTCACTGTTGCGCGCGGCTCGTCAATCCGAACCGACGGCGACTGCTTTTTTGAACGCGCGCGTACATCCGCGTTCGCCCTTACCGTACAAAATGATCTTAAATAAAAGGCAGAGGACATAATGGGGGAAATATGCATGGGGAAAGCGAAAATAAATACAGCACAGAGCACAGGATATGTATTTCAAAACAAAATAATTGCAACTTGCAGGCATGCGGCTCGAGAGCGAGAGAGAAAGAGAGAGCTGCATAAACGTTCATTATGGGCGCAGGATGTAGGGAGGCGCGCGCACCTTGACTCTCGCTCGCGTAATAACCAGTCGTATTAAATTTCGATAAATTGCCATTAAATAACATGCAAGAACGGCTCCAACTGAAGAGCTCTTCTCCCTCTTCCTCTCTCCCTCGCTTGCTCGCGGTGTTGCTCATCGGTCGTCACTGATACAGTCGTCGTTGCAGTTGCACTCATTTTCGCAAATTCAAGCGCATCGAAATCTACGACACTTATTCTACGCTGATGAATCGTGCTTACAGCGGTATTAGTTCCAGGCTTTTTATTTTACAATAATATGGCTATGCATAATAAATAATACAAATAATACAAGCTTATATAAAAACATATAAAAGTACAGTAAATTGTACAAAAAAGTAATGGATAATGAATACAAAATTATATAAACTTAATAATAATAGTAATAATAATGACAATAATAATAACAATAATATCAATAATAATAATAATAGTAATAATAATAATAATAATAACAACAACGATAATAATAAATCTGTAAACTATGCATTAGAATTTTCTAAGTCAGTATTTTGGTTGAAAAAGCTTTTGCGTTAGAGGAGAAGACTGTTGGAGATGGTCGCTTCATCGCGATTGAGTTCTAAAGGACAATGTTGAGTAAAAAAAAAAAAAATTGGCAAAGTGTATCCCGCAAGGAGCGAGTGTCCCACTGACAAAGTGCGAGGTGGAGAATGTAAGGGATGGTGCGGAAGTGTCGGGCTGGGCCCCGGGCTGGCTCCGAGCCGGGTGAAGATCAAGTTTACCTTGGACAGCTCGGGGCTCGGCGCTTTGGCTCGCCCGCTCGGGGTCACGTGTACACAGAGTCGCGCACAGTACACCGGTAGTATAGAGACACTGTCGGGGGGCGAGGAGCCGGCTCACACCCGGTTTGACCGCCCGGCACTCGGCACCAGTCGCACTGCCCGCACCGCGTCGGCCTCCTCGCCGTGCTTCATCTCGGCATCTCGGGCGGCGGGTGGCGGCGGCTGCCGGGGTCGGATGCTGGGCTCGGCGCTGCAGGCTGCTCCTCGCGTCTCGGCGGTCGCCGCGCGTTTGAGACGCTCACGTGCCGCGGGTCTTACGCGGCGGGGCGCACGTGCGCGCGCGCCTCCTCCTCCTCCTCCTCCTCCTCCTCCTTGGGGTGGGGGCGCCGTGGGGGCGTCTTAAGTGCCGGCGCGGCTCCTCGCGTCCGGCTCGTGTGGTGCGCGCGTGCCTCTGTCAGCGGCTCCTGAGCCCCGGCGGCGCCCGCGAGCCTCCGTGTGATAAGGCCGCCGCTTCGCTACTGACGGCGAGGCCGCAAGATACCAGCCTAACCCTGCGCGGTGGCGGCGGCGTCGGCGCTGCTGGCGGCCCGCTCGCGGCCCCCACCCCGCCAACCCTTATGCCACCTCCACCGGCCCCCGCCGGGGGTAGTCTTATCCCCTCCGGCGCACCCCCGCGGCCGCGAGGGGAGGCAGCGCGCGCCACCCCCGCCGCCGCCCCTCCACCCCGCCCGCCCCGCCGCGAGCGCAAGCGCGAGCCGGCCAGAGACGTCCGAGCCGCCGCCGCCGCCGCCGCTCTTCCCTCCACCGGACCGCCCGGCTCCGACGTCCTTTTCCTCCCGCCCCGGGCGCCCGCCCGGCCACCCCGATCGCCCGGCCGCCCGCCCGCCCCTCCGGCCCCGGCCGCCCCTCATCCCCGTCGCCGGCGCTGCCCGAGGCCCCCAGCGCCCCGCCGTCTTAAGATAAAAACACGGACAATCGGGTTTTGTAGCTAACCCACTCGACCGCTCGCCCAACCCCTTTCTCCGAGGCTCGATCTCCGCTGCCCGATCGCCGCGACCCTGCCACCCGCTCCCTCCGCTCTTGTCTGCGCGCCTTCTCCGCGGCATTATTATTACCCACTTTATGCTTTTTTAATCTTTCTTAAGCTTCACTCAATCATTAACGGCCTGCTATTACCTTTCTTTATGCCGACCCTTTCCACCTTTTATTTCTCAACCCATCTTTTCACTTCCACTTCAGTTAAAGGATTACGTCTTTAGAGTCTGTCGTTTGTTTCGTTAAATGTCAATGAAATCTTTCAGCGGATAAATTTTTCCCTCCCTTCTACGTATAAATACCACCTCGGACATTTTCGGTACGATGAATGATTAATGTTTTTAAATGGATAAGTATTTGTAAACAGAGCTGTACAAGTGCTTTCAATAAACGATCTTTATGAGAATTACTTACAAAAATTTCTTCTTACATTGTTTTATGTGTATGAACAATATTGAAATCGTTGCAAAGATTAATTATTCCTGTCATGACTTATTGATGTTTGACATGTGCTGGTTTCGCAAACAATATTTTAATATATCAATTCGAATGCACTATACAGTTCAGCTTTCAAATACTACTCGCTTCTATTAAAACATTCATCAGTGAATTTTTTCTTTGCCTGTTTTTACTAACTAAATATTTGGATAACAAATTTTTTGGACAAACTCATCGTCCATAATTTCGGGGAAGCTGCATTAAACAAATTATCTCAACGCGTTGTCAATAAACCGCTTTATCGCGTCAACATATTGTTTCATTGAAACTTTGTTAATTTCAACAAGAGTACATGTAATCGGTTAACTACACGAGTATATTATTATATGTCTTATTCAAGCGTTGTTCACTAACGACCGCCATCAACACGAACAAAAGGATTTTTCTAAATTCGCAGGTACGAGTTTATATGAAATATTTCTGATTGTCAAGGTAAACTTGCGATCTTAAAAAGAGATTCTCTTTTTCCGCGTATGCATATGAAAGTTAATTGTGCTTCCAATTATCGTGGGTACGAACATTTTTTACGCAACGGTCAGTGCCGTTATATTCATAGCATTTACACGACAGCTCGTTAGATCGACAAGAGCGTGACGCGCAAAGTATTCGAATCACCGAAAATCCGCCCAACCATAAAGAGGAACACAGAATCAAAGGCCCAACAACAGCAACGAGTCTCTATACCACGGTCCAAAAACACGCATACCGCGAAAAGTCAAGCAAGCGAAACAAGACAGATTGAACGAAAAAAAAAAAAAAAAACCAGTAATGCTAGAGGTAGGTTGAAGCGTTGACGCCCAGTCCTTGCCCAAGGAGGACCAAGTGGGCTATGCGCGGCCCAGATGGGGCAAAAGAAGGAAACCGGGCCGCGAGCACGTGTATGTGTCGGCCTGTACACAAACGAAGTATCAGCCGGATACTTTCGATTGCATCCTCCTCTCGTTTTCCTTTTTTCGCCCGGCCGGCCTTCCCCCCCTCCTATCCCACATGTCGGTGACTTGGCTGTCTGACTATGTGCACCCGCGGCTTCGCGCGATCGAGAGAGAGAGAGAGGGAACGGGAGGCTGCGCGCGCGCGCGGCCATTCGACAGGGCACCCCTTTCGTCTCGCGCGGCGCGCGTCTCCCCCCCCCCCCATCCGCCTCTACCCCCGCCTCCTTCTTTTTATTTTTATCGTTGCATCGAGAAACACGCTTTCTGAATTTCATACTTGGAACGAGTGGCGCGTGATGCGGCGCGGTTTTTGGGCCGGCTGATGGGCTCGTCAATGCTTGCGCTCCACCGCCTCCGAATCGCTCGCCTTTCTGTTTTTCGCGGACAATATGTGGGATGAATGCGCGTTACATGCCGAGGACCTACTCCCACCAGTGTGCAAACATCTGGCTAGTCTGGTGACCGTCAATCGCAGATGTACGACGATCGGCAGGTTGTTCGCGATTTTTTCGAGGAGCCGAGGAGATTTTTTCGATTCTTTCGGGACTTTAATGCGAATCCCAATGGCAATAATGATTACGAGATATAAAAGAAAAAAAATGATAGATTCGAATCATGGTAGTATCAGAAAGAGAGTTTAGACCGACAACGTTAAATCTTAGACTAGTTGTCTTATTTTGCACAAATATTTGAATCTAAAGTGTTGCTAGTTCTTGGTTTAGTGCGTTGGTAAATGTTCTAAGTATAATTGTCTAAGATATCCAACAGAAGATACAAGCAAGAATGACATGCAATAACTTAGGATGATGAGAATGTACATGCAGAAATAGCAGATAATTACAAGAAGCACTTTTTAAGCAGAAAAAACATCGAGCTACACTATTCTACAGTACATTGAAAGCGGGGCAGGGTGGAAAAGGTGTAACGCGGTAGGGAGTTCGCTCAGCCGCTGGCAAGGCAGCGTAAGCGTCTGGAAGAAGGCGCCTGAAAGAACGTGAAAATTCGCGCGATTGCGTCGGCTCCGAGCGCGTCGCTCGGCCTAATTATCCCGCGGATTTGCGGGCGATAATCGGTGATGTGGAAGCGGGACGGGCGCGCGAGTCCCCACCACCGGATGGCCTCCCCACGCGCACTCGTTGCCGCATACTTTCGCGGTGGCGGCATACGTACTGGATGCGTGTGCACACGGGCACGCGGCCGATTGTTTATGCCGAGCGCGCGCTCGATTATTAGCTGCTTGCGCCCGGGGCTTTTTGTCTCGCGGGCTTTTGTGCGGACCGGCTCGACCGGTCGGGCCCCGGGTCCGCCGGCGCGCCGCCAGTCGCCGACAAAGGGCCGCCGACGCCGGTCGCCCAGCTCCGGTCTGCACGTCCGCCAAGTCCAGTTGCAACTTCGGTGGGAAGAGCGTCGAGGAGGCGAGCGTCGCAGTCGAGGAGCGACGAGGTCGCCGAGGTGCCGAGTTGTCGGCCGTCGGACCGCAGAGCCCCGCGCGCCTTCAGGCCGTCTGACGCCACAGGCGTTTATCTACTTCCAAGGAGTTTCGACGCGATGGGAAAGCCACGCGCGCCTCCCAACTCCTTGCTCTAGTTTACTTTGGCTTGTTAAATGTTTCTCGATTCTCTCGATTGAACAATAAGTCCACTTTTATTAGCAGCCTACTTCGATTCACGTTATCAAGAACAATGAGTTTAAGTTTGGAGCTATGTGGCAATAAGTTTACGTGTGTTTAGAGATATATTTAGTCGGAAGTATCAAAGTTTGAAGTCCAGTTGATTAGATTGCTTTATTTCAAAAATATTTTTAATTCATTTAATAGAATGGGTAGATAAATGTTAAGTTTGAAGAATAAATGCTCAAGAGTATGCAGCAAAGTTATAAAGAGATCTTTAATGTTTTAAACGAGTGACAATGTGCAGAATAAATTCACCATGTATTAACGTGTGATGTGATTTATAATTTTCTTTTTGCAAAAACAATTGTTACGAGCTGTTATTTGATATGAATCGAGAAATAGATACTGTTAATATGTACTCAATGAGTTTTACAAATTACAAATTTTCAAAATGATCTTTATTATCATAATTTTCCATTGAACGAGTAAATTTAATTATTTTTGCATAAATTATTAATAAAGAGTTGTTTTAATACAAGTACCGGATGCAGTAAATATTTGCTCAAGTGTACATTAAACACTTTAATGTGATAACGATTAATGCTTAATTAGCATAAATAATTTATTAAGTAGGCTCATTAATATTTAATTTTTAGCTTGAGTTTATTGAATTGAACTAGTGATTTGTTTTAGCCGTCGATCAATGCAGCGATGGGACACTAGCACTCGGGGTCATCGGCATTGGTCAATCGCACAAATGGTAAGGGTTACCTTGGGGCCCACAGTCCGAGGTCGCGATACTACCGAGAGAGTGGCCTTCCAAGGTCCCTTCGGAGAATCAACACAAGTGTCCGCAGGGCTCGGTTGCTCCAGTCGTCCACTGTCCGCGGAAGCACGTCGGAACTTCACTTGGGTATTTCACACAGACACCATCACCACCGTTTTCTACACTTGAGAGGCAGCTCGGCCCAGCGAGGAAGGAGCGAGCGAGAAGTGAAACGAGCCAGACGAAGAAGAAGAGCCAAGCGGGAGGGAGGGAGGGCGGGCGGGGGAGGTTGGGCCTGGAGGCGGGGTGCACTCACCTTTCTCCCTGGCGGAGGCCGCGAGTCGGGCGCTCCCGGGGCGGCCGGCGGTCGGGCGCAGCCGGGCGCAGGTGGACCGGGTGCACTGGGGCCGCACGCGGTCTTTGGCGCACTGGGCCGTCTCGGCCGGACTCCTGGGGCTCGTGGGCCGGTCGGTCGGGGGGCCCGGGTGCCCGGGTGCCCGGGGGCCGGTGCGCTGTCCTCTCTGTCGGGCGGCCGCGGAGCGCCGGCCTCTGGTCGGGAGCGCGTCGCGCGAACTTGCGGGCTTGCGGGCGCGCAACTGGCGTGCAGAGCGCGGCGGGCGGCGGCGGCGGCTAAACGCGGAGGCGCCGGCCGCGTAGGCGGAGAGTGCGAGAGCGGAGAGCGAGTGCGCCGCGCGCGCTGCTCCTGCGGCTGCCTACTCCCGCGCGGCCCGAGCCTGTGTGCGTGGCCCACCGACGGGCGCGCCTACGCGCGCAAGATCGCGGATGCTGTAAGAGCCGGCGGCGGGGCAGCGCGCGCGCGCGCGCCCACCCGGACGGTGGCGCCCCCGCGGCGCCCGCGCGCACCGCCGCGATAAGGACGGAGCTGCCGCCCGCGGCGCCCGCGCCCCCCGCCCCAGGCCCGTGTACGTACACGCACGTGGCCAAGGAGGAGCCGCCTCCGCGGCCCCGGGAGGGGAAGACGCCCGCGCCAAGGAGCCCCCGCCCCCGCCCCCGCTTGCCCGCCTTTTTTCCCGCGCCCGGCCCCGGCTGCTACTACTGCTTTACTTGCGACACTTTCAAGGCCACGCTCGCGGCCCTCCTTTTTTCTTCCCCCGCGCGGCGCCTTTAAAGGAGCCCGCCGAGAAAGTAGATACGGCTCTTTCACGCGCCCGTTCCTCGGCCGCCCCTCCACCCGCGCCGCCTCCCCTCGCGCGAGGCCTTTTAAAGCCGTTTCTTCGCACCTGCCCCGACTGCCCCGACCGCCCCTTTGCGGATCGACAAGGGGGCCTCGGCCCTCGTCCGTCTGCCGATCGCCTCCCCCCCCAGCTACGCACTTAGAACCCTAAAGAGCATCGATATAAAGGACGGAACGGCGAGGTGTCGATGTGGCCCCGTAGGTGCAGGCAGGGCAGCGAGGGGTCGGGTGAAAGGCCGGCGCGTGTCGCGGTCGGGCAAAAAGCTCGGCTTTGAGGCGGCACCTCCGCGTGCAGGCCGTTCACAAATCCCGCGGTTTTAATCATTTATTTCCGGAGGCGCTGGGGGGGGCCCGCGTGGGCCGAGGAAAAGGCAGGCGCCGGCGGCGGGGGCCAAGCCATCCCCACGCGAGGCCAGTGGCCGGGTGGGGCGCAAGGCGTCTCGGCCGATCATGCGCGAAGGTCGAGGGGAGGAAGACGGGGCGGCGCGCGCTGGGGGGGGATGGCCGTCGCTGTGCTGGTGGCCAAGGGCCTCCGTGTGCGTGACCCCGAAGAAAAATCGCCCGCTGACCGGGGCGCCTCGGTGGTGGTGCCGGCTCCTAAGGCTCCCGGCGCCGAGTGTGCGTGGACCGCGCGCAGCAGCCCCCCGCCGCCGCCGCCGCCGCCGACTCCTTCCCCCGGCCGCCCGCCGGCAAAGGGTTGCCGGACAGTGGCGAGCTCGCTGCTTAGGCGGCCGGGGGCCGAACTAGCCCCGAGACGCGGGCAGACGCCGCCCGCCCGCCGCTCGGCTCCTCGCCGCCGCGGCTGACCGAGATGATGCCGCCGCGCTTTTTTCCTCCTTCCGCCCATCGATTGGGGCCGCGCGCGCGGCTCTTTTCTTTCCACCCTCAATGGGGACGGCCGGCCCTGCAGAAAACCCGGCGCCTCCTCTTATCTTTTTATGCAGCGCGCGAGAGCCGAGCCGAGGGAGCTGCCGACAATGAAAACGCGCCTCCGATGCTCCTGTTCTGCAAATCGGTTATTTCTCCGAACCTTGTTTGAGACATAAAAGTTTTATTCACTCTCGCTATCTCGCCGCTGTTCTGTTTTTAACTTTATTTCTAATTTAAACGAGATTTCCCTCGTGCTTACAAAGAATGGCTTAATAATGAATGTCTGGCAACTGAAAGGGGGCGTAGCACGCGCTGCAAATTAGCAAAAAATTCATTGATTATGCACATTTGTCTTCTCAGATTCCAAAATTGATCTTCGCCGCGTTCCGGATATCAGCTTCAAAACAATATTATTTTAAATGCATAAATTAATCTCCCGTTTAACTCTAAAATCTAAGAAAAAAGTATCGCTAAAAAAATTCTTTCTCAGTATTAATAGAGCCAACTTTTTTAATAATACGTTATTATCGTCCGTGTCTGAAGCGGAAATTATGAAATAAAACCATATTTTATTAAATACCATGCGTATATAAAGACTCTCTTTTAAAAAGAGTCCAAAGAAATTTCTAAATCTCAATCTTATTGAGATTAGACAAGCTCCGTTTAAGAAATCTGACAAAAATCGTCCTTTAATCGCCTCAGAATAAAAAAACAGGTTGTTATTAATATCGAATCGACCATCTCAATTAGAACTAGCCAGCTGAATAATTACTGCCCTTGGTAGCAAGTGTAAAAAAGCTCGGTAAAGCCAAGGCGAAGCGCGCAAGCAAAGGAGCCGGGCTCCGCAAGATTGTGCTGCGCCCTTTAGCCGGAACGATCAACCGCGGCGGTGGTCGGGGGCTGACGTCAGATTGGTCAATAGCATCCGGCGCGGCCTGGGCGCCTTAGGTGCGGCTCAGACGAGCCTCGCGCCTCGCCCGGCTACCACGTGCTAGTCTCTCGATCGCCGGCCGCCGCTATTTTTATCCCCGCTGCCCGCGCCTCACACTTTTTAAGGTCACTTGTTGCTTTTTAATCCGCAGCCGGAGGGAGGAGGGAAAGGAGCCGAGGCGCGCGCGCGCGCGCCTTTCCTCAGCTATACGCTCCTCGCCCGCAAGCTGCTCCCTCGGACTCGGCGCGCGTATGTGGGCGCGCGCACAACTCCCGGGAACTTCTCCTTTTTTTCTCCCCGCCCTCCCCCCCCGACTTTAAAGTGAGAGCGGTGCGCTTTATCGTTTTACAATCCTCCGGAGACGCTGTAATTAAATGCGCAGCTGGTGAGTCGCGATGAATGAGCTTGATTATTATTTCCCTCCTCTTTTTACCCACTTGCCATGGATTCTTCCACTTTTTTCTTCTACTTTACCTTTAGTGCTTGATGAGATTGAAAGTTCTTTTTATAAGGGCTATTTAACGGACAACTGCGAAATTTTTTTTCTTTTTTATTTCCGATTATCGATCGGTATTTAAATTTCGATAAAATTCTGTAAAATAGGAAGCAGTTAGTTTCCATTAAAATTCAGTAAACATAAAATAAAATTTTAGATATAAGATGCTGAAAAATTTAAACCCTTCTTTATTAATGAGACAATACTAACCATGAAAACTAATAATTGGATCAGAAAATAGATAGATTTTATGACATGTTTCAAGTAAGATCATCATATTTACAATCATTTTTAATATCTATTTATTTTCTAAAGCCAAGTAAAATAAACGAAGTATGGCTTTTTATTAAAAATGTGCGAAAATTTAAGGTAAAAGTAGTCCCGCATAATAAGATATTTGTAATGTAAACATTGCCACTAGAAATGATGTATAAAATGATATTCTTGACTTCTATTATGATAAATATTATCAATCATGAAAATAAAAATTAATACTTTATTTCATTTTATCTTTTAGGGATACATTTAAATACTTTTTAAATTATAATTTTTAGTAGTTTTATTAATTCAAGGAGATACATATTACTTCAAAGTATTTCGTCATAATCAATTGTTGTGCGCTTTAGAGAAATTAATTTTACGAGAATGTGTAAATCAGGAAACATTGTTGATTGATATTCATACATTGATTTCACATTTTTCTAAGATATTAAAGAACGCAAAAGCATTTACATTCAGACTTTTTACGATAAAATCTATACGGATCGGAAGCAGTTTTAAGCTGAAAAATCAGAAAAAATAATGTGAAAAATGTTTGAACAGCTCTAATAAATAGTTGTTGATACAATTAATTCTGACTATGAGTGAGAGAGGTGGCATTTTTTTTATCGAAACAGGAGTTATTACGTTTTTTGTAGTAATATTCCTCAAAATATTGTTAATCATTGGATTTCTTAGAGTTACTTCTGTCATAGTTTATCTGACAATTTGTTTTCTGTTTATGATTATAATTTTGGGGTTTTTAAATGGATCTCAATTCTTCTTCTAACTTTGTTAGCAAATTAATCAACGTTAATGCGCTTCTTTATAATCTGGTATAAAAAATGCAACAATTTAATAATATTTTTACAGACTACTTTAATTACAATACTTTATTGATTTATATTTATTTATAGCTGGGTACAATATACTAGACTTAAGGTTGCACTATTAATTATTTCTAGCAGTAAATACTTTATATATAAAAATAAACCTTTTAATATTTTTGCAAAGTTAAGTTATAACTTACTAAAGCAGTTGAGCAAACAAAATTTTTCTTTTAATTGTTATTATAATACTTTTACAAAAAATATACATTTAATGTTGCCAATTGATTATTAACACTAAGTTTGACTCTGTTTTTAAATGAATAAAATTATTCGATTCACTGACATGGAATTTTTATTTTTTAAGAAAAAACTTTCTATGGTATCGTGACTGTTTTTACAATTACTATTTTTTACGAAAATTTGAAGATGATCAAAATTGATTTAGAATTGTATATATATTTTCCGTCGGGATTGTCTGCAAAAATCATCAGAATGACTTTCGCGGGTATTTTACTTTAGACATGCTAATGACCTAAAACTATAATAAAAACTACTTATCCTTCGACTTATCTTTTAGTTATCCTTCTACTTAAATTGCTTTTTCATATTCTTTTTTACTTCATTTCATTTTATAATATTTAATACTACTGGAGTACTAAAAGCTATTTAACAATTAGTTGATTAACTAAACTTTACAAAACAGTCCTGCTACAAGAATTATTAAAATATTTTAAACAATTGTTATAACCGCGAATTAAGACTTAGAATATTAATCCTTAAAAGTAAAACTTTAATTAAATAACGAATAAAAGCTATAATACGAATAAAATATAGTAATAAGTAGCAGCATTCAGAAACTACTCCTTATGTTTCGTCGGCAACTTAGCCACTTCTAAATTGATACGTATACATCCCTTTTTATCTTTTTTTTTGAAACTAAAGATGCCAATTTAGTATCAGCTAGCCTTCATACGACTCTCACATAATTATAAGTCTGTAACAATCTCAGTCTGTAACGAACTCTGTTCGTGGACAGCAACTTTAGTCGTGGCAGGGTTAAAAAATATGCTCACGCGGAGTGAGCCATAGGACATAGACTAAAATTTGGGAATAAAATCTCCAAGGTAAAATCTAAGTATTTTATAATACTGCGCGCACGTGGAATGTGACGAGAAAATCAAATTTTATTTGTTTTTTGAGATACGCAAAAATATTAATTAATTAAAGACAGATTAAATGCATTTTTAGTATAAAATTAATAGATTCAATTTATCTACTATAGGATCTTTATTTCTACAGCAAAATTTTAAGTGACAGGATTTCATATATTTCCAATATTTTGTATTATTACTGTTTAAATTATTACCACGGTTTCTTTCATTGAAAATATGCGGCACCAATCCAAATTTCTCAGTTGGTATAGTAGATGGAGAAAAGTGTTTCAGACAAAATTTATTCAGGAGAAAGAGGAATTATTATTCTACCTTAATGAATTTGACCTTGAGGTTAAGATTAAAGTGATTTTATTAAATAGAAAAACTTACTTTTAGACCATATTCGAAGAAAACGGAATATTTTTCGTTAGAAATAATATTTTTAAATTTTTTATTTTGAACTTAAGAAGGTTAAATCAAAGCCAAGTGTTTAAAAAACCCTTAGAGCGTGTGACTCCATAATAAACATGGTGCTAGAACAGGGTGATTGCGGGAGGTAGGCTAGAATAGTCCATATGTAAACATTTACATGTAAACAAGATTTTTTTGTTAAATTCAATCTTTATCCGCATACAAACAGGTGGATATGCGCCTAATGGGGTTGTTGATCTTATAACCATTTTACGGGAATATTCTAGTAATTTTCGTGCAACGGCAAGACGATACTGCTGAATACTTTCCAATTAATGGTGATTTCCAAATAACGCCGAAGAATTACTAATTAGAAGACATTAAAATCATTGGACAATATGTAGCGTAATTGAAAAAACTCATTTATTTTGACTCTGATATTAGCAGTGATCAAAGATAAAAATACCACGAAGAACGGCTTTAAGAAATCTGCTTCTTCTAAGATATCATACCTGTGACATAGCTTTGATTCAAGAGTTAAGGCCAATTTAATCGGTACACATTTTATTATTAGTTAAATTAAAATCCTTACTGGCATATACCTATACATCATCAAAATCGACTGAATTTTAAACTATGACGTGGTATAGTCAATAATTATTTTTTTGATATTTGAAGTTGATCAGAGATTGATTATCATAACTACTAGAAGCTGTTCTTTTAACTGCAAGAAGAATATTGTTTCAGCAAAATGGTGGAGCACCACATTTTGTGCGAATAATACGTGACTTTCTAAATAATAACTATAATGGGAGGTGTATCGGACGAGGAAGTCCAGATAGCTGACCTCTTTGCTCACCAGATCTCACATCTTTAAATTTGCATTCAAGGAGCTACTTAAATAATGTTGTTTTTGTACAACGGCCAACAACTAGAGCATACATGAAAGACTATAATCACCGAGCTTGCGTAACGATTCCAAGAGAAACTTTGCTAATAAAAGTACAACATTTCTAGAGACAATTAAATTTTTGTTTTAACGCCGATGGAGACAACTTTAAACACTTGCATCGTTGTTGACAATTATAATTATTATAATAATGAATCGCAATCGAATCACAAGTAAATAAGTACGTCAAATGTGTGAAGCAAGGAGAATCATGGTAAACAACACTCCAAAAGGAAATAGAACTTACTATGTCCACATTGTTGATTCTGAGTTATGTTGAAGGTAAGATAAACGCATTTAAACAAACAATTTTTCAATGCCTTTTATGCACCTGACGTTGATATGACATTCGCAAGTTAAAATTAAAAAATTTTAAATTAATTTCGGACATAAAATATCCCGTTATCTTCTAATCGGGTTTTAAAAATAGGTGGTCTCATTTAAAATAATGACCTTCACCTCCAAATAACCTTAAAAGTTGACCTTCATGTCAAATTCATTATATTAGAAAGATGACCCCCATTGTCGAAACTTGTTTGAATAAGTTTTGTCCAAAACATTTTTCACCATCTGCGATACAAAATGATCCGTCCTGTATTTTTTAATAAAATATGTACTACGCTGTAATTTGAAATAAATATTCTTTTGATTTACAAAATAAGAAATAAAAAATTTATATAATTTAAGAAATAATAATATTAAAAGATACATACGATACTTTTTAGTAGATTTTTCTCAAGCAAAATTTAATAATTATACAAAGTTTAAAAATTTTTATATTTTAAAACCTCTGTATTTAGTTGAAGTCTTTTACTTCTTTCGTAATTTTTGCTTTTGAGTGAAACAATTTTTAGAATCTCCAGTAAATTTTCCATCCATCATCAAAGAATGAGGATTCATTCACTGCAAATAAATGAAAACTTATTTCAATGAAGAATGAAAAATAGAATTCCATTTCAATAGGTCAGATAGAACAATCGACTTTAAAAGAATGACTTATCAGTTCCAGAAATTTAAAGTCTATCTTTGAAAAGAAGAAAATTGCAGGTATTGAATGCAGTATCAGTATCCTATGCAGTCAACACATCTGTAGATTCTCGAGCTCGCGGAGCTTGGGCCCAGCGCCGATTCTTTGCCGCGCGTGCCAACAGAGCCGATCGAGGGCCGCGAAAGCCCATCCCGCCATCCTGCGCATTTTTATTCGCCGATTTTAAGGTCACTTGTTGCTTGTTTAGTTACGTCGACGACCCGCGTACACGAGCGCGCGCGCATATTGGGCCGGCAAGCGGCAGTGGCACGCGGCACATCGGACCGATAGGTGAACGCCCTGTCGATTTCATTTCCAGCGCTGGCCTCCCACGTGCCCGAGCCGCTGCCGCCCGTCACTTTTTTCGCACTCTTTTCTTGCCCCCTTTGCGCGCGCGCGTGCACCCACGCGACCCGTCCAGATTTCGCGTTGCGGCTTTTTTTCGCCCCCGCCCTCGTAATTTTTTCTTTTTTGTTTCCGCTCCCCCACCCACGTTCACGTTTTTCTTTCCGTCTTTTTGCGTTGTCGCTTTTAAGCTTTCGGCTGGCCTTGCCCGCATCTCTTTTCGAGCTCATCTTCGTGGTTTGTTTATTTCGTCTGTACGCAAGTAACTTCGATTTGTTAGGGTTGTTCATAACTTTTTATATCACGGTGTCTGACTGTAAACTGTATAAAGAATTGTGGGATGCTCCAAAATAAGGAGGGTTCATATTTATTACATTATATCTTTATTATTGCCGAAAATTATCTTCCATAACGGTGCTCGAAAACTTTTTCCGTAAGGTCGCTGATTATGGCCTAATACTAGGCCAAAAGTTGATTTAAACGACATTCAAGAACAATTTTTTTTATTAAGTTTGGAAATATCAAAGTAAATATATTTGTTTTACATTATTTGTGTACATGATTATAAATAGATTATTAGTAGTTGTTTTTACAATTTTTTATAAAGTCAATTACTGCTAAGCATACGTTGAAACATTCGATTAGAAAATAAATTACAAAAATTTTTATAAACAGTTATAGTTTTAATTTATGTAGTTTATAAAGTAAATCTATTCCCTTTTGATTAAAGATTCTGCATTACATTTACATTTTCGATTATTGATAAAATTAAGTTTCGCAAATAAGTTTATGAGATTGTTAATCATCTACTTTTAAAGAGTTTATAGAAACTATAAATTGTATCTTACCTGTTTTGATAAAGAACGAAGGTTTTGAGAAATTTTTATAATATTTGTTAAAATAAAACTTGCCTTTGCTGTAACCTGTTTGAACTATTGTTTTTATAGTACTTTCTCGTAGTAGTTTTTTAAAAGTATTTATAGCAATCTATGAAAGATATTTTTAAATGGTTTTTATTTTTTAAAGTTTTTATTCTCTTTGCAAGTGCTTCGGTGACTTCGCTTCCTGTTATAGCTTGATGAAAGAAAAGCGAAAGGAACTTGATACTTTTAGAATATAGTTTATTATCATTAAGCTCAAGGGACGTTTCTTTGATTTGCAAAATATAAGGATTAATTCTTACATTTAGCTGATGTTTTAACAATGATGTTAATGTGCTTAATAATATTTTGTTGTTTGAGCAAGAAACGTATCCGACAATACTGCTTACCTCGTTACATTCGCATCTTATACGTATTACATATATTTCACTCAATAGTTATCTAAATCTGTTATCTCGCCTAATTTGTTGTTAGGATTCGGCAGATGTTTATACGTATTTTCTAATTCGTTATCGAAGAAGACTGTAGTAGTAACGGCGCTGTAGCTATGCTTGTATAAAATAAATGTATATAAACTAAAAAGAGATACCAAGAGATTTCAAATTTCTAACATATAACTTTCAAAAAGGTGAAGGCGTTTATTTATAATTTTTCAAGTAAATTTGATAATAATATAAAATAGTGTTATATATATTGTGATTAAAGTTGCTGACTGTTTTCGTCGATATGTGCTGTCAAATATTTTGTTCTGTTATGGAGAAAAAGAACCTTAGATTCATCTACAAGTATATTCAAAGATATTATTTTGCTGCGTATCGTGTAGCTGCATATAAAATTTATTCGAAATTTTTAATGTTACTTTAATGTTCTGAGGAATAAGTTTTATTTTTAAATGTTTTGTATTAAATTTTCCACTTTCAGATACAAAGTATTCATTAAGCATAATTTTTATTTTGATAAGATTTAACTTTCTATATTTGTCTTGCATTATATTATTGTTAATTGTATTAATACAGAAATATTAGTAATTTGTTTATGACTAATTTTTTATTTAGTATTATGTTATAAATTCTATATTAAATTAAAGTAAATCATTATGTGTGGATTACTGCATTCCATTTGTCTATTATGCAAATTTATTAAATTTAATATTACTTCTAACATAATGAGTGATTAAGTCACATAAAACTAATATTAATACATTAGTTTAATTCCATATAATGGTAAATTCATTCGGATATGATTTTCGATTATAGATCAATTTGTTTTGTTGTGTTGTAAAGCTTAGAAAAAAGACGGTGTTACACTTCTACTCCATCACCGTCATCTGTGCGTTTGATATTCACATGTATATAGATGGCTCAAATGTGTGTACATCGAGAAAACAAAATGAAAACCGAACTTGCGACTGTAAACAGACGCTTTATCGATGGGGTATCTGCAAATAATTCCGGAAATCGTGAACGCTTCCGCACAAGCGGATCCTCGACCACGCGATCCCCAGCATCACATAACTGTTCTGCACTCCTACGTCCACCACTCGATGGATTTTTTTTCTAGTAAGCGCTGTGTTACATACATACATGAACAAATATGCTTATACAGCTTTTCTTCTTCACGCGTCACATGTT
Organism: Sycophaga agraensis; assembly: GCA_018906755.1. Taxonomy (NCBI): domain Eukaryota; kingdom Metazoa; phylum Arthropoda; class Insecta; order Hymenoptera; family Pteromalidae; genus Sycophaga; species Sycophaga agraensis. The sequence continues at coordinate 1,256,521 of JACCIE010000049.1, forward strand.
ACTATATATTGCTTGTTTGTTTAATTAGACATTCCAAGTCACGTATCGTCTAATGGAGGTACGCATTTTCCGGACCATTTTTCTGTCACGTACGTTTTATCCTAATGCGTTCTTTCAAGGGACAGAATAAAATCTGACATTACTAATAATTTTTAGCCTTGAACGAAGTGAGATAATTAATAAAGTTAGTGCGTAATTGTAACACAATTATTAAGATATTGTATGAGATTTTTATTTTGAATTTTGTGTTATGATGTCATTTAATGTATCAAATATCATATAGTCAAATTAGAAAAGAGTATATCCAATAAACAATAGATATTTCCGAAATAATTATATGTAATATGCAGTATTTGCTTAGAATTTTAATACATTTTGGAGAATTTGCAAGGTTACGGATTTTCGAACGTTTTGATTGAGCTGCATATTCTGTGATAAAATGGAAACTCAAATGCCCAGGCACAGAATCTAGCTACGAATTCATGGCGCATGAGGTCAAAGCTAGTCAAATGGATTGCGCAAAGGGCATTTATATAGGAGGAATTTCGTTCGCCTCTCGTCTGCGCGCTGTAACGGAGGGTGAGAGAGGGAAGGATGAAGAGAGACAGATAGACAGAGTCATCAGAGCTGATGTACGAGCTCGCAGTAGCCATAGATCGAGTCTGCGAGGCGCGGGACTGGGCACCGACTCCCCAGAGTCGGTCCTTTCTAGCCTCCTAAAGCCCATCACCGAGGATGCATGTACCTGCGCGTGAATACGCAGGAACTACCTCAAGCAGATAAGCGTGTAACCTAATTTCATACTGTTTGAGGTTGTCGTCTTCAAAGTTGGCAATCACGCAAATAAGCGAAACTAAGCTTTAAGATGAGCGTCCGAATTGGGCTTCGATGTATTCGTGGATCTGAATTAAAGTATAAAATCAAAAAAATTATTCGAAAGCATTTTATTAAATTGTTAAAATTAACGAAGCTACCAATTGACTTCTAGAACAAAAACAACATAAAGTACCTTGTTTGATAACAGTAAAACCTCTTCAGAAGCAATATTTATCAAGTCAGGATCACAGTACATGAATGATGGCTTTTTTAATGATTGGAGTGCGGAAGGCCGAAATGGAGGGTTTTAGGGACACGTACTTAGAGCACTTCCGGTGATGAGTAGGCCTTACCCGCGAAGGCGTAGCGGTGTGCCGGCGGCTCGGGCGGCAGATGGCCGTGGGGGGACATGTGACTGCACACGCGCGTCAAAAAGTTCACGCTGCAAGACGGAAGGAACCGATCGCGCCAATGAGGAAGGAAGAGTCAGAGCGGAACGTCAATGGCACCGTGATTACGCAAACTGGGCGTGCGTCTCCACTGAGGGCCTCGTGCTGCATCGAAAACCTATAATCAAAAATATCATAATCGCATGGCTCACAAATTCTTCTGCAAAGAGTGCAAAAAAGAGTGTCCTAATAATACGCGTGCCCCGCGCTCGCTCGCTCGACCGTAAATGTCAATTCCTGTCAGACCATCAAGAATCGATTATTGAAATTAGTGTAGCGCGAAGGGAAAATTATAAAAGGAACCTTTGCTTTGAGTTGCGTAAACAGCGCATAAAATTATTATGACAATACTTTGTTTTTCGCGTCGATACATGTGTTATTTATCCTTAGTCTTTGGTCTTCGTTATTATACAGTTCGTTGTTATATAGTCTTCAATGAATCTTATTACATTTACGTAGGAATAATCTCATCGATCTAAGACTTCCTTAAATTAACGCGTTAATCAACAATATCGGTGAAACTTCCGCCATGCATCAAGTGTTCATTGTATTCTCAAAATAGCATAAATATGTCTATTATAAATGTAGTTTGTCGGTTTTGATGAATAAAATATCTGCTTTTCCAGCGTTACATTTTTTACAAGTCTGAAATATGCAATCGTATGTTTCTTGTATGCAGCAAATCAAAAAGTAACACGTAATTCTGTTACCCAACTAAATGCTTTTAATTTTTTATCATTTGTAATGCAAGGTATAAAAGACACAATTTAACGCAAGTAACATTCCTTTCGTATAGCATATGCATGTAACTAATTTAAAAGCCAAAATATATTTTGTTTTGTGACAAGTTTATGAAGTTAGTTCGCGCTTTATTAGATCGTTAAAAAACTTTGCGTAGAAATTTTAACGCAAATATAACGCTATTTGACGACCGTCTAACTCGCTCCCTACATATATGTGTATATATATATGATATGAAAGAACATAGTTTACCCAACAATAAACTAGCCTGTTTCCAAAGAGCGAAGTTAAAATTTAAACTTATTTTTAAAATATAAATACGCTGCCCCTTAATTCTAGTATAACTTTTGAGAAAAAAACAACGATTTATGAACCAATACGAAATGAAGTATATCCCTTTTGTAGTTAAAACAGTACAGAAGAATAACGTCTTAAAACTCAAAACTGAATATTAATCCTCTGGTGATGAATAAACAGCGAAACCAAACCGCCCGGAGAAAAAATGCCCCGTCCAGTAGCCCTCGGAAGGAGGGCTCGGCGCACTCGAGTTTGATTGTAGGCGTCGGGGCGCGTGGAGTTCGTAGCGTAAACCGCCGGCGCGTCGCACGGAAAAACGAGTTGCTCGGAGACGGAGTCGGGCGCCGCGCGCCGGCAACTGACAGCCGGCGTATTAGCAATCCCGGGCGAGTCCGGCCCGCGCCCTCGATGACGCCCCGGCCCGCGAAACTCGTAATAATAACCCCCTCGTGTAACCCGGAGCGAGCGCGCGGCCGGACGCCTCCGGTTGGGGCCGCGCAATCAAAGGCACCCGCCGCGCCCACTGTCTTTTCCTCCGCGGCGTCGTTCACGGCATTGCTCCTGATGGCTAATTTTCCCTCTCCTCCGCCCGGGATTTTGTTATTAAAATTTCTCCTGCCCCCCCGTCGTTTTTTCTTCGTTTTTCGCGTGTCGCGGCCGTTCGCCTGCGCGCGCGCGCGCGAGCCTCGTCGACTGTATTTCCGGTTGGTCCCTTTGATACGCGCACCCACTGGCACAAAGTGACCGCGGGTGAGTCTTTCTTTATTATTACTCGGAACTAGGCGGGAGGGCCGGCGCTTGAAAAGATTCGCCAAGGCTTTTTGTTTACTTATGCCGTGTACCTTTTGCGGGCATTATTATATACGCGGGCTCGCGACGCCGCGCCAAGCTTCGTTTTCGAGAGAAATTATATGTGCGGCCCCGGTCAAACAGGAAACTGCCCGCGCGAGTAAAGGTCTGCTTTTATTATTGGCTTAATTAATTTCTACTTCCTTTCTTCTCTTAGCTTTCCTGTTGAATGTGAATCAACTCAGTATACTTTTGCAACCAAATGCTGCTACATGATATTTTTCTTCGCTCCTGTGCCTACAGTATTTTACTAACTTCTTCTACTACAGTTAATATCGATTAATGCATTTATTCATAATTACATGCTTTTCTTTCAAAACTCCATTTATTTTACATTATTCAAGTAAATAATAACACATAAATAATTACTATGCATTGAAACAATATTTGATTATCAACTAATATTTTAGCGGTGCCTTCTTACACCATAAATACCTCTTGTGATAAAAAGCTTGAATATATGACTCTAAATATAGTAAATTTACGCAAAAGTAAAAATATTAAAAGTATAGGGTTTCGATCATGGTTGTAGAATATTTTTCGGACGTATAGCTTTGTTTTTTTATTAATTAACACATTTTTTGTTAATAAAAAGCTGCAAATTTTTAATAGCAACATATTTTCTATTACATATTTTTAAAATATAACAGAATTGGAATCGCAGTATTAAAAGCTATTTATTATAAACTAAGGGTTCGTAGCCTTAAATAGCTCACAGCAGGATTAATGTAGAGAACAGGTAATACCAATGCAGTATTAAATAAACATAGTATAAACTTATCAATGAAAAAAATAAATAAATATTTAAGTAGTGTACATCCTCTTAGAAGATTGTATAAATAAATCTTGACGGGTATTGCACGGATTGCACTGTGATAATTTATTTAATTAAGCATTTAACGATTCTTTAATATTCTATTAAACCCAGAATAAAAAGTAATCAATAAAAATATTTTTGTTCAAATATTTCTCTAAGTTTTGTTTATAAAGTATAGAAATTGCTCAAGTTGAATGAATATCCTACGTAGTAATACATAAGATTATTATATTATATCATTAACATATCATCGATAGTTTGAACTTTATTGAATGAATGAACTATATTCGTGATATTTCTAGGTGAAGAGTAATTTGATATTAGTTACTAAGCCATTGTTATTATTGATATAACAAAAGAACTATTTAATTATTTCGTTGTTTTCCTCCACTTTAAATTAAAGAAAAATAAATTAAGCAATGGAATAAATGAAAAAAATATATAGTAATACAATATACATTATATTACAGACATTTGTAGTGAGAGGAAACTGTAAACTTGTTGTAAACTTGTATTACATTCGAAAAGAAAGTTAAAAAAGTGAAACTTTAGCAAGTGCGGCGAGGGCGTTCGAGTGGAATAGTGCAATTGGCATGAATGCATTTAGAGGTCGGGGCCCGGGGCAGCGTCACCCCCAAACTATCCACTACGAATACAGTTGGACTTTAGTTTAATGATTTCCGCCGGACAATGAGTGCGGTAATAGGGTCGGGGGTGTGGTGGCACGGGAGCTCGCGCCCCGGCGCCGCCGATCGCATTCCCCGAATGGCGATCGCGCCTCTCTCCCGAGCCGGCGTCGTCCCCGCGGGCGGCCAGCCCAGCTCGAAAATTACCGGCGGCCAGGCCGTTTAACGAACAATTAAATCGCCGCGTTTTTCCTGCGCTCGCGCAGCCATCAAACTCGCGTCACGCGGCCGAGGAACAAATCCGGCCGGCGAGGGGCCCTCCTCGAGCGGTAAGTTGGCCGCGGCCGAAAAAAAAAAAGGCCCCCGAGCGCGACATCTGCCGCCGGGGCATCGACTTCCCGTCCGGGGAGGCGGCCGAAAAACCGAGGGGGCGATTAAAGAAAGCTGCACCGGCCCGCGCGGGGGCAGATGTGTGTCCGGTGCAGCCGTGGCCCTTTAAACAATCCCTGGGCGACGTCTTACGGTCACGGTGCGCGGCTCCCCTCGCAGGAGGGATTTCCGGCCCCCTACAGGTGCACCCCCCTCAGGTGGACGGCGGCGCGTGGACGACTCGTGCGCCGCGGTCCTCGCACCTTTCACGCAACGCCGGCTTTCTTGGCAGCGAGGGCCCCCGCGATTTCCGCCCAACCGTCGCTGCAGCCCCACTCCTTATCTCCCAAGGATACCTAAGCGTACTCGCACCCCAACGAATTCTTCGCTCTGAGTAACCCAACGGTCACCGGGCCACTTTGCTCTTACTTGTTCCTTCCTCTGTCTCAACGGTTTTGCTACATCGCTTGGGGGCCACCTACGAGGAACTGGCTTATTACAGTCGATTTTTATGGCCGAGGTCCTAAGAATTATTTTTATGCAATATTATTATTTGGATTGTTAGATATTGAAGATTGAGAAATGTTCAAAAATTGTTTAGTATACTTCCAAGTAAACTGAAGACAGACTTCTCAAACAAAAAAAAAGACTGCTTTGTAGTCAAATAATTATGATTATTATTGTCAATATTGAGTATACAAAGAATTAAATGAATAAGTACAGTAATTTTATGCTAAAATAGTTACAATTCTTATGGTAAAACATAATCACTTTTTTATTTGATTAGTCTGTCCTCCAGTGTATTCGAAAGTACATTAAAACTTCTTATAAAATTTCTCTCAGAGTACATATTATAGGAATTGGACATGTGTATACATTAGACAACGTTATTTAATTTGCATGAATATAAGTATACATGTATATATATCCAAAATGAATATAAACTGATGTTTTAATTCTTTTTAATAATTTGATTTGTATTTTTTAGTAATAAAATTATTATTTAATTTTTTATTAAGCAAGGCTTTTAATTAAAATGACACTAAAGGAGAATTCTAGAAAAATACTTACAAATACCACCAGAAAAGAGGATGCTTCAAAATTTCCTTCTTGTATTAACCGTTTTACATACAATGCAGTAGAAATTCCAATTTTGTTCAGAATATTTTACTTTTCTGCTAAGATACCAAATCCTACTAGTATCTTTTAAATGTGTGAACTTTTTAGATTCTTTTTATGCTGAAAAATAATTAAAAATTAGTATTTAATTGACTAATAGTACTTAGTAGACTAATAAGTAATTCAAAATTAACTTTAGATGTCTGATTAATCTTATATAAGATATACTAATCAACTATATCAGTCATTTAAGTAAGTATAATAATGTAGTTAAAATATTAATTAAATATTACCAATATTTATAAAAAATCTTAATTTTGATATCAATAAGTAACATACTAAGCTCTACAAATAAAGCCCTTCCAGAGCAAAATTCATTGAGCAGTTTATCTATATTTAATATTGAATCTCCATTTATTATTATATATTTATTGTTATACAGTTTATTAATTAAAGCAAGTATTTAATTTATTATTATTATTTATTAAAAAGTATCTCAAAGAAACATATTAAAATAACAAAAATTGCATTTGCGTAATCAATTATATTAAAAACTTAGCTTTAAAATGTCTAAAAAAATGCATAATAAATGTGCATTTATAAATAATAATTTTAATGTGAAATTAGTCTGTAATGTGGTGCTTACAAACACAACGTTACAATTTAATAATAAATGTAGAATATTATAAAAATTTTAAGGCACTATGATTTTAAAAAAAAACAACGAAACCGTTATACATACACGCCTGACAACAAAGGTCAACTGCTGAGCATTTGCCTTTATCCGAAACCGCCCTCACCCACGAACTAAGAGCATAGTCATCGAAGGCGGTCTTCCTCACCTCAAAACCGTTACGCATCCGTCTCTTCTATACCTTTCCTTCACAGCACGTGTCTATAACTGCGTCGCACCACCGACGGGGGGCAGGCCATTAAAGCCCTACCCGGCTATAGAGCTCTCGCTTTCCTCGCGGACCCTCCACTATCGAGGAGATCATTTCGCCCTGCTGTACATTATACAGGATCTTTTTATGTGCGCTCGATTAACGAGTCCTGATGTATATTAGGCCCTTGGTATCCTACGAATCTACTATATGCTTCTCCAATAGCCCAAGTGCCATCTGGCAAGGATCGCTTCTTTACCCCCTCGCATTTCCATTCTTACGCCTCCCTGTAAATGCACTTTCTCATTTGTTAACTGTACAAACAGTTTGAAGAAGATTGAAAGTCTGTGTAGAATACTAAGGTTTACTTTAGGATATAACTTTACAAATATATTGTTTTAAGAAATTATCGAAACAGACAGAATACGAGTATTTATGTAATAAGAACGATATATTTAGTCATCTATACATTAAAAATTTTTAACTTTGATTTCTACTCAATATAATCTTCAGCTATACTTTGTAGTACTTATCCTATAATATTTTATAAATACTCAACCAAAGTGTACATGTATGTTAAATACTATTTACATTTTGAATATATGAACATATTGTAGATAAAAAGCCTCATCAACCTAAGCAGTACTTTAATTTGTTGTAAAATGTTATACAAAAATGCGCATAAAAATAATATTTTAAATTCTATTTGGAGTTTCTTTACCTAAGGAGTGATTAAAAAGCAGCTTTATAATATGCTAGACCTGTTTTGAAATAATTAAAAAATTTCTAAAATATTCATGCAATATTCATAATCAATTTTGCAAAGAATTAAAGAAAACATTTTATATCTGACTAAACCATAACTATATAAATTAAAACCATATATTGTTAATTTTTTCCACTATTACTTTTGACTATTACATGTATGTTAAATTATTACAATACATTTATTATTACAGTACAATATTACAATTAATACTGAATTTATTTCAGTTATTATTGTCCAGGTATGAAATGAAGCCTTTTAACGCATGTATACTCACAATTTATTAAACAGAATTTAATTGAATACAAGACTATAACAAGAATTATGGAATAATGTTTTAAGAAAGAAACTGCAGAACATCCGAAAATCTCGAATTATCTTACATAATATATGTTTCTTGTAAGAGAAGGGCTACAGATCGAGAGAATCACGTCGTAAAGTGGTGGACTTGTATTGTATGTTTGTTGGTGGGTTCGTTAGTCGCAAATGTCCAAGGGAGCAGGACGAATCTCATGAAGGTTATTGAGGCGGAAGATGTCCCAGCGCCGATAGTATGATACTAAGATATTGTTTGGCTCGAGGTTCGGCTTTCTGGTCCGACGGGACCCATATCTTGATTGGAATCTTAGTCTCTTACCTTCCTTCCACCCGTTCTCAAGTATTGCACGTAAGTCTAGATTGCTCGAGTCTTGCTATTATTACTAAGGAGGAAGATTATTACCCCAGGGGATCGTGTAGTGATCGGATTAATTATGAATAGTGCAACTTAGGTACTATTCCTTGGATCTCGTTATTTACTAAGTTTGATTTCCTATTAGATATTATATGCGATAATATCACTGGTAAAATATTTAGGGTATCTTCAAATAAGTGTAAAGTAAGTAATAATTAAAATCATATATCAATATATTTATTATTTTAAGAACTTGAGATAAGCTTAATGCGAATACACATAAAGTTAGCTATTAATTACACCCTTCTATAAATTGTGTATGTTTTTTTAGTTAATTCGATACATGGCAATAAATGAAGGAAACATAATTGTATATGTATATGTACATGTAATAATATGTATATGTTGTATATTTAGCGTTGCTCAAGGGATTATTACATATTGTTTGGTAGTCATTTTCCAATCAAAAATGCTTTAACATTCATTAGTTTTAGCTTCGAGAAAAAATAACTAATAGTCTAAGATTTCCATTAAGGGTTTTCTTAAATTTTAGAATGGATCATATAAAACAACAAAAATATATTATATCGTATAAAATATATTCTGAATAATTGTATTTAATTGGTAAATTAAAATTTGAGAAAGAATAAATAACTGTATGTATACAATAAAAAACTAAATGTGCAAATATATATAGGTATACATATGCGAGCTGTTGAAATGAATATTATAACGACTTATTAAACTTGTTTTTATATACAAGATTATAGCAATAATTATTCCGAGATTTCAAGTTAATGTCATAAGTTTTTAATTATTACGACGAATTTGAAAGCGCTGGAAGAAAAAAAAATTATGCAAAGAGGACATTAGCATCGGGAGGGGAGGGATTTTTTGTTTTAATACGAAAAATATGTGCACTCTTCGTTATACTCCCGAGCTGAACGGAATAACGCGGGTCGTCTGGATTTGATAAAGCTGCACTCACTTTAATCGGCAGGGAATAAAAGTAAAATGAAAAAAGAGGAAAAGCAGAGGAAGAGGGAAAGAGAGGGCGCAGAGAAAGGACGGAGGGAGAACGCGCGAGAGTTAGTTAGGCGCGCGGTGCGCGGAGCAACGGAGACGGAAACAGATCGATAGTAAGTCCCAGTATGTGCGGGTCGCGCGCGCGCGCGCGCGAGAAAAGCGTCGACAACACACGGCCGACAGACAATGAGATATTAATACCCCTTATTCGGTTTCGATTTCCTGGAAAAACGGTTGATGGAGATCAAATTACAAGCGACAACGGGAGACCGTCACAATAAATCAAACGCATCAGCGTATATCGAGTCAAAAGTCCCCGCGAGTTCATCGGGGATTTGCGCGCCAAGCCCACCTTCTTCTTATTCTACTTTAGAAAAGGAATTTAATCAACTTTCCGCCGATAGATCCCGCCACGCCTCCAGCTTCCGTTAATTACATCCGCTCAATGCCAATTCTTGTTTATCCTATTTACGTACACGCGTATGTAAGAAAATTAAGCGGAGTGATTTCTCGAATAGACCTTTGATTACGTCTTTACGTATATGATAATGGGCATCCGATTTGTGAAAAGCACAATGATCGATATAATAGAATCTCAACGGGCCACGAGCGAATCCAGCCAGGAGGAAATCGTCGAGCTCGGCATCGAGCCAGCCTTGCTGCCCTCCGAGCCGCCGCGAGCTCGACTCGAATCAGCCCGAAAAGAATCGGGGGACGAGGTTTGGTGTAAGCGTGCGCGGGGAAGCCCCGCAGGATGTCGCGGGCGTTGACAGGTCCGGCGCAGCCCAGCTAGCCCTCGCTTAGCCCCGCGCGCCTAGTGTGACCCAGTGCGGGCGGGAGCCGAGGGGTGCGTGGGCGCGCCCGCTCCGTTAACCACCCTCTGATAATAGCATTATGACTCGTCTGATCCTGCAAGTAAACAGGCCGCCGCCCTCCAGCGCAACGGCCGCGCAACAAAACAAACCTATAATTGCGCCCGGTCGACGTGTCGGCTCCCGGGCGATGATTCTCCTCCGGAGTCCCGAGTTGCGCATAGCGCACGCGAGAAAGAGAATGCGAAAGAGGAGGCGGCCCACGGCAAGCAGCTCCTTTGTTAGGTGGCTCTAGCGTGCGCGGCTGTCGGCCGGGACGGCGTTCAACAGGCGACCTCGACCGCGTTTCTTTCTTATATTACCGCTTTAAGGTAGTTACTTAGTACGTTTAGTCGGACCGATTCCTCATAATTAACGAGGCTTTTATTTAAAGCCAAGTGCACCGAGGGAACAAAAAATTGCCGTCACTGTAGCAGTCCTAACGTAATTTTAGCTTAAACTTTTGTAGAAAAAAATAAGAGCGCTCAATATGCGGGATATCTTTTATCTCGTTTTCTTTTCATTTTACTAAATGAGCTGCTGTAGGTTATATACAAGAACGAACATATTACCGGGCGGTAAGTCAGCCTTCGAACGAGCCAACTCCGACTATACCTCTACCTCTTGGCCGGAATTCCTTCGGCCCAACCATCGTATTCCCCGGTATATCGGAGAGGCAGGAATCGGAGTCGCCGCGAGGCTCGTTGCCGATCGCGGCGCCCGGGCGCAACAGGCAGGCGGCTGCAGCCGCGCACCGCAGCCTCGCCTCAGAATCTTCGGCACGCGATCGGTTGGGCGCGCGGGCCCCAACAGGTGCAGGGGGGGGGGGGGCGCGGGCCACACGCGCCGCCGCGCCCGGGGGTCACTGGGCCAGCGGTATCAATCGGCCAAGGGAGCGCCGCGAGGGGCGACACCGGCCGCCCCAGCCCGCCGGCGCTTTGATAATGTCGTTACATTATATTGCGCCCCCGAGGGGCTTCCCCCGGGGGCCCGAGTGCGCAGGTCAGTCGCGAGCAGCCGAAAGCCTCCGAACTATCGCTCGAGTTCCCAGGTCCATATTCGCACTTGGGGAATTTCGTCTTTTTTTTTTGTTCGAAAAAAAAAAGGGCCCGCTGCCGAGGGAGCCTTTGGACGTGCGGCGCGCGCCCGCGAGAGCCCAGCGACGCTCCCGTTTCCCGGGCCGCCCGCTCGTGTGTGCGTGCACTTGAAAAAAGAAAAAAAAATAAAGGATCGGGGGGGGGGGAGCTTTTTGCCGGGTGGGGGGCACGTGTCAATCGAGCATTCCGATCGGTCGGAGTCTTACACAAATTTGAAGCCCAGCGTAAACTCTCTTTTGTACCGCGCGACAGATACAATTCGTCAATTGACACGGGAGGCATACCCGGGCCGCCCCGGATGGATGGCAACCATCTGCGTACGCCCTGCACGCCCGACGGGCACCAATGCATCTGTATTCTACAGGGGCCGATTACACCATTGTTGATCCTACTGTCTTACCTTTTATCCCCCGTTGCGTGAACGCGACAACTCAATGAACGGCATTATTTGCCTGCGATTGTTCAGTTGGCGCATCGTAAATGAATCCGTTGTCGAGTTATTTTTTTGTTCACGTGGGTGCAGCAAATTTTTGAAAAAAAATTAAAAAAATTTGTAATATCTGTGGTGGAAAGGCAGCATAAACGCAAACACTGTACATGCGTGACTAAATCTACGCTTTGAAAATTTAGTAAGCTGGAGACACGCTTGCTAATCTAAACCATGTATGTTACGGTACAAATTGTAAGACTGTGTACAGTGGGTTTAGTAGAAAATAGATGCTGTACGAAAACCGATTGGAAGTTTTTTAACTAGACTGTGTAGTAACGTGCACGGTTTGTCTATGTGCCCCTGTATCAAGCTGAATATTTATGCATCAACAGCAATAAAGAAGAGGATAGAAAAATGACGGAAGAAAAAAGAAAGCGCCCTGGGAGATTAGTCGGAGGACGCGGGAAGCGATATAAAGATGCAGCGTGCCAGGATTAGCAGGGGACGAGAAGGCGTGGGAAGGTTGGCGGGGGGCGGGTGGAATCCGGCGGGAAAAGCACGTGGTAATCGAGGATCTGGCGTCGCAGCCCCGCAAAAACGTCTTGACCGCAGAAGTCGTTAGAAAAGGCCGCGGGGGCGTCGGGGGTCGGGGGTGGCCTCATATCCAGGCGGCGAGCCGCGGGGCGCGCATAAAAGCCCGGGGCCGCGGAAGCGTTAGAGCAAGTTGGTAGAAGACAATTCAGGGGATTAGCGACGTAATAAGAGAGCAGTGTTTTTGGCCCGGCTTAGCGGGGCGGGCGGTTGGCGCGTTGTCCGGCGGGCGGCGGATCATCGCCGTGTACGCCGAGTGGCCTCCCCGGCCGCGGGAGCGAGAAGAAGGGAAGAGAGCCGCGCGGCAGAGAGAGAGAGCCCGCGGCGCCGGGGCCGAAAGAGCGGAGGCGGCCGAGGGAGAGCCGCCGAGGACGAGGATGTCCAGTGACGGTGCGTGGGTCGCCATGGCAACAGACTGCACCGCGCCTCGCCAGCTCCCCCGCGGGCGCACGACGAGCGCCGCCGCCGCCGCCGCCGCCGCCGCCGCTGCAGCTCCCGCCCGGCTGCAGTCCGCGCGCGGCCCCAATTTCCGCGGATAAGAGAGCCGCCCGGCAAGGAGGGGCGCCGCGCCGCCGGAAAGTCACCCCTCTCGAACCCGCGCGGCTAATGACTGCAGCCCCTCCCGGGGCGCGCGTGCACCCCCCACACGGACGCCCCCGCCGAGCCGCCGCCGCCGCCGTGTCATCAAAGCTTATTTAATGAGCGCCGCCGGAGATCAAACGCCCCGAGCGTCCGGCCCGCGGATAATCGAATCGGCCCGCGCCAACCTGACCGATTTCAAAAGTCCTCCTCGAAAAATCAAAGCCTCCGCGGCGAGGCGGCCTTTTTCCGCCGGGCTCCCCGAGGCCCGATTGCTAATCGCCCGCCGGTCAAGGAGCCCGCCGCCCGCCCTCCTCAAATAAATGCATCCGTGCACACGCCCGGCCAGGCCGGCGGCCCTCCCTCGAGCCCAGCTGCCAATGCCGACTGACCCCCAATGACAAACAATCTCCCATTTTTTCATTTCCCTTTACCTTTCGCTTTTTATCAGCGTCTCGTCTCATTTTTAAAATTAAACAAAAACTCCAGAGTATTAGTGCCCTTGTATGTATTGCGATCCGTGGAAATTTACCCGTCTAGATCTTTGTGAATCTAAAAGTTTTTATACAATTAGGAATAAGAGACAAAAACTCGTTATTCCCCCAAGTTATGTTAACTTTTTCTAGCTTGAATTTCGTCCGAAATAAAACTTTATTTCTCCGCTATAAATTTTTCATAACGCAATTTTTTTCGACAAGTGAGATTTGTTTCTTTGCGTAAACAATCATTTTAATGATAAAATAAATAAAAAGATATCGACAATGCTCAAAACAGACTTTTGTATCAATACTGTATAATGAGTACTCTAAACTTAGATAAAACACTTCGATTTTTAAAGAGTTACATTTGTTTCGATCGTAAAATACATTTATTCAATAGTTGTAGTACTAATCTATCGCATGCACACACACACACACACACACATAGATTTTATCTTATCTTATTCTATCATCCAAATAGAGATTAATCGTTCTTTATACTAGAATAAGTATTTTTACTCAAAGTACGTAAACGTAAGGGAAAAGCGTCCAGCTGACTAAATTTCATAGTCACTTTAATACTAGGGTAGTTTGATTTCTTTGAGAAAATAAGATTTCTCGAAGCGGAGAAACATTATTTTATTATTATAGTATTAGAGTGACGGATTATTTTAATTTTTTTCAGGTTGTTCTTGAGAGTACAATAAGCCGTTATATTGTACAATGTTTCATTGTTCTTGAGACATTTATATACTTCTTTTAATACATAATGCATAAAATAAGTTACCGCCCGTTTAAAGAATAAATCATCTTGAAACCGTTATGTATTACTAAAAATGTTTTATAAATATCCGTTATTCGGCCAAGCGATATTCTATAGTCTACAAAGATATCATGTTGATTGTGCACGCCAAGATTATATACATTGCATATTAATAAATATGCAAGGAGAATTTAAAGATAATTTTAGTACACACTTTTTTAATTCAATTAGAAAGATATTATCATATCAAGATGTTAGGACTATCTTATCAAGTAAATTTAATCATATATTTTATACTTATAAACTGAAAATTGTAAAAAGTATTACGAAAAAATGTTAATATAGAAATATATAGTACAATACGTTTAAAAAAATATTTTACCACAGTTATACATCATATCTAAATAATTTACAACAGATTTTATTGAAGTTGCAATAATAAAATCATTCAAACTGAATAACAACCAAACCTTCTTACGACAACTAGCATTAAATACATGTATTACGTAGACTCAGTAATTAATTCTTAATGACATAACTTACATAAGTTATCCATAAAACACTAGTATTAGTATAATCAATGTAGTTGAAAAAATATAAAATCTTATATACCTTTGATTAATTTACTCAGTTTCAAAATAAATAATCTGTAATCTCTGATACTCATTTTTATTCACTATATAAGATAAAGTTTGCAAAAATATGTGCATTGCTATTGAAAAATTTTGTAATATCTGTGGTAGAACGGCAGCATAAACGTAAATAAAAGTGTAATGAAATGAAATTATCAATATTAAGGGATCAAAATGTATTTTATTGTATAAATAATAAAAAAATAACTTATTAATTAAATTATTAAAATTATTTTTATGAAAGTATAGTTACAGTTACAGTTAGTATCAATTACAATATCTAAAAAATACCAATGTTTAATCCGTTATATTTATTTCAAATACAATTTGAAACTAAATTTTTTTATTTCACGCTGCAATAATAAAATCTTATTATATATCTAATTCTGTCACATTTTGGGTAAACTTCCTATTTAGGTATTTGTAAATATATCGTTACAATGCATTATGTTAAAATAGTATATCTGAAAAATTCTTATCTTAGTATCTTTCAATTTACACAGTTTTTTAATCGATAATACACACGTATGAAAAAATAACAATGTGTAATGCTCTCTTTCAGCTGTCTGTAATTTAAAAAACTCTTTATACCGCTTCATTTATTTAATGTCATATTATTTTGGTACCATCATAAAATATATTCTCATACTCTATGGTTATACATGTTCTCATGCTCTACAGTTGTGGATACAAACCATTATTAATTGTAATCTATTTTTTACAGCTTGTGTAATGAATCTAAAATTGAGCGTAAAAGAAAGTGAATGACTTTTATAAAACACCAAACTATAAACGATTTCTCGCCGTTCTCTAATTTGCATGTAAATCAGCACTCGCGGAATCCACGATAATTTAAAGGAGAGTTGCCCGAGTCAATCTTGCATTCAAATCGTCATACTAATTTTCCCTCATTATTTGGAGTGTCCTTGATGCACAAAAACAAAATAAGAGAATGGAACAAAAATGAGTGGGCTAGCAGTAGGGAGGCACGTGCCTTACGCGCGTGCAGCTCCTCCGCGAGCGCAGTTGTCGCAGACGCGCGACGCGCTCTACATTATTTATCGCGTTTGCACGAGTGCGGGAGGCGCATTGCCCGAGATCCGAAGCGGTGATTGCGGTCACGTATCCGCGACGGCCGAGCGGAGATGCGATGGCGTGTCTGCTTGAATTATCCCGCCTTAGGCCGCTGAATATTTTATCAATCCGCCGTCAAGGGAGAGCTGGCCACTTTCCTCCGATTGCCTCAGCGACCCCCCACCCTTTCATTAGGCCACCCGATTCTTATCGGAGCCACTCGCGGCCAATCTCACGTGTCGATCAGACGATAGTAGCGGGTGGCACTGCGCCGTCGACGATGACGATCTCGCCCAGGAAAATACATTAATGCCGACGAGCGATGTCTTGGAATTGCGGATCGGGAATGCACGAGATACATGTGCGACTGATTTAGCAATAGATTGACTTCGAGCTTTTGAGTATTTTGGATTTTCCCGGTTTCTTTGCAATACCGTTATTGCGTTGCGCATTGAACGTTTTAGTGTGAATTTACTGCCGTTAACGCTCTGGAGCTAGGCACCTTATTACTTCATAACTTATATTAGCAAAGTTTATGACGCGTATATTTACAACAGCTAAATGTTAGTTTCCTGATTGTGTTTGTGTTACTTTCAATAAGATGGCAATTAAATCTTATAAAAAGAATAGTGTAATTAATAAAGGAAAATTATTCGATATTTAATTGTTGTATCTCAACACAATAGACTAAACTATTCTAATTTTTTTTATAATGATTACGTTTAAAAAATTACAGTAGTTTAGTGTCACATCGTGAACTATATGACTCAACTTGTGTGGTCTAAAAATCCGAGATCGATAAACAACGCGAAATCGTTTCAATCATGACGTTATACGGAAACGCAAACGCGACGTCATGCTGCGATATTCATTCTCGTGTCTTTATCACAAAAAATCGATTGTTTGCGTCAATATAGTTTTTTATCTCAATGTCTCCAGAAGAATAGCGAAATATGTTTTGTAGAAGAAATACTGCCAACAATGAATAATAATGAAGAAGCGATAATAATTGTAGCTTGAATATTATGGAATGATGTTATCGTAGCTTGCATTTGCACAAGTACATGTATACAGTTGTTTTACCATTGTCTTCGATACTACAATCTACCAATTATTTAACAAGAAGTTCTATCCCCTGATATATATAGCTTTTGCTAACTCGCCATCTAAACACTTTTAGAGGCAATGATAATCTAGGGACTGGAGAGAAACTTGGCGTACCGTCTCGAAGACTCACAGGGTACGCCAGGCCTAAAGCGGCGAGCTATGAATTTATGCAAATCGAGATAAGACTCTGGAGTCGCTGGTGTGGCTTACTTATGGACTGCGACGAAACTACCTAGGGTCCAGACAGGCCAGTTAGACTTAACCAAGCGTTACTTCGACCCCTGAGTTTTGGGGGCTGCCCTCGGAGACAATCGAATCGCTTTAAAAAAATTTAAACGCACTTGGCTCCGCTACCTCGTTCCATACTAAAATATCTATTCATAACGATAAAAAAAAAGCAAAGGCAATCCGTCCCAGTAACAAAGTATGACATATAACAAAACCGGCCGGGGACTATGTCGCGCAACGAGTCTACAGAATAATAAGAAATGTCGAATGAGCTCACGAGCGATAACTCGCAAGTAGGTTGCACTATCGAGCCGCGGGCTTCCTAGGCAAGTTCCGCGGGGTCCTAGTTTCGCCAGCGGGTCGATTATTTAGAGGGCGGCCACGCCGAAAATAGCCCGCGGCGAATCAATCGGGGAAGGCGAGACGTCCCGCCGCGGAGGAGCCGCCGGGGCCGCGTCCCGGCCGCCCGCGGGAGATAAGCATCCATCGCGTGACCGCGTCGGCATTTCCCGGAACGAGGCTCCGGGGCCGTCCGCCTGCGGGGCGATAGGGCCTAGGCGCGGGGGCGCATTGTCTCCCGGCACGGGGGCTTAGCGCCCCGGAAAAACTCCCGGGAAACGCGAGGGCAAGCGGATAGACGCGGGCGCAATATCAGCCGCGGCGGCCACGGGAAGACGGGGAGATTAGCGCGGCGAGGGGCGGCTCATCCGGGGAAAAGCGCCCGATTCGAGACCCCGGCTGACCTCATAAACGCGCCGCGGGCCCTCGAGCGCCTTGTTCCGCGGGCGCGCGCGTTTTTTGTTGTCGGGAGGGGGAGGAGAGGCTCTTAGAGGGCGCGCCGCGCGCCTCAGCACATTGCTGTGTGTGCCCCGGCTTACCTGCCCGCTCCCGCGTACATATGCGGAGGATCGGCCCTTCGGCCCCGCGGCCTCGAGGACTCCTCCGCGGGGCTTATAAGCGGCAAAGGAGCCCGAATCTCCGGCGCGCCCGAGCCGCGACAATGCCCGGCTCGAGATAGGCGGTTCGCGCCTCCGTTAAAGCGCCCGCGCCCTCCAAGGCACTGGCTGCGCGCGTTCTGATGTTGCCCTTTCCCCGGCTCCTTTGTCCCGCCCGAGTTTTCGCGCTCCCGCTCGCTCCTCTTGATATCCGCCGAATGTACTTTCAAAGGGTTATCCTACCTTTGTCGCGGGCGCCCTCTATTCTTCCCAAGGTTAATCGAATTAATCCACTTTTCATTTGTATGCATGGAGTATCATTGTTTGTTGCAGCGCCATAAGTCAAATTCCGCGTATAAATTCAAACTCGAAAATGCAAATTGCTATAGTTCGTGTATTTCAGCCAAGCAGAAATTACGCATGTAAAAATAACACGCGCCTCAAAAATAAGTGCAGTCAAAATAAGTACTCTTTTCCCGTACATTCGTACTATTGAGTTAAGACGTCTGCCCGTGTTGTAGAAATCAATATTTAATCACAAATGCCATTCAAAAATAGCGTATTCTAAACTATTCGACGTATTTCCTGCTAAACAAGTCGGATGGAAAATAATTATCGAAGATAGTTCCAACAGACCAAAACCAGTCTCGGCTCGTACAAAGAAACTATCAATAAAGAAGAACAAAACATCGCTGCAAATAATATGAAGAGTGTGTACCCTTGGAGGCTTCCAATCTGGCAGCGTGCGTTAATGGTGATAATTTTTATGTACACTGTCGGCTTTTTCGACAATAACAACCGTTCGCACAGGCTTCCTTTTCGAGCTGCGCAAATTGCGCCCGTAGGCAGCGCAAAGGCCAGCCGAGCCTTACTACATCCTTTTCAAGTCGCGAGACAGCTTAGTGCGGAATTAAAACTCGAGTCTATTTTCCGCGCGCTAATGACGAGAAGAAATCCCAGCGGACAGTAAGGAAGGCCACTCTTTCAGGGGCTCACCCGAGAAAAGTATGCTCGGGTTCAACTGTCCGCGAAGCTTGGAAGAGTCCGTCCAATGGTCAGAGGTAAGGGCCAGCGGCCGAGAGTCCGGCAGGTGAAAAAGACGCTTAACTTAAGCCGGCGCTAATGAGAGCGAAAAACGAGAAAGAGCCCGGCGAAGAAGTCGACGGCGCGCATAACGAGCGGAAGGAGCTTTTGTTCTTTGCCTCTAAGTCGAGTTACTTTTCCACTTTGAACAGACTTCCGCCTGGGTTACAATGATTCACGCATGCGAGCTCTCTTGTGTTTAAGTATTTGTAACGCAATTCAACTGCAAGTTTCGGACGATCTAAAAAAGGTAGACAAACAAATTAATTCTTCGACTGCTCTCGAAGGCAGAGTAACTTCAATATTGTGCAATTATCAAATTATAGATTATTTCTTTTCGATATTCAATTGATTATTAGATTCCTTTTTATTCAGACAGAATTATTAACACAAAAATATTACGAAGAAAAAGTAATACCACTCCACTGAATTTAAGATATGACTATCTCAAACTTATTTTTCCTCAAATAATTATTCTTAATTGTTACAAATAAAATTCTTATTTCTTTTTAAAATTGAGTCATGTTAACTCAATAGCAAAATTCTATTTTGTTAATGTTCTTGTCCTTAACGATTTTTTTATAACTTCGTAACATAAATTAGTAACCTTCTATATTTAAAGTAACGCGCCATAATAATACATTGTTTAATAGCAAGATGTATAAATAAGGCATTAATACGTCTTAAGACGATGTGTATACATTAAATGAAAATCACAAGGATTCGCTTATTAAATTTGTGTCAATATCATTCCTCGGTACTAAAAAATTAATATTATTTTTAGTCTATGTAAAATACAGGAATATCCTAGTAATTTTCTCATATAACAAGAGATACTAATACATTTATTACAAAATTGATATGGGACTTTTCGCATGCATAAATTCACGAATACATTATATACTTAATGTTATTCTTACTGGTCTACTGTTTTTAATACATACAATTTTTTATTATTTACAGCTTCCTTAGACTTCTTAAAGAGTTAATAAAAGATTATTTACATAGAAAATGGTATGGGTTTAATTCATTAAAGCATAGAATTAATTATAAAATCATTTATAGTTTAATACTGTTAACTTGTATGTTTAATACTATAATTTAACATTTTGTTCCTAAAGTAAATTGCACTTAATGAATCGTTGCTTTTAACTCACTGTATGTGTACGCAACACAATCTCTGCAGCTGAGATAAAGTAACTCTCGGCGAGAGAACGTATGACGTCTAGAAGTGAGCGTCTCTCGAGGCAATGCCATATGGTGAGATCATGTTAGTCACTTGACAACAGATAAATCGACGTAATTAAATGACCTTTTTACAAATGTACCTTTTTCGTCGCTTCTCTATAGGTCACTGGACAAGTACTAAGTGCACTATATTTGCAATATATGATGGTGAAATTTATTATTTAATAACCGTTCGGTTTAATTAAACTAATACATATTCTACTTTATTGCTTATGATGTTATTTTCAATAAATATAGACAATTGTTATATTTTCAGATAAACACACAAAATTTATTTTAAGTAAGTTTTTTTTAAATAATACATTATATGAATTTTCATTTATATTTTGTATACATTTACATAAAATCAGTCTCTAACTAACTATTTTTTTAAGATTGTGTTATACATTTGAGTTCATTTAAATCATATGTTTATTTTCTCTTATTATTCTTTTACGCCTATTCATATTATAATAAATAAATATCAACGTTATAAAATATCTTGAAAGTCATTCATCCATTTACTGATCTGGTCCTCTACGACCAAGTATTTTTTCTCGCTGGGCCCAAAGTTCTTCCTGAGTGATTTGTATTTGACATCTCTTTGCAAATCGGTTACAAGCCATTTGCTTGACCGGACAGCAATCATCCTTAGATATACACTAGAATATTAAATAAAAAATTAGTTCATTTATTTAAACGATCTTAAAACTTTATCTTTTAGAGTAAAGATTTCGTTCGCCTTGACTAGTTCGTGAAGCGAATAATAAAAATCTTCATTAGCATAAATTGAAGGAACTACGCGTCTCATGACTTAAATCGCAAACTTGTATTTTTAAATTCTTAAGTAAATATTGTTCAGTATTATGCTACTTTTCATTTAATGGAATACTATATCTGTATTACATCAATTGACTTTTATATCTTTTTAGTTTATATATTTGAATTTATTATTACATTAATTAAAATCATTTATAAACCTAAATTTAAATTATTTTTCGTAATATACTAGACTTCGTTTTATAGTTACTTCAATATGACATATGTATGTTTAAGAATATTATTAATTTACGAGAAATATATATACAATAATATTTCAAAACGATTTTATCTTCAGAAACATAACAGTTGATTATACCAAAGATCATTTCTGTATTTACTACTTTTGAATTTCAAAGCAAACATTTTTTAATCATCCGTGCAAAATAATTTACTTACAGGATCGCCATGTCGACCACATTTTTCTGTACTAGCAGCTGAGATTACAGCAGATGCCAGGAAAATGGTCAGCACAAACAGCATGAACTTTGACATTGTGTTAATGAGGTTAATGTTCTGCAGTTAGAAAATGTAAATTAGAATCAACTTGAAAAATTCAGATTTCTGCATATCGATTAAACGATCTTATAAATTTATTTTATAATAAATTAAAGGAAAGCTTATGACATTATATATAATTAGTGTGAATCTTTTTATTCAGATCATAATTATCATAAAATTGTTATCGTAAAATCTTACAACGTTGAGAACGTTATACAATCAATGCAATTTATATTCTTTGTCTAAAGTAATTATAGATATACACTTATATAAACGACTTACTAGCTCTTTGCATTTTTTTTATAAAAAATCTTTCAATTTATCCTACATAAGTACGTTTAATTGATATACGTTTTTTCATATCTCATTTTTTATGCTGTTTACTACATTCGTGTAGTACGTATTGCCGAATTTGATACAAATGCGTGAAACGACTTTCTGATGAATCGATCGATAAAAATAATAACAAGAAAACTAAAGCAATTACTTACTTTTTCTTAACAGAAAAATGCGAGACACTAACTCTGCAGAAGATCGTCTTCGACTGAGTCTGTCTCATTCAGTGTTTCCTTCTTATACTACTAAGGCTTGAGTCTGGGGTTTCACGCTCGATCATTGGTGCCTATACGCTTTGGCTACTTCTTTGTTGAACATGTTTCCCATGTACAGGAATTACACATCATTTCAACGAATTTCTTTTTTTGTTTGTAAACTGATTATTTGTATGCAGATGAATTGAGTTTTTAGTTTATAAAAATTCAATTAATATTTTTTATGTTATATAAAAGATAATTTTATCATCAAAAAATTTACTTTTTTCAGTAACTGAGTCTCGCCAGGAAAACACTAAAATTTTATTAAGAATATATGTTTCACTTGAATAAATATAAACAATACTTGAATTTATTAACTATGTAAATAGTGTAAATGATACTTCCGGTTAAATAATACAATGAAATATATTTAGTACACGATTTATTTAAATTTTCATTATGAATTATACAATATCAATATTTTTAAATGTATTGAACATTTATTATACAATGTAATAATAGGCTGCTTTGCAACATGTCAAGTAACATATCCTATGTATATTTAAATGTTATGATATTGATTGAAATCGATTTTTAATTATTGTAAACATATTTTATCTTAACTGACACAGATCCACACCTATCAAGTAATTTTACATTCTAGGAAGCAAATGAATTTACTCAATGATTTTAAATACATTTATATAGATAATACACCCTCAATAACAGTAGCACAACAATTTTGGCACTATTTACATGTAGAATATTTACTATTACAAGAAATTTGTTTTCAAATTTTCACACGTACGTTTCTTTTATTTTAGTCGTTCTACAAACTACGTAAATACAATAATATGTGGTGATAAATAAAACTACAATAAATATATGCAAAATCTTTCTTATTTTATATATACTTTTTATTAATATTTATTATATTCTGTATAAAACTACATACAAAATATCATCACTACGTTAATAAACTTTACTACTGCCCAGTACAAATTTCATTCTTTATAAAAAAGAAGGTTAGAGAATTATAACCGAATTGCTATAACTTTTATTTTAATAATTTTTTGCTAAAATTAAAAATAATTAATGCACGAGATATTATATTGTGAAAATATCTATACTGAATAGAACGGACGCAGGTGGAACGACTTGCGTGGGCATCATAATTGAGGAAGACATGATTTCTGTTCCTCAAACTGGAAATATAACCCACGTGGTCGGAGTGACGGTTGCTCAGTCTTGGCGGATACTGCGATCGGCATTCGTACAAAAGCAATAATTGTTATCGCACGCGCCCGTATTATTTCGGATCCCGTATTCACGTAAACGACGATATCTTACGGTGCATGAAAACTCCTCTTGAAATTGGTTCAATTGACATTTTTCTAGGGAGTAGGATAGACAAAGAGAGAAAGCAGAAAACGAGAGGGAGATATCGGAGGCTTCTTCGATGCTGGAAATGTTACGCGTGTGGGGCCTCCCAATATTTTCGGCTGCCGCGCCACCGCCACGATGCGGTTCGTCGACCTCGCTTATAACTGCGGATCGTTGAATCCGAGAGGCGAGGGCTAGGCGTTCGAAACTGTGCGCGATATTTTCGCGGGTGCGTGCAAGCCTTAATTAAGGCCTGCATCAATTACCTCGATTTATCGACAGGTGCACACGGGGTTATGCCTTCGATGGTTTAATGCTGCATATACGGTGCCAATGCGACTTTCCGAACAAATATTAAGAATTTTAGTATTTATACAAAAGGAGTATATTGCTTTGGTATTTTTTCGAAGTATGATTCTATACAGTACTACTATAAGTAAATTATACGGCACCACGAATAGGACTACATTCATTAATATGTTTATAAATTTAATGCAATATGGAGAATAGTAAATACAGCAATTGAACTGTATTTTTAAACCTATCATACTTTTAATAATTTATAGATATACTATTTATCAAGGTAAATAAACGAATCGTCATTCAAACAGGTCGTTCATTCAGTTATTACCGTATTACCTAGAAAAAATATTTATTATTATAACATTGTTTGTATGATATAATAAAAAATATTGTAAAAACCACGTCGATAAATGATTTTCTATGAACATTGCAAAAATATTTTATTGAATAGTTGATTAAATTTTTAATAGGTATCAAAATGAAAAATCTATATACATAAATATAAATAGGCTGTATGACTACAAGCTTTAAGTTTGATGAATTTCAAATACAGGAATCTCACTGATACATTTGTACGTAAATAATACTGATATAATTTTAAACTAATTCATTCGCGTAAGAAATTTGTAATTATAATTACTGTATCTTCTTGAAAATCAATTCATTAGAATCTCTTTACGTTAGGAATAAGTTATTATTGGTTAACATATTATTGTTAGTGTCATCTAAAATTATATTATTCATATAAACAGATTTAATTATTTTGAAAGATTATTTTATAACCTTTATGGTAGCTAACGGATTTAAAGAAAAATAAAAATGAAAATTTCACTTGATTCTTTTTAAATCGTGTATATATGTATATACAGTCCACTTATTTTCATTTTGGTTGATAATATTTGCTGTATCGTGAATCGAAATTGACTTTTAGATTTGATATCGACTATCTGTGTGGAAGAATTATTTAAATACATAATGTAATTACTAATTTTATTGTATAATATGCAAACAGCTATTTGAACAAACATCTATAGATTTGCTATTATATGCGCCAATGAATGAATATTCGCAATAGAGATAAGATAAATCTTGTTTTTCTTTTTTTGTAAAGCATGGAAATCTTAAGACGAATCTTACGAAAATGATTACAACTTTCTTGAGGATAATACGAAATGTATGTTTTTGTCATATTTCAAGAAATTCTGTAAATATATGTGATTTTGAAGAAGTATGAATATAGATAATAATTTATTTATTAGCTGTATTACTGTAAGAGATTAAGAACACAAATATAAAGTTAATATTTGTATGATAGACCGATAAAATATCGAAAAAGCACATTTAACATGTAACATTTATGCAAAAAACACAAATAGAAAATTACAGTTACACATTAAAATTAAACAAAGAAATAAATTCCTGTAAATTTAATTTTTTTTTAAATTAATCAGTATAAATTACAAGTTTTCATCAGTTTATTAATGTATAATCAATGTTTATTTCAATTTTTTCGTAAAGAAACGATATGTAAATATTTTAACTTTGTTTTTCTATAACTATACATAAAATCCTGAAAGATTAAAAGTAGCACGAAAAAAAAGTGACGAAGCTTAAAACAAAATTCATCTATTAGTTTTTAATTATTTGAACATTTTGTTTAATTTTTTTTGTAATAATTTTAAAAATAAAAATAATTTATCTTGAAATCAAATAATTATTATAAAGTTTAATTTTGATTCAAATGTGATAAGTAATACATAAAAATAGTACTGATTACTGACTGGGATTAGTAAACGGTAAACGATAAAATTCGATAGGACTTATTCCTTAACTTTTTAGGAACTGATTACCTAACTTCTATGAAAACCATATGTAGTCAACTAATCAGTTTCCAGCAGGCTAGAGAATGAGTCTTATCGAGTTTTATCATTTTCACTTTACTAATTCCGGTAGGTAATCGTTATTACACTTTTCTCTCCATATAATAAATGTGTGTATTTCCAAAAGTAATTATTGTTTAAATTATATAGATTAATTTAATTTAAACCTCTGTGCAGATTCTCGCTAAAAATAAATAATTTAATAGGGAAATTCTTAGAGCAAATTAGATGCATTTCTGAAGAAGACGAGTTTAATTATTCACCTATTGTTTAACAAGTGATCAATCCACCTCTTATGCCACTATAACTCTTCCTTATTCAATGGACCAAATCAATTATGCAGCCCGCTTAGTATATTATGTAATATCTACACTCATATAAAAGTATCCATTCTTATTTAAATGTCTTTAAGTGCATAAATAAAAATCTTATGACCAAATATATTAGAAATTAACTTTTTAAAAATACTGTAATAATTTAAACATTTTTATCCATAAATTTATACATATATTTTTTTATTTTTAATATTGATTTCTTCATTGATTGTTGCTGTTTCAGATGTTAAAATTTAAATAATTGAATGCAAAATCACACGATTATGTCATTAAATAATTTTTTATTTCAGTTTTAAGATTAAAAAGCATCAATTTAAAGTTTTATCCATTTCAATTATACGTTACTGTAGGTGGAAAAGGTCCGGGCCCGATTGGGCGCTTATCTTTTCCTGGGATTATCAATCCGCTAACTGGAGTACATTTGGAAATGTAACTGGAACACTCTAAACCACGACAGCAGTCCTCATAAATGCGACACTGTGAATATTTTTTTAAATCTATCATATTGAAAGTTTTCTGATTAAATTTCTCTTTTATATTGTACTTACGTATCCCAACCAAGGACTGCATGTTTCTTTATCATTATCCTCAGCAACTGTCGCTGCAATGAAAATTGCGACCAGTAAACACACGAACGTCTTCATTTCTTTTAATTAAGTTGAACTTTCTGAAATCAATATAATTTTTTTTATTTAACGTCGTTCTATAAATATAAACAAATTTTAATTACAATTATATTTTTATATTTGCGCCTTCAATATTTTCCTACAAAAAAAATTTTTAAATTTAAAGAACGCATTTCGTACTATGCTTAATAAATTAAAACTGTATCAACTTATATCATATATTTTAGATAGTAAATTATATGAACTATATGAATTTGACGTTAAGTAGAAAAGTATAAGGTTACTTTATTCTATGTAATTGCAGTGTTACACGCACTCTTCGCTTTGTACAATAGCTGTACTCGATACACTGGAATGAGCACGTCTTCACGCCGATGTCTCCGGAAAGACTGACCTTCGTAGAGGCTTGACATTTTAACTTAAGTCTGCGGGGAAGCTTCCCCTTCCTTCCGCAATAATGCAGTATACCTGTATGATATTCGGTCTCTCTGATTCTCAAACGTTAACTCTGTTTTACACTTCGCTTACACGCATCTATAAACTTGCTTGAGCATACCTCCTTCATTAAAGTTAAAATTGCAATTATAACTTTTTTAATATTAGCATTTAAATTATGAACAATATTGTTGTCTCTACTAGTTATCAATTTTCAATATTATATTTCAAATTATTATAATTTTATTACATGAAGTTTGTATTTGTAATGAGAATATAAAAAAATCAAAACTATCTGATTCTAATTCTGAACGGACAAATGTTTATCCTTTTAATTTTTCAGAAATATAATACGTGTCTTTGAATAAATTTGATGCTACTGCCATTGCTTCCTCTAAATTGATCTCAGTTTTATACTCTTCCACTTTCCATTTGTTGTTTCGTTATCTAAACTAGACATCCTTATTTTACCTGTTCATTTATTTTCTTTTAACTTAGTAGATCCAATACTGTAAAATCTAACCTAATCTTATACAATTTTCAAATTAAACTATTATGCTAAAAAAGCAAAAAATATGCATAATATATATGTTCTCGAATTGAGATCTAGCTTCTGAACTTGATACACATATTTTTCTATAATATTCCTGTTTACTTAAGTACAAGCAAAATTTTATGCAAAATATTTTTTATAAACTTTATTTTCAAACCATAAATTTATGTAAAGTAAATTGTATAAATTTATAGAAATATTTGTACATATGTACATATAACTCACTTAATCATGTATCAAAGGTTGAATTACAGGTTTTCTAGTTTATTATTGACACTTAATATACAACTACTAAATAATTTAGTTTTTTGTTTGTCTTCATATTTTTGCAATAATTATTTATAATTTGTTTTGTTGGCTCATCTCTATGTTCATCGCATATAGCATCTTCTTAATCATGTTGTTATTATTTTCGTATTTACATTAACTATTATTATATGACGAACTAGAATGCTGCGTAAATAATAGGCTATTTCTAGAGTGTGAAATTTGTAAGTGTCGTAAGACGAGTTAAATGCATATACATGCATTACGAACAATGGGCATATTTATCTAAGCTAGTTATGAATAGCTTTCTATGAAAATTCTTTTTAAAATCACCTTATCAAAGAAAATGATATAATATATGATAAAAGTACATTTTTGTCTGTTAGATGTAGGAAATAAAATTTTATTAAATGTCTACTTAAAAAATATACTTTCTAACTTGATTTTGTATGTACATGTTATAAAAATCATTATGATAAACTATAATTGCTCATGTTAACGTAGCCATGTGAATTTCTCGTATAATTTTCAGATACTTGATTGACTAACACTTTGAATTAGCCTGGAAAATTGCTATTTTCGTCAACATCAATATTTTCTATATAAATCAAATGACAAATTACCAATTTTTCATCACATTATCTTGAGGTCCTGAAATCTATTTCTTAAATGTCGCTGAAAAATCAAAGGAATAATTAGTTTACACAATGGTTACTATATAAAGCATAACTGAAAAAAGTTATCAATGGTGTTTTTATAATTAATTATGGAAATATTATAAAAATATTGTATTCATTTATTCTCTCGTAAAATCTTTAGATCTGATTCTTAATTAATTGCTTACGTTTGTATTTAGAATACAAAATCAAATGCATTGTGACAATATTCATAGTAGCTATATAGGATATTTAAAGCAACCAAGTACATGTGAACGAATAACCACGCGTTAGTTGTTGAATCTGGTTAGCTTCATTAAACTATTAACTAAGACCGTACATGTTTGTTACGACAGTTGCAAGTGAAAATGCTGTACAAATTTCATGCATTAATAATCGAACAACTGCCGATCATCGATTGACATTAATCCTAATATGATTTAAGTAAAATAAATCCAATGTTGCAATGATTATTGCGCAATACATGCTTTTGAATAAAAATATTATTAACAATTTGAAATGACAAAATAAAGAGAAGAGTCAATAATTGAATGATATGGTCGCTGTGGATAAACGGGCGATAACAAACGCCTCGCATTCAGAGAGAACGAACACGGGAGGAAGGAGCGCGCGGCGAAGATGTAGTGGCTTGGCGGTCGAAGGTTTCCTTCAAGGAGGACGGCGACAGGGGACGCGGCTGTTTCCTCGAGCGATAAATCTCGATCGGTTTAGCGTCGCGGGCGGATCTATTGGGTGGCCCTATTGCGCCTTTGCACATCGCTCGCAGCGACGGTTCTTCTGGCTAGCGGGTCCGGGCCAAGAGGGAAGCGGCGGCGGCGGCGGCGGCGGCGGCCGGGCCGGGCGAGGCCGGACAATTTGATAATTGGATCTGCGGCTGCGCCGTGATTTACCGTACGAGGGTCCACGGCCGACCAGCCGAACAAGGCTTTGACTATGTGCAGTGGCCGCCGCCGCTTTGGAGCTGGCCCTCGGCCGCGCAGCTCCCAATTGCCGTAGGGGAGCTGCGCAGCCCGCAAACCCGGCAGCCGGGCTAGATGGACGCGTGCATCCGGCTTGTCCGCGAATTAGCCGGGGCCGCGAGTCGCCTCCTGGGGCAAGCGCCGCCGGGGACGGCTCCGTCGGCCGCTCCTTTCATCCTCGCGCCTTGCCGGGTGGCTCCCAAGCGCGCAGCGTCAGAGGACAAAAAGGCGCGCGTAAAAAAAAAAAACGGGGAGCGCCCAATTGAAAGAGCCGCCGTGGGGGGGAGGGGGTTAATGACAGCCGAGCGCAGGGCCGGGCGTTCGAATGGGCTCGCGTTATAAGCGCGTGCATGCTCGGCACACATATATATGTATAAGCTAAGAGCGAGTCGGTTTTCAATCGCGCGGGGGCTTTTCAGCGGCCGGGGAGAAAAGTGAATCCTAGACGCGCGTCAAAGAGGCTGGAGGAGCGCGGGAGAGCCTTGGAAAACCTTTGGGGCCGGGCCTATGAGGCTTCCCCGCCCGCAGACGAAATGTGGGTTAGCGCACTCATTAAAAAAGTCGCGCGGGCACGTACGCATAATGTACGTTGGGAGCGTCTGGCGGTGCGGGCATTCTGCGCGCCATCGAAATGATTTCCTTGCCGCGAATTAACAAAGTGGGCAAGGGCAGCTATGCAATCCTAAGTAACGAGAGGGAGATGAAAAAAAAAAGAGCCGCGCGGGGAAGATAGAGCGGGCGCGTTTGCTCGTGAAAAGCCCCCGCGATCTAAGAAGAAGCGGCGCTAAATTAAAACTAATTGCTCGCGGTTGTACCTCGGCGAATATTTGCTAACGACCGGGAAAACGGGGCCGGGATTCCCAGCGGAGGAGGGGCCGGCCCCGGGTAATTAGGCGGGCCGCTTACACCTTATTAATTAACGAGCGGCCCGCGCGCCAAGAAAGGGCTTTCTTTGCCCCGCGCGACGACTCGTCGACGACGTTAATTAATGCGCGGGCCGATGAAAGCGAGGCCGAGTATACGATTAAATCCGGGGCTCGTCGAAGAGGCCGCGCCGCGGCGTGCACCCAATTAAACTCCTTGCCCGCGCATCCCCCGCCCCCTCGCCCGGAGTCTAACGCGCGCATATAGGCGCGCGGCAAGACTCTCCGGGCGGGCTGTCTCTCTCACTCGGGCTGAATCGAATCCGCGGGCCGAAGGAGGCGCCGAGTCGTAAAATGAAACGCGGCCGCGCGCCTCGTAAAGCGGGCCGCGGGCTCCCGGCGCTTTCGGATTCTTTGACGACTTGTCGGCCCGCCTTTTTCCCGGCTCCATAAAGCCCGGTTTAATGACACCGAGGAGGCGCCCCGCCCGCGGAAGGAATCACCCGCGCGGTGCCTTGCCGCCGGCCGGCCGTTTTACGCCCGCTCCCCCGTGTCCTTTTAAGCCTCCCGGCTTGCGCGAACGAGCTAATGCCAACGAGTTTTCCGCCCTCGGCTGCCCTCACCCCCGCATCGATCCGGATTAGCCGTTGTGCATTTGGCCGAGAGAGAAAGGTGCAAGGAAGAAAGAATTAGTCGTAGCCGGCGAGCGGAGGCGCCCTCCTTAAACGCGCCCGGTAAGTACGCGTATACGGTAATCGAATCCTCGGCGCTACGGGCATTATTACCCCCGTCGGACTCGCGATTAGTTTCCCCCGCGAGCTCTGTACACGTATATCCTCGGGCGCGCGCGGCGATAAAAAGTCTCCGTTACAAGCGGGACGGGCCGCGCGGAATTCCGAAACTTGTCGCCGCGGGAGTAAGATGAGCTTTGCGCCGCGGCCGGGGGAAACCGCGAGACAAAGCCACTACGGCCGCGCGCGTAAAGAATACGACTGCGCAGGGCCATTTGGGGATATAACGGGGAGGGACAAAAAAAAGAAGGCACGCATTCGGCCGCGTACAAAGGAGGTGCAAATGCGCGTCGTTGGATTTTTCGGCGCGCGCCTGCGTCGCGGGTGCGCATATATACACATGTGTACACAGGGTGCTCGGTTTATCGCCGCTCGGCGCTCCTTGCCATATCCGACGGGGCCTTTAAAAAAAAAAGAAGAAAACTCCGCGGCGGCGTGTAACGAGGTTTCCATATTTTACGGGGCGGACCGGGGCGCGTCGGTTGGAATCAATTTTAATAATCCACTTGGCGCGCGCGCGCGACGAGAAAAGTTCGCCCCCACCTCGGGCTAAAGTTGCCGCCGCGAGAATGAACACAAGTCCGCGGAAGGCGCGTTAAAACGCCCGCGCGCTTCCTCCGGCCGCCCCCCCACCCCACCGCCTCCTCGCGAGGCTTCTTTATGTCGGGGCCGCTTTAGAGCCCGGGCACTTTTTCTTTTACTGTAAATTGGCGCCGGCGCCCGACCCCCGCGCGTAACCATTTTTCTTTCCATTTGTCCGCCTCGGCCGGCGCGTCCGTCTTTGCGGCCCGGCCCGGCAACTAAAAGCCTCGGCCGGTTTTTACAAAGCGCCGCGGCATCAGCATCGGCTGTAACGTTTAGCGCCGATAAAAGCCCGAGCATCGTCCGCTTGGAAGAGATAGGGCCGGGGCTCTGCCCCCGCGACTCACTAAAAACACTCGCGCGAATATCTTCCGTCTTTTTCCCCTTTTGTTTTTACTGTCTTGGGCGAATCTAGTCGCTCCCGGCCGACTCAGGAGCCCCGGGATGACGCAGTTAAACCCCCCACGTGTCTTAGGGCCTGCGGTGCGCCCGTCCGCTCCCCCCCCTGTGTCGCCGAACGCCCTTATCCCTTATTGCGTTTCTCGTGCGATCGGAACGGTGTAACGAACAAAAAAAAAAGGACACTTTGCTCCCCCCCGCCGGCGAATCTCCACTTTTAACGCGATCGAATTCATCCGCGGCGCGCGACTGCGGGGGCCTTTATGTACCATCTCGCCAAGTGGCCGGGAAGCCCCTCCCCCTCCTTTATTTCCATACTTTCCCCGTAAAGGCGCGTGACGACCCCGGGCCGCTGCTCGGCGGGCAATTACACCGGCGATCCATCGGGGCTCCTTCGAGGCGGGTTGGAAAGAAAAAAAAAACCCCAGGCGTTTGTTGAGCGGGCCCCGGGCAGAGCACAAAGCAAGCAGCCCCCGGCTCGCCGGGCCATTTCCTGGCAATTTCCGCCGCGGGCCGTTTTTCACGCGGGGCGGATCCTCCCGAAGAGCCGGGCTTCCTCCTTGCCTCGGCCCACACCCCCTTTCGCGCTAAGTATCGCCGCGGCAGGATGCGGGGACGCGGCCGCCCGCACACGACCCCCTCGGCGCCTTCCTTCCTTTTTTTTTTTTATAAAATCCTCACCTACCTCTGTGGTACAAGCGCGCGGGCGCTTTTTTTTTGTCGCGCGCCGAACGTACAGGCGGGGGCGGGGAAGCCTCGGACGCGATCCTCGAGGCCCGCGACAAAGAGCCGAGTGCCGAGGCTCCGAGTGCACTCTTGACATTGCCGCCGCGGGATTCTTTGCGCAATTCGAGGACGATTGTTTGGCTTATGTTTTTGGGGAGGAGGCTGGGGCGCCCCGCCGGCAGAGCTACCCCGCTTACCGCTTTGTCGCGCTCGATTTGCCCGCTACAACGTGTCAAATCGTTTTTCCATTTAATCAACGACGAGTGCCGTGCGACCTATATCATTCCTCGCACTAACAAACGAAATTACACGTAACAATTAGGCTGTCTCCGGCTATCGGTGTTGCATTAAATGAGAGCAACTATATATCAGTACTATTTTTTATATATTAAATTTCGTTAATTATCGTTTGTTATTATTTCAGAATCATACAAACATCGAAAGTCGTAATACTAATTTATTGCTTTACGCTCCTTGCTTTCTATTGATGTATTATGTTACATATTTTTGTATATATACATTTTTTCATCAGAACAATTGCTATTTCGTTATTGCAAATCATATACACAACCAAATTAACAACAGAAAATTAAACTTGGGAATCAACAATTTAATACATCTAACATTCAACACAATATTTCAAACAATTTTATTTCTAATTCAAGAATTTTATAATTTCGTTTTATTTCAAATTATAATACTTTTTTATTAATTATAGTTTGTAGTGTATTTAAGATCTGATTATTAAATTTTTTTATCATTTTGGAAAGGTTGCTGGAATCGCTTTGATTCTGCTCTTTTTATACCTTGTGTTTATTAAAGATTTGTAAATTCACCCACAAAATAGTTTTTTCTATCTATTAAAGGTTACGAATAATAATAATTCTAGAATAACACTAGAATCTTATATTTTTTATTAAAATTAGCACTTTTCTTCAAACTCTTAATACGGCACTCTTTTCTGACGAAAGCGAGGGTGATAGGCCTTCCTGAAGCGTCGGAACACACCTGGTATAGCTGTATTACCGGTTGCTCACCGCAGGCGACTATCTGTGCTCATCGATAAAGTTCAATATTTAATCTTTAGGAAGAAAAGATATTTAAATAATGAATTCATGCTTTTTATTATATTAGATTAACGTAATAAATCACTCGATTGAGTTACTCTAATATTAAATTCAAATTTTTGGCCACTAATTGCTTCATACGCCAATCCCATCGTGCGAATGTCAAAGTAATTACAATAAATACCGGTTAATGGCATGTAGTATAGAGAACGATAAAAATTATCTTGATTAACGATTATTATTTGAGCATTTATATATTATCGTTAATTTAATAATCAACTAATTAACCAATCAGTTCATAAAACAAACACCGGGGCATTTAAACATTTCGTTTGGAATTTGACCTTGGATTATTGTTTGGGTTCGGCGAGCCAAATTGAATCGGCCCGGTATCCTGGTATATAAATAGCAGCTGCGCTTGATCGGTTTTTAACATTCGAAATAAATCTACTTTCACCCGATAACGGATTATTTGAATGAAATTGGCCTTGCTATCGGGGGAATAATTTTCGCGCGACCCGGCCAATAGTTTCCTGTCGCGCGAGCCAGTTGCGGCTCTCGAGCCCGCGCGCACTCGCGGACATAACTTTGGCGGTCCATTAGGCGCGCTGCTAATGACATCTCTCGTGGAAAGTGGTAACTGAAGCTCGAGGGCGCGCGAGCCTGCCGCGAGCCTCCTTACGTCCCCGTGCGCGCGCAATAGCCCAGCCCGAGGCGTGCATATATAATGTCGATAAGAGCGCTCTCTGCAAGAGCCGTTCAATCCTCGTCTAACGAGCCACCCCCTTCTCCGAATGAAATGCCACGTGCAAAAGGCAACCGCGGTCTTAGGTGAGGCGCGGAAAAAAAAGAGAGAGACTCGCCCACAAGCAGCGAGGGGGACACCTACGCGTGACTTCTCATTAGTCGCGCTCGGCGGCCGGGTTGCGCGCGCCCAGGCGCCAATTCTCGAAAGGACGGACAATTCAGCGCCGATGGGAAAAATTCGCGTAAAGTGATTTGGCTCTTTGCGCCGTCTCATATGCATTGCAAACTTCATGAAAGCTCGTCGCAGCTTGTTGTTCGAATTTTTTTTTTTTTTGCGCACTCTTTTATGCAAATGCCTCGCGCCATAAATTTTTATTTCCACGCCCGGGCCGCACGCGCGCACCCGCGGACGTATATCATTTCGGTTGATCTAGCCAGCGCCCGGGTTGATCTCCCGTCCCGGCGAGTCCCGGCGATGCGCCCGGGCGGACAAGCTGAAGTATCGGCCCTTGGCCCGGCGACTTTTGCAATCGGGCCGACGCCGGCGGCCGCCGCGGCAAAGGCGCATATTAAAAGTCGGCGAGGGGCGGGTTCGAATGCGCGCCTCGTTAAAATGAGCCCGTAAAATAAAGTCATATTAAAAGATGAAAACAGGGGCGGGGGAAGCGCGGGAGGAAAGCGGAGTAATCGGAAGTGGTCGGCGCGCGGCGGGGCGGGGGCGCGAAATAACGGGTAGCCGCGCCGGCGGCGGCGGCGGCGCCGCGGGCCGGGGAGGGGGCCGAGCGGGACCGATGCCCGCGCGCCCCACTCGTTTATCCAATCGATCGAGCTGAAAATTTCCAGCCCTTGATTAAGATCGCAAGGGCACTTGAGTTTTCAATCAAAAAAGAACGGGCGCGGCTCCACAATCGGCGCGGCCCGCGCTTTTATCCCGCGGCGGCCTCCGCGCTTTGTCGCGGCGCATCCGGTATATGTACGCCGGGCCGCCGACAACATTAAATCGAATTTCCAGATGCTCGCTCCATATATGAATGTCGCGGCCCCGCCGATCGCAATTATTCCGCATTCCGGGGCTCGCTGCCTTATATTCCCGCGAGGGCCGATCGCGCGGGGGTCTTGGCTTATTGGACCGCGGCCGGCCCGGTTTTCCCCCCGGTCCCTTTGCCGGCGCCCGCCGCGCGTATTGCCGAGTGACCCTGCGGATTTTTCTTTATTTCGGAATAGCCCGCTACGCCCGCCTCTGTCCCGGTATTACCTCCGCCTCCTATCTCGGGTAATCGCGCGCCCGCTTAATTGGGATTTTATGAAAATTTTGGTTCGCCCCGCCCGGGAAATTTAATATTCCTCAATCAATTTTTACAATGATGTTCCCCAAGTCTTTTGCAGCGGGCCAAATGAAAAATGAGCCCCGGCGTCCGGTCGACTCAATGAAACTTGCGCGCGCACAGGCGCGGAATAGAATCATCGTTCATATTGCATTCGAATGAGAAATACCTTTTTTGAACGTTTTATTATTTCATCAAAATGCGCTACTGTCCAATTTCGAGAAACGAACGGAAATGCCGCGTTTTGATTCAAGGGGAAGGCGTTAAATTAAGAAATGGAAATATGCTCAGAGATCCAAATAGATTTTATCATGGATTTTATCCAAATTTATACGAATTCGTTTTCCATATTATTATTCCTCAGACAATTTCTGCGCTACCGTAATACTATTGAACTACACCTCCAGCACATAATAATATACATATTTCTGCACATTATTATTTAGTGATTATTTTGCTTTGATGCAAATTCTTTGAAAATCGTTGTTTTAAATAGAAATCCAATGACTAATACAAATGATCTTAGAACTTTTGAGCTTTAAACAAATACGCGTACAAAACTTATTATCGAGACTGCTGCAGTACGTAAACATTCCACATACTGAGAAAAAAAGAGTTTCATGATTTTGTTCGGCATTCTCGTACAATAAAGATATTAAAACTTTATAGTGATAGTCGTTCGCAGTGGATATAAAATAATTTTGAAAGCGAATGGTGCAATGAAAAACGAGAAAAGTGAAAAAAGTTTAGAATGGTACTTATTGTTTAATACACACTGTAATATAACGAATCATTGTTTATGTAAGAACGCGCCGCGCATTTGATATACATAAAGCATCGATAGGTTGCACGAATGGCATTGTCCGTACCAAGATACAGAAGTGGCAGACTGTACCTAGCTTATCGCAGACACGGATGAGCCAACCGCGTTCATCTATGAAAAGCAAAATATTATCCAGCCGGGGAATAATAACAAGAGTGCATTCCGCGGAACGGCGCACAGCGCGAGTGCGCAGGGGGCAGGAGAGTGCGCGCGGGCTGGACGGGAGATCTCCGAGGCGCCTCGGTTGGCCCAAAATCCGAGCCGCGAGGCCGGGGCGAGGCGTGCTTTGGAAAGGCCTCGGGGCCCCGGGCGCAGCCGGTTTAATTTATGTCACGTCGGTGCGCTTTGCCCGGCGGCGCGTTCGATTTTTCCCTCCGCGGCCCCGCTTGCACTTGCGAGGGGGCGGCGCGCGTGCATGCACCGCGCGTACGTGCACGGGGGAGACCCGCGGCTCGGCGGAGGCCGGGCAGACGCAGGCGCGCCTCGCCGGCCGCCATGTTGGCTTGCACTCGCAAGCGGTGCAGCGGCCGCGCGGCAAGGGGAGCCCGGCCGAGGCAAGGTAGCGCGCCGCGGCCCGGCTGCCATTCCGCTCTTTCCTCTACCCCGCGCCCGGCCTCCTCCTCCTCATTTTCCGCCGCTCCCTTTCCCCGGGCCGCCAGCCCCCCCCCCCGGCTGCACTCGCCCCTGCGAGGCGCGGTAATGCAGCCGCCCGCGCACCGCCCAATCAATCCTTTCGCGGCCTTGCCCGGACGGAAAAAAAAAGGAGCCGCCTGAATTACGGGAATGGCGATGAGTTTCGGCCGGGCGACGCGCCGCCCGCCACGAATGGAGGAGGCTTTTCTAAAATTGCTCGAAAGAGAGCGCGCGGCCCAAGTCGTTCCAAAGGTTATAAAAAGGAAATACGCGCTTACAATTCAAGTCAATTACAATCGACCGCTCAAACCTTTTATTTTCACTTAATCGTGTCATTATTCTCGTCATTTGACAGCCGCGGGTTCTTTAAAAGCAGGATTTCATTCTATTTCAGAGGGTAGACTCGATATCGAGTTCGGCTGGATTTATTAGACCTGACATATCTGGTATTATTAGATAGTAAATTTCCTTCGGAGAATGATTTTCGCATAGGTATTAGGAGCTGGGAATGAGAATATTCAGCAATATCCTCTCCATTGGATAAACCATCATCAGAAATGTATACATTGATAAGAAGAGCAATTACACCGAAGGGAAAAACACGTACAAAGCCGATTACGCGTATCGGATGTCCTTATATTGTCAATTGACTCGGAGACGGATCGGACGGGGCCGGAGGATCCAGGGCGGATCTCGCGGGCACTCGAAGATTCAACTCGACTCGGTCGACTGCGAGTCGAGAGACGTCAAACATTTGCTCGGGCCGGGGCGACTTGCCTGGCTAAGACTCGCGCGCTTCCGCGGCCAAGGAAAAAAGTTGATTAAGGATAGATTGGAGCTGGGGCCGGCCGCGGCTCCTCCGATAAACGATCGGTCAATATTTGACCGGGCGCTTGGGCTCTCTTTGCTCCTTTCGCCGGGAGCAGCGCGTCTCGCGGCAGAATAGCCCCCGTGATGTTTGCCGAGGCTCCGCGAGTCCCGGCGCCCGATGATTAATCATCCCCGCGCGGCGGATCCCCGGATGTATAACGAGGCCGGACTGGCCGCGAGCGCGGAGGGCCCTTTTCTTAGTTGGGGGATTATAGAGGCGCGGGGGCCGCGTGACTGGACGCCTCGGGGATGTATATAATCCCCCTATCCGCCGGCGATGGACCGATTGATTGGCCGCTTTTTGCAGGGCGCTTCCGATACCCGTGTACACCCATTGTCCCGTTGAGTTTTACAGATGGACCGACCGCGGGCGTAGCTCGGTTGGGCAATTGGATCCTTAGCTGGCCCGCGCCGCAACAACCGCTTTTTACCCGGGCGTTCGGCGCCCGTCAAAAGAGGCAAAAAGCCCCATCCGCCGCGCGGCCGAGAGTGAATTCATCAGCGCGCCAGGGACGACTCGTTACGTGTCCACGCGGCCCAGGCGGCCGGTGCAGCCCCTTTCTCACGTTCGGTCTCAAAGGTGCGTCACGGTTTTTAGCCCCGTGGGGGCTCGGGCGAGTGCGCGCCGGCCGGCCGATCCCAGGCGCTTTTTACGCCGCGCTGATAGCAGAAAGGTCCGCGCGGCGGCTGCACTCATTGTTCTATATGAATAACTCACGTCCGCCTCGGATTTTTTCACGCCCGTCGGCGCGGCGGCGGCGGCGGCGGCGGCGGCGGTCACGGGGCCCGTAACCCCGCATCGACGCCCGGATGACCGGAAGTCCGCGCGCCCGCCCCCGGGGAGGGGGCAGAAAAAAAGCCCGGGGCATCGCGTGAATATTAAGCAGGCCCGGGCCGCCAAGTAACGAGCCGAGATTCATCCCGCGCGCCCCCGCCGCATCCGGGACGAGCACGTGCGGCCCGGCCGGTAAAAAAGCACGGGATCGGCGCCCTGTCGCCCCGGACCGTTAGGATCCGATGATTGGCCGGCCGATGACTCGGCCCTGACAAAGCCCCGGGCGGCCTGCCCTCCGGCCCCCGCGCCGCTGCAGCCTCGCACCTGCATTTTTAACGGGAGTTTTCATTTGGTGCGCCGCGCCCTCTTCTCGCGCCCGGTTCTCCGAAATAAATCGCCGGCAAGCGGCCCGGGGATCGAGTTGTCGCCCGGGGCGGCCAGCCCAGCCCCAAGGCCCGGGTCAGTAGTTGCCAGGGCTGCCGGCCGCTCGAGCCGCCCCGGCCGAACCTATCGCCTGATAAATGGACCTGTCCAGCGTTGATAGATACCGCGAGCCTTACGCCTCTAATTCTTCACCGGCCCGCGCCCGAGCCGCTATTTCGATTTGACTTCCGTCTTTTTTTACCGTGTCGCTTGCCGCTTTAATCCCGGCCACTCGAGGAAACCCCGCGAGTGCGACGCGCACCCGCTACACTAACACCCTCGACGAGTACTCGGCTTTTCTCGTGACAACATGCGTTCCGCACATATGCTTAGGAGGCATCCTATGGAAATTGCGGGCTTCTGCGATTGAAAATCAATCCGTTGCAGTGAGGCCACCGAGCGATTCCGCTATATATCATTCGAACGCGTACAACGGGTAATTTATTGAGGGTACAACTTGAATGTGAAATAATTAGCCGCAGGTATTACAAGTAACTTGAAAACTTACTCCGAACTCATTATTTGGAATTTTGTAGGTTGTTTATAAGTTGGAATTATGGATATTCGATGCATTAAAAAGAGAAATAAAATGTAAATTCATTATAGAATTTTATTATTTATACTACAAAAATACAAATATAATAATGATTTGTGTATAAAGTAAAATCAAAGTTGGCTTTCTTTACCCTTAGCGTAGGGATTGCTGCCTTTGGTTTCGAGGTAGTAGGTGCCGGTGTAAGGCAGGTAAGGCTTTGGACCGCCCATCATGCCTACGTCACCGTTACAGGTACCGTGTGTGTAACTCGAGTAGTCCTTGCATTTTTGGCCGTAAAAACCAGCGTACGTGATGATAGACTCGGCAAAGTACTCGTAAGAGCGAGCGTGGGAACAAGCGCCTGCGACGTCCACCAAACAACCCAACTGCTTACTACCCCCATTCGGATAGAAATCGGCCTTACCGATAGCCGTCTGGTAGCCAAGCAGACCCGCGTTCGTGTGGATAATCTCCACGTGACGGGCGTCTTCCGTTGAGATTCTATGTCCTGGCTTTGCTCCGGCGAACAAAGGTAGAGCTGGATCCAGACCTAAACCGATTTCATTGTTAATTTAATGGATTCGGTTGTTAACATTTTTCAACTGCTTTAAAATACTTACCAACTACGTAATTCACAGTATTTTTGGCGTAGTAGGCGGCTAAACCCATTACGTGAGCACCAAGCGAGTGTCCAGCAAGAGTTGTTGTATTCAGATTTATTCCGTTCTCTTCCATAAAATTGATCATCTCAGCTACATGCTTGCCAACATCGAGGACATGAGTAGCTGCCCAAACGTAGGGTCTTAATGTAATTCTACTCCAGTCGACAACGATGACGTTGTAGTCGTCATGATTTAAATACGCTGCAAAATATAATTTCATTAATAATCTCCTTATTTGGTTATTCAATATATAAATAAATAAATACAATAAAGTTTTATACCATCTTTCACTAATGTGCATGCTTTGCTTTCTTTTGAATTAATCCATCCGTGAGTGATGAATTTAGTTTCTCGGGTTGGATCAAAGTGGCTGCGTTTTAACGACTCAGAGTCATGTAATCGAATAAATTCGTGACCCTCTCTAGTAAAGAGGTGAAAGAAAACATGATCTTCCATCGGCACATCGATAACATCCAATGCAGTTGGCATATCTAGTGTTGCCTGAACCAGTTGCCCAGCGTCATCAAAAAACCAAAGACCTTCGTCTGAATTAAAGAGTTTTATATCTTCTTCAGTTATCATATCCTTCAATCTCTTCTGGATAGAAGATTCAGGTCTGGCATATCCTAAAATGATTTTAGTATTATTTACTTTTAAAAAATTAACAGTCATTATTGATTGGAATTTTATGTAGCTACGTTTAACTGTCAACGCACAGTACAATTTATTACTTTTTCTAATACAAAAGTATTTCTTTATAAACATATTTATTCAAGCAGTAATATTTAAAAAAAGTCTTAATTTTTTAAAACTAGTTAGTTCAACATAATATATAAATAGTAAAGAAAAAACAGATTGCACTGATGACGTATGAGTATTAAATTATGATTGAGCTTCACAAATTTTATAATTTAATTTCACGAATCCTTTGCGCTGCTAACAAGTTAGACAATAAAAATAAATAAATATATAAAAATCTAGGAAAATATTTATCAATATAAAAATAAATTATTTATTGTTATTTTTAATCTATTATATCATAAATTAGTAAACTAAATCTTTTAATTTTAACCCGTTTTACGGAAGAAAGTACTACATTTAATAATATTTCATAACGATAGATACTACTGACTTTAGAAAACAGTTTTTGTGGATATTGAATATCATTATTAATAAACAATCTAATAATACTAGAGTAGATGCTATTGATTAAATTATAAATACTACATATATAATAATTGTATATTTCAATCTTACAATTACAATAAATTTATTGAGTTAAAATACCTAAACTAAAATTTTATCATAATTAGTAGACCAGTGTCATAAAACTATGCTTATAAATGATACGTATTTGCAGTCGTTTCCTAATTTTTCAAAAACTTTATTATATGATATTCTACATAAAAGACCAACATTCATTTACAAACGAATCGTTTGCAAAAATGAATGTAAAAGTTTTAGAAAAAATGTTGCAGCAATGAATGCATACCATTTCTTCCCAAGACAAGCAAGAGACCAGCCAGAACGTGGATCTTCATGTTGCTATTCAACTGCTATTGTGTTTTTCAGATGGTTTATTTGCTTTTATAAAGGTACAAATTATAAGATGCAGCTTAACGATAAGATAACATTCGTCTTACTGATACAAGATCTACTTGCGGAAATATATTTCTCATAATTAGTATTCAATCGTGAAGGAATTAAACATTGTATCTTTTAAGATAATACAGTCTTGTAAACATAAATATAAACATAAACGTAGATTTTACACAGTTAAAAACTTTTACTATCGTTTAATATGTTACCATTTATATACGATTTGCTCCAATAAAAAGAAATTCTCATAAATAATAATCAATATTATAAGATTATAAATGCAATAAATCAATCAAAAAGTCTAGATTCTTCGTATTTACAGCCGACTTTCTTTTTTATCTTTGACATTTATGAATTTTATACTATATATGCAAACGTGTTCTTTATGATTTTCAAGGTATACGCTGAATATTTTGAAGACGAGAATATTAATTTGTATCCACAACTGTCATTAAGAAAGAGATTCTTGCTCTTGTTTTTAACAGA
This sequence comes from Sycophaga agraensis, assembly GCA_018906755.1. Classification (NCBI taxonomy): domain Eukaryota; kingdom Metazoa; phylum Arthropoda; class Insecta; order Hymenoptera; family Pteromalidae; genus Sycophaga; species Sycophaga agraensis. Next base: position 1,299,606 of record JACCIE010000049.1, read on the forward strand.
TTATTATCGTTACCATTAGAAAATGCAGAATATTTCAGAGATTTTTTACATTTTGTGTTTTAATATTGCAGTAATCAATTGCGAATATTCAGTGTAGTCACGGCTTAATATCGCAACAAGAAGTTTGATTGCAAGAAAATACGCATCGCTTCAAAATCACACCTGCATTTATGTTTCAATATTTTAAGAAGGTATCTATTTCTTGTTATTATATTAGTTTTATATTAAACTTTAATTAGTGACCTCATTATTTATCTGGTTAGAAACACATAAAGCATGTGTTCGTATAAACAATGTTTCTAAAAATTTCTTATTTGATGTCTAGATAATTGACAATTTTTTTTTTCAATCGGTTTATTCAAATATAAAAACTTACAAAACTTGTTTCTTTTGGTATGAGATATATCATTAGATTGACTAAAATTCATAAATTTTAAAACATTCAAGTAAATATTGTAGCAATCTACGGATGCCCTAATGCATAAGGTGATTCGTCATTTGTTTTGAGATAATATAAGCCCATTGGTATGGGATCTCTCGATAATCCACCCATAGTAACTACTTCCCCTTTACAAAGTTTGTTAGATAAAGATGTCCAATCTTCACATCTTTGAGCATAAAATCCACGTACAGTGACAATAGATTCAGCATAAAATCTATATGCTCGAGAATGTGAGCATCTGTAACTATCACAGCCAGGTTGCTTTTTTCCACCATTTGGATAAAAATCGTAGTGACCTAACTGATCATTTAATCCACACTCTTCCATTTCCGTATGAATAACTTCCACATGATTCGCATCTTGTTTTGACAATCGCTCTCCAGGTTCTTTATTACTGAAATAGGGTTTTGCAGGATCTAAACCTGTATAATAATTAATTTTACTTGATAATACATTGAAATAGAATACATCGTGCTCTCGAATCTACTTACCTACGATGTAATTTACTTTATTTTTTAAACTATAGCTGGCCATACCAGCGATATGAGCACCAAGAGAATGACCAATTATTGTCGTTGTATTAACATTCATTCCATAATTTTCAAGAAAAGTAATCATATTTGCAACATAAGTTGCTATAGTCTTTAATCTTTTAACAAGTATTGGATAAGGTATCATCAACCCACGATTCACACCCCAAGTTTGTGCTTTATTCCAGTCAACAACAATGATATTAAAATCTCCACTTTTTAAAAGAGCTATAACAATACAGATTAGCAACACATAACTCACATAATACTTATATGTATCAGTACGAATTTACTGCACATTTAATTAGACCAATATGTTCTTAAAGTATAGTTAATCCAAAAAAAATGAAAGTAAGTTTTGTATATTTTTGTGATAAATATATGTAAATTTGTGTAAAAGATTATATAATTATAATCATTTACAACAGACTTTGAATACATGAGACTTTCTATAATCATGAGTTAATAGACTGTATAAGTTATTAAACTTACCTTCTTTAGGTAAAATAGTTGAATTAGATTTGTCACTACTAGCATATCCATGAATAATAAATTTAGTTAACTTATTAATATCAAAGTTTCCACTTACTAATCTATTTTCATCGTTAACAAACAATTGATAAGGAAAAGGATAATCTATAGTATATAATAAAAATTGCACATCTTCTTTATCTACTGTGTGTTCTGCTACTTCAATGAATTCCGTAGAATAGATATTATGACTCTAAAGTAACATTTATAAACTTATTAGTTTATATATTATTTTCACACAGAAAAACAATATTTAAAATGTAATGTAAATGATACAGTTTGGATAATTGTTTAAACTAAATTAAACCAAAATTATTATCTGATACATGCGTCTTTATAATATAAATGGTTTAAAGTACATTTTCAAATAACAATAGCATAAAAATTCATTTCATTTTGTATCAATAAACAATGTACTTTTAACGCATTTATGTAAGTAATTATGGGTTATTTTTTTAATTTGTAAGTATAAATTAACCTTTTTAAATACATAATGCCATATTTGATTCAATACTAATAATTTAGAAATTAGATTAGATTTTTTTGAGTAATTGGAACCTAGTGTATAAAAAATATAGGTTATTGAGACCGTCGCCGGCCCTGATTTGTTAAAATCATTAAATAAAATCTTGTACTTTAATATAAAAAATTCCAGATTGAATAATAAATTTCATTCACTATAAATAATGCAACAATTACTTTTTAATACCTTCATTCATTCATAGCATACATTTTATAACCATTCACTTATAAATAAAAAATAATAAAGAAGTTAAAGAGCTTACAATCAATAATCAAAGGGGTTCCTCTAATATATTTTATTAGTTTTGAATTTCATAATACTATTACATGAACAAATTTATCTTGTTTTATTATTTACTTATATTTTTACCTACTTTCATGAATACAATATTCACAAATAAGAATATATGTAAATATCATAATTTTTAATCGTTTACCTCTTCGTGAGAACCTATTGCACATGATACCATTCCATCAGGTGATGGTTGAGTCGAGCCATGGATGAATTTAATTATTATTAATATGTGAAAGAACCATAAATTTCTCATGTTTGTCTGCTGAATGAAACAACGAACTAAATCTTATATTCTAAGTTTACGTATAATCACCTACAATTATTATTATCTTTATTAAATGTATCACGATAAGATAAAACATTAACAACAAGAAGTATTTGATTCAGGTTGAAATATTATCTCTTTACATTTTTCTATAATAGTATTTACTTTATCTACTACAGGCAATTATTAAATTGAATTATGTTATATATAATTCTTAAAAATTTCTGGTTCCAAAAATTTTGTTTCCAATTATAATAAAATTATAATTTTACATTGAACGTAATAAATTGGATTAAAAAATTGAATTGTGGAATACATATTGTCAATAATCTTATAATCTCAAATAAAAATTTTCATCGAAATAATCAATTACAATAATATTAATATTTAGTTTATTGAGAATCATACAGATTAAAAGTCCTTTGTAATAAAAATTAAAACTATAAAAACTAAAATTAGATAAATGTACAAAGATTGAATAAATTTTAAATAAATATTAAACAATGTTTACAAGTTTCAGTCGCATTATTATCTATATTATTGTTAATGATTTAAATAATACATATTAATTAAATTAAATACATATAAAAATATTAAAAATCTAAAATGAGATTTTATCCTCCAAAACTTTTTAATTTTTTATATTATAAATAAATGATATAAATATTAAAACATTACACTGAGAAAAACATTATAGTAAGTTTTATTATAAAGTATAATAATTTTTCTAGAATTGACCAACCTGCGGTCAGTTTACTACATAACATAGTCAAAATTACACAATAGCATTTCTCTCAATGAGAACATTCAATTAAATTAAAAGTTCAAATTAAATTACAATTATTGTTTAAATATGCACGAATTATTGATAAAATGCACAATCTTGAATCTACAGAAATGCTCAATTAAAAATTGTTAGATTTACTAAAATTTCAAATATAAATGTCTAAATTACGAATTCATTCTTTTTTGTAATGTATAGAAATATTGAAGAATATATACAGTTTAAAGAAACCTTACAATACTAAAAATCGCTGATAATAACTTGTAAAAATAATAACAATATCATTGGAATAAATTTCTTCCCATAGCAAATGGGGATGATCGTTTTGTAGGTAGATTGAATGTTCCTCGAAATGGCAAGTCATTTTTTAATCCATCCATATGTTCTGTTTCATTCTTACATGTATCAAACAAAAGTTGTATTGAATATTCGCAAGATGTTCCATAAAATCCCTTATTGCTAGTTACTGATTCAGCATAATACTCGTAAGATCTTGAGTGCGAGCATGCATTTTCTAGTTCATCCATACATCCTATTTGAGCTCTACCGCCATTAAGGTACCAATCAACGTGCCCCAAAGGTCTAAGAATTCCAAGAGATCCAGCATTAGTATGAATTATTTCGACGTTTTTTGCATCATGAGTAGAAATTCTGGAACCTGGTCCGGTACTTTCAAAAAGAAGTCGAACTGGATCTAGTCCTAAAAAGTTTGATTACTGATTTTAATAAAACTTTATCCATAAGACTTAAAAAAACTATATATTGAAAAAATAAATAATATTTAAACAAGTAATTAATAACGAGAATGAATTTTTATACACTTTAATTTTACTCACCGACTACGTAATTAATGATGTTTTTAGCATTGTATCCTGCTAGACCCATAATATGTGCTCCAAGTGAGTGACCTATGAGCTTAAGCGTGCTTAAATCCAGGCCCTCTACTTCTAGAAAGTCGATCATGGAAGACACATATTCTGCCACTTTTTTAACGTGGCTGGCAGCCCAACCGTATGGCTTAAGCGAAATTTCGCTCCAATCGACAACTATCACGTTAAAATTTCCCTTTCGTAAAAAAGCTGTAATTTATATGATTAAAAGTTTTTATTAAACTTAATTATAGATTCACTTAATATATGTCATAATATATAACACAATTATCTATATGATTATTATCAATTATTTAATATTAAATGATATAAATTAATCACATTAGCAACAATGCGGAAAAATATAATAATAGATAAAGTTATGAATTTGAAAGTGTAATTTTTCGATCAAGCAAATTATTTATTATAAATATAAATTTAGTTTTCGTCTAGTGTAAGTATTTCACAATATACTTATCTTCATTCTGAAACTACTTACTACTGTTCCATCCTCTATCTTCCATTCATACATCTTTTATCTTTTAATGATTATTAAAATTACACAATTTTAAATTACTTTCACAAGTTTTTTGATTATAACCCCGATTGTAATGAATAGAAAATATCGTATAAAATATAATAGTATATTTATTTATTATATTATTTAGTTTAATTACTATACCATCTCTAATAAGTACGCATGCTTTGCCTCTAGGAGAATTCATCCACCCATGAGTGATAAATTGTGTTTCATATTCTGGATTGAATTTTGATGCTTTAAACATAACACTGTCATTGAAAAAAAGAGGTTCACCTTCTAATTTTTCATTTGTATAAAGAGTGAAAAATACTTTATCATTAACAACTGTAGCTTCAATTTCATCCAACGAGGGAACTTCAAAACTAGGCTTAGCTAACTTTCCATAATCATCAATAAACCACAAATATTTATTCGTTGAAACTTTAGTAGGAAATCGATCACCCCATAGACTGTTAGTTTCAATATCTAAAAGATGTTAATTTTTTTTGCTAATATAAAATCATAGCTTATATTTATTAATGCTGTACATAATTAATAAATTATTAAACACTCACTGGCTGCATTTAAAAAGCAAACAATAGATGAAAATGTGTAAATAAATAAAACTTGCATTTTGAGAAGTTCATAAGCTTTCGTTTCAATCTACTAATATCAGAAGCTGACGAGTTACTGACATTCTTAAAGTTCTTTTACGCTATAGTTTCGTAAATGATTGATGAAACTTAATCTACTACCGATGATTGTGCCCGTATAAATTGTTATCATTTCCTATACATGTCTGTTCATGTGTGTGTATGTACATATACGCACATGTATGTTCATAATTATTTTATAAAACAATGTAATATTTATGATTTATACAACAATAAATACATTTATAAAACAGTCAATCTACAAATAACAATGTCATTGATTCAAAAAAATATTAAACTGAATAAAATTACAGGAAAACGTTTCATTATCATTTGACCTTTAACTGACGATAATGGCGCTTCTGTTTGGTCTAAAAAAATCTCTATAAATCTATCCGATAATATTTAAAAATTAAAAATATATAAAAGTATAATTAATTACAAATCAATCAAAATTAAATTATTTTAATGAAAAAAACTAAAGATGAGATAAAAACTTTATGTTTTCACATATATTTGAACTATATTAAATTTGTGATTTAGTTTTAAGAAATTAAACTAACATCTTAAATCTTGTCTTCGATACCCAATTTTCTATTATTTAATAAAAAAGGTTTTTGTCAGGCATAAAAAATCAATCAATTTGAAAATATAAATATCACTGTGCACAAAAATACTTTCAATCATACGATTTTTTTAGAAATAAAGTTTTTTTAATTGTAATTGCATGCACGACATGTATATGATCTTAACGATTTACGAATGGATCGATCATCAGTCTTGTAATTGAATAATGTATCTACGAAATGCCTTTTAAAAATTTTTTATAAAATATACTATGAAACTACTGTATTGATATAATTTTCTTGAATGTTACGCTTATTTTACTTGAATGTTATACTTACTTTAAATCTTTTGATTTGTAAAATAGGGATTTTTTTATTGATAACAGTAGGTTTAATTATTGCCAAATTATTGTAAAATGAATTACTCACATAAGTGACTGTCCTGCATATTGTAATATTTTTAAATGATATGTTAAATCTAATCATTACTCCACCTTGATTAAAAGAATCATATTATTATGAAAATTAGATATTATGCAAATAAGATTGATACTCGTATTTAACCTTATGCAGCGTTAAAAGGTCACCATATTTCTTGTTCATTAATAATGATTAAATTGTGAGAACTTCATGTACTTTATAGAATAAAAGAAAATTGAACAGGAGCTCAGTAATTTATTTAAAACATTATTTTTAAATTAAAATAAACATTATCAATTTATTCTTTGAATATTTTAATTAATATAACTTACTTAAGACAAAGATCATGATAAACTTATGATAAAATTCTTACTTAATTTTTTTCATTCTTAAAAATGAGCTATATTTTCAAGTGGTTCGTATGAGTGAGGTAAGAAAAAAAATTATATACCCTTATATTTATGTTTATTGTTAATAATTTTGTACAATGCTAACAATTCTAGCGGCTTAAGAAAAATAATAGCTACATATACATTTTATAAATTAATACAAACAAGAGTATAAAAAGTAGATCTAATGTCATGATATCACATGTATTGTGAAATGTATAAATGGTTAAACTCCCAAAGCAAATGGAGCAGTATCACTAGTTTCAAGGTAGTATATTCCACCAATTTGTTCATCCTTTCTAAGAATGCCCCCCATCCTTGCCACATCACCGTGACAAAATCCTTCCTTGAGATCATCCAAAGCGGTGCATCTGCGACCGTAAAACCCTTGCTTGCTGTAAATGGACTCGGCAAATAGCATATAAGCACGGGAGTGCGAGCATATATTGTTTCTGCATCCTGGTTGTTTAGTTCCACCGTTGGGATAAAAGTCGAAGTGTCCGACAGGTTCTGACATCCCACAATTGCCTTGATTGGTATGTATTACTTCGACAACATTGGCATCATCGGCTGATAAACGCTGGCCAGGAGGTCGAGATTCAAAACTTGGCATCGCTGGATCTAATCCTTTATAATTAAACGTTAAAACATTTAAATACGATAAATAAATATCTTTACTACGAAAATACTCTAAATAATTAAATAACTAGGAATAATAGTTTAGCATTACCGTGCACAACTTTGTATTTACGGTGTTTGTTTTTATAATAATATTAGTGTACTATTCTTTTAAAATTAATTATTAATAAAAGTATATACTTTGACAAATACCTATTATATAATTTACTTTATTTGTTGCCCCATAACTGGCAATTCCCATTACGTGAGCACCCAGGGAGTGTCCAATCAAAGTAGTGCTACCTAAGTTCAATCCTTGATTTTCTAGAAAATTGATCAGTGAAGCCACGTAACTAGCAACTTCTCCGACGTAACTAGATACCGTCCAATAGCTCAACGGTATGGTACCCCACATTGATTGCATATGCCACCAATCGATGATAATGATATTGTAATATCCAGTATTCAAATATGCTGTAAACATTTGATAATTATAACAATTATTCAGAAATTGTATACTGTATGATATTAATAATAGAAATAAATTAATATGTAAAATTTAAATGTACCGTCTCTTAATAGCGTACACGCTAACGAATCTTTTGAATTTAAATATCCATGAGTAATTATGATGGTTGGATTATTTGCATTGAAAGAACTATTTTTCAAGTTTTCTACATCACCGATAATTATTTGTTCTCCATTGGGGTTTTCCAACGTATGCAAGTAGAAGAATACATACTTTTCAGCCTTTTTAATCAAATTTGAATTCACGCCATTAAGCATTTGACTTGCTACTCCATCATCAAGAGGGGATATAGAATTCTAAAGACAATGCACAATTTAACAATTAATACTTATGAATAATAAATACGTTGAATATTCGGATGAAGTTCTTACTATTCCCACTGCACAAGAAATGGCCGAGCGGACCCGCTGGCCATTCAAGATTGTTAATTGTAACGCGAATAGTAAAACCGAAAGCACGGCAAATTTCATACTGCTAGATAGAGATCGATATATTAGCCCGTCGATCCCATATATATACTGCAACTATTTATGTTATCTTAAGTGTCCAAAGATAAGATTGAAAAATGTTACATAGTCGGCTTCCAGATTGCGAAATAAAATTCACACGTACAGGTTAAATTTGGAAGAATTACGACGAGTATTTATGCCACATTGTTTATTTAATGAAATGGAATTATATAATTAACAGCGATAAAACAATTCATAAGAATCAAACGTGTCAAGTAACGTGCTTAAACGTAAAAAAGAAATTAAGATAGTCAAATGAAAGCAATGAGAGCGTGTAATGCGGTCCAGGCACGATACGTCTCAGCTTATCAAAACAGTAGCTGCACATAGTCGTGTACATCTCTATATACATAGTAATAACCAAAGCAATCGCAATTGATCGACGTCTGCTATCTCTCCAATGTCGCAGCGTAATTACGATTCTTGATGGATTTAGCAAGCATTCCATGTGCGAGTAACAAAATCAAAATATACCATATACGATAGGAGAAGGGAATTATAATTTATTAACTAGTTGGCGCAACACGTCAATATCATCATAAGCTTTCATTGTTTGGCTTGATTTGTTTTTTTGTTAAAGGCAAAGCGACATCGGAACGCATCCGACGATCGATGAGACAACTCAAACGAGTCGACGAACTACCCTACCAATCAATAAGTTAGCTCTGCACACGGATCTTTTAAAATAATAACAGCAAGTCTTTAAATAGTAATCGCTTCAGACGAAGGGACCTGTTTTTTTTTTGGCGAGGACAGTTATCTTCGGACAGGTGAACCGGGGCTCGCGGGGGTCGGCGAAAAAGCAACCAGGCCCGAAGGTCATCGAAAGGAAGGGGCAGGAGGGAGTCGGGCCGACTGGGCGCAGGGCTCTGGCAGGTTGACAACTCTGGCGGGCGCGGCGCATTAGGAAGCTCGGGGGCCGATGCGCCGTTGGCGAACGAGGCTTAGGCATATAAGAGCTCGGTGGTCTCTCTCGGGCATCTCGGCTCCGTCCCCGGCAGGGCACCGGCGGGCGCGCGGCGGGCGCACTCGGGCGGGGCGGGAGCCGGCGGGCCCGGGGGATGAGGAGGAGGGCTCGCGGCAAGCTCGAAAATGAGGGCTTCGGCCTCTTGCGCGGGCTCTCGCGGGGGCGGCGGCCGCGGGGCGGGGGCGAGCGCGAGACGGGCGGAAGAGGGAGCGAGAGCGGAGCTGCAGGCGGGCAGGGTGAATAGCGGCGGCGGCGGCGGCGGCGGCGGCGGCGCCCGGTGCACGGGGAAAGGTTGGGTATGCTTTCGAGGGGGTCGAGCGCGAAGCGAGGCGAGAGAAGCGCCGCCAGCAGGGGCGGGGTGGGGTGGCGTGCGCCGGGCGCCGGGCGCGGGCGAGAGAGAGAGAGAGAGAGAGAGGCGAGGGCGCCTGCAGTGACTAGCCTCCATCGATTTACCATGCGACGCCATCTTGCCACCCTACGCTCGGGGTTGATCGCCCTCCCACCGGCACGTGCGCGCGCCCCGACCAACGGCGCGGCGCCCGAGGCGGTAGACATTTTGAAAAATGATCCGCCAAGTCATCGAGTGCCCGGGCGCCGCGCCGCGCCGCGCCGCGCCCCGCGCCTCCGCCCTCCGCCCCCGCCACTCACGCCGCCCCCGCCCCTCCTCCTCACAACCACCACCCCCCCCCGGTCTGGAATGCAAAAATTCATTATATCGGATTAATGCGAATTAGGCGGGCGGCCCCCGTTCGCCACCCCCCGCCCCTCGCGAATATTTATGCGCGCCGCGCGAGACGTAATTGAAGAATGCAGGATGTGCATCGCCCACCCCCCCCCGCTCGATTTTTCCCCGTTATTACGCTGGCCGGGCGCGGCGGGCCCGCCTCGGTTTCGACGCTGCTCAAAAGTACCGCTAATCAAGGGGGTCCGCCCCTGCGCCCGCGAGCCGCTCCGCGCCGGTCGCGGCCCTGCCGAAAAATAGGCCGACCCTCCGCCGACCCTCCGCCGGCCCCGGCTCCCGATCCCAGTCCCGATCGCCCCCGATTATTTCCGCGCGATAGCCGCTCGAGTACTTTCAGATCGCCGATATATATATAAAACCTTCGAACTTTGCGGTGGTCGCACCGCGTCGAGGAATATATTATTCGGCCGCGGGCCGGCCACTATGCCGCTATTGCCAATCGCCAGAAATTACTTACGCGCCGATATCATCGAAATTAATTGATAACTTTTCTCGCTGCAAATGCGTTTAGGCCGTTCCGATTAGAAGGCCTCGAGATACGCGGCGCTGCCTTGTGATAAAACCCAATCAAGTGTATATACGACCGCCGTTAAGCATGTTATTTACATCGCACTCTCGCGCTGCGCCGAAGCGTTTGTTTCTTTCCTGATGCATATTTGCTAGAATATCAACGAGGAAGAAAGCGCATATGAAAGGACCAAAAAAAAAGTAGGTAGAAGAGCGTTGAGCGACAGAGGTGGAGGCTGGACAAAAGGTAGGCAGCCCAGTCGCACCCGCATGGGGCGACAAAGTGCGGGCATATATCGGCGCGCGGCCCCGGCTCCCCGCGGGCCGACCAGTCGAATCACAGAGCTAATTACCGCGGGCGCGGCGCACGCATCGGGATAGAAGATCCGGCCCCGGGGCGCGCGCATACCTCGCGAGAGATCCATCTCCGGGAGAGAGAGAGTGAGAGGGGGGGAGGGGGGGGGCCGGCGGAAAGCCCCGCGCAAAGTCCCCTCTCGACAAAAGGGGCGCACTCCGCTCCCTCGAGGCCGGGGCGCAAATAAACAAAGAGCCGCGCCCCGCGAATCAAAAAAAAAAAAAAAGAAAAAGAACAACAGGAGTGCAGGGGCTTGAGACGCGCTCGGAACGTGCACCGCGCCGGCGCCTCCAACTTTTCGTGCGGCCCGCTGCGGGGGGTTAAATTGTGGAGCCGTGGGGGATGAAAATAAAAAAAAAAAAAAAAAGAAAATATCAGCGGCCCGCCGGGCGGCGCAATAAACAGGTATAATGGAGCAGGCCGGGGGGTGGATGCCGGGCGTCGCTGCAGTCGCGGAGAAAGATTTCAATCGCCTCCACTCCAATCGGCGCGAGGCGCAGACAATGCCGCCGGCGGAGCGCCCGGTCGATCGGCTTTCGATTAACCCGCAAGATTTTTCTCCTTTTTCCGGCGGCGTCGGGCGCGCGCGCCACTGCGCGGGCCCTTCCGGCTAAATGGCGGGAAGTTTAAGCGCGTTTTTAGGCGCGGCCGGGGCCGCCCATTGTTGGCCCTCCCGTGAGAAATGCACTTACACCCCTGTCTATCGGCCGGCCGATCGGCCCCGAGTTAATGAACGCACGCGGCCCTCGGCTTTAATCACTGCGCGACGCCCCTCGGCACTCGAGCCCTCCGAGCCGCCGCCTCGTCCCACCCGAGCCCGCCTGCACCTACTGCATTCAATTTGCCCGTTTTTGTCTCCGAAGGATTTTTTTTTTTTTTTTTTTTTTCCACCGACGCCGGGCCCCGACGCCTGCGCCCGCCCACTTTTTCGGCTCGTTGGCCGCCATGGCGCCGGGAGGAAGTGAATTGCGCCCGGGTGCAATGACGGCCAGCGCCCCGCTCCGCTCGCGCCTCTTTTTCACGTACGCGCCGTCCACGGCGGCGCTTCTTATCCATTACATTCGATTGAAGGACCGGGGAGATACGTTATGCGATCGTTATCCGGCCCCTCCTCAAAATGTGTAGCTGTTGACGTCACTTTTCACCAAATTCATTGTATTAATTACAGATTTATCATTCCAAGTAAAAATAGGCTCCTTTTACTCCAGCGATTTTTCAAGTATTTGAGGATTGCTGTATTATTTGATTAATCAATGCATATCGTGCTCCTCGCATTGTTTTATTATTAGTCAGCAATGTTAGAAAAACAATTTAACTATATTTAATTATGTCTAAGGGAAATGTTATAGCTATAGTAGAAAAGTAAGAGATTCAACCAGCATCAAAAATTAACTAGAAGTATAGAAGATATTTTAGATTAGGGGTTGGCCAATAACGTGCTAACAAAAAATAATCTTTAGTAGAATAAGAGGTGAGTTTATGCATTTATCCTTTGATAGTTAATCCTCGAGTTAATCTATTCGTTTAGTACAAGCTAATTTATATATAGATTATTTAGCATTTATATTTATTAAAAACTTTCTAAGCAAGGTATGTCGTGTACTATAATTACAATTTTGATTTAAGGCTCTCACAAATTATATGAAAAACAAACAGCTAATATAAATCATGTATAAATATAATTATGGTATATCAAATTTGATGCTTGAATCTATTGCTTTAGTTGATTACTGACTGGTAACTGCGGTTCAAATTTCTATCAGAAAATCTTTCTACATGATAGTAAGTCAAATAAATAATTAAATAACATATAATTTTGTTACGAATAATATATAAAAAATCTACAGTTCAAAATTAAATAGATTAATAAATGAATCAAATTTTTACAAGTAGATACAATAGGAAACAACAAAGTAATTTTAATTCAAATTTCGACACAAATTAGTGAAAAAATAAAGATATTTAGTATAAAAAATATAATTTAGTCATTGCTAAAATAGTCAAGCGAAATAACTTTGAAATCCTTTACTGGATATACAATTAAAACATGGGTCAACATTTTAGTTACAATGTGTTACGGCGACATTCTTAACATTCTTTAGAACAAACAAAGCACTAAGCATTTTTTGTTTATATTCTTTTAGGTATTTCGCAAGAATTGGTATAGAATTTAATCGTTTAAATTATTTGTTAGTAATTAATAAAACCGATAATTCCAAATAATTATCACACATCAATATTAAAAAAGATTCTAAACTTTCTATAATAGATGATAGTTTTTATAAAAACAAATATTAATATCAAATATTATAGAGTGACCGTTGCATAGAGCAGTAGTAGCTATCTTTCACTTTTCTCGGGTCGTTGCTCGGTACACGCCTTACACCAAAGTGTAAAGGATATACGCCCGAGTCATAGGGTCCCTTTACGACTTGCTTTTGCTCTGATTCGAAACATAAGGTTCGCATATAGTGTTAAAACCGACCCGCGACTAGTATATCGGAAGATGGAATAAAACGAAAGGTGAATACACAAACAAAATGGCATCATCGGCAGTTGATTGTCCGCAGAAAATTCCTTCTCGCGCCGCTCTAGTCGATTGATTGAGAAAGTATCCGAGGATATTTATAAACCATAATGCCTATTTATGTACATTAAAACAGCATATGCTACAAAAGCTAAATATTCATTATTTACTCTTCTCCTTCACTTCTTTGAATTCCCACACGATGTATAATTTGTATGAAATAACGAGTTACGTGCTGCCAACTTACCAGCGAACGTATTCTCTGCGTAGTTAAAAATTCTCATGACCTTTTTTCAGGGCAACAAATAATGAACGATCGACAAAAAAGTCAATGACTCTCCTCAAGCGCAGAAAGTTTCCACCTTGTGCGGCTTTCCCAGTTCAAGCGGGAAAAGTTACATTTGCCCGGAATAAAACTCCATCCGGACTTATGACGCCCGACTGCGCATTTCTCTGGGGCGTGCACACAGGCCGCTCGGGGTCTGTATATAGAGCCGGGGATAAATAACGGGGAGGAAGGTGGCGCGAGGGCGCGGCGATGAAAAAAGACGGCGGCTTTCGATCGGTCCTTTCACGCGTCCTCGCGGGGCAAAGCCGCGGCGGCATAACGAGGCGGGGCCGCCTATCCCCCGGATTATACGAAGATTGCCCTAAGTGCGGGCCAGGGGCGAAACGAGGCGAGATATAGGGGGGGGGCCGAGCTGCCGCCCGGCCAAATCCTCCCGCGACAAACGCGCGCTGTTGCGCAATAAAGTCGGGGGATTATCGGCATATCGATGCCCGGGGAAGCGGCGCCCGGCCAGACTCGGGGGGACAGAGACACCGCGGGCGCAGCTTTTTTAAGCACCGATCCATCAAAGCGTGATTCCGCGCGACCTCGTGTCGCCGATAAGTTGCCGCGCTCCGAGCCGCCTTCCCCGCCCGCCGCGCCTTTGTCCCCCCGGCGAAAATTCTGTTCCTGCACTCCTCGCTTTTCATCCGCGAGGCTGGCCAGCGGTGCCGCGCTGCTTTATGAAGTAAAGGCGACTTTCCCTCGAACCGCTTGGGACGATAATGAATAATTAATTCGGCAGAATTTCGGGAGCCCCCAAACCAAACTAGAGACTATTTGAGATTCGTAAAGGACGGCCGATCGGTAACCGAACCATTGCGCCAATATCCACTCAGACGCTCTTTTTAGAGTGCCACTGTTTATTACAAGTACTTCTATCCAGGTGATTTTTAAAGTTCCTGTCAAGATAGCACAAAGCATTGAATCAACTAGATTAACAAATCATCCTAGTTATGTGACCATTGTATATTACAATTTACGTGGTGATAAATCGGTATCCAACTTACTAATACAACTCAATTATAACAATTACTATTATACAACTATTATACAACTCAATTTTTATTTAATTCAAAATTCAGAATTGTAGTGCCAAAAAGGAAACTTAATATGCTAGTTATATGTGAGAAATTATGAAATAAAAATAATTTCGATGCTCAACTTGAATATACTTTTATCATTTGAAAGATAGATAATACGCGGGTCGCTTTCTTTTCATTTATTGTTGGTGCTGTGGTTCGTAAATATATAATACACAAGTTTCTTTGGACAAAGGAAAATAATTGATCCAATGCTTCCAGCGAAGCCTCATTAAGATAATATTGAAAGTATAATATGCAAAAGGGAAAATGTACTTTAGTGAGGGTTGATGGAAAATCAAAATGTATTTAATTTCACATTTTGAACTAACTATAATTATACGTATATAGAAAATTATTAATTCAAAATTAACTTTGCACAAGTTGGTTTAACGGCTGAAAGTACTATATTACAGCCATTACTGGCAGCGGCCTTCGAAATTTGGCAGATATTTTCATATTTTTGAGCCGTTTATACTTTGGCTTCCATAACCCAAAGAGTTATTGAACTTTAATTAGAGATTGTAAATAACACTTAATCGCATAGGAATAGGGAGATAAGAGAACAATAGGAGTAGGGGTGATAAGCAGGAAAAACAAGTTGAATCATCGGCGATCGGCGGCTTTGGAAAACCTCCGTCTCGGCCTTCCGCGCGACCAGACCCCCCTCGGAAAATCTAATCAGCTGCCGCTCGAGGACATTGTCGATCGGGGCGCGATTGTACACCGCGAGACAAGCACGAGGCCGGGCGCGTCCTTGGAAAAAGGCGCGGCGCGCGCACGTCGAGAGGGGGGCGTGTGTGCAGGCGCGGGGGCGGTGTCCGCCGACGATCGTCGCGCCTGTAACGGATGGTGCTTCCGCGTGTCAGGCGCAGGCCCCACTTCTTTGGGCGTGTGCCGCGCGCACGCGAGGCTGCACGCGTGGCGGGCCGCGTGTGCGCAGGGGCCTCCGCCCGCCGCAGCGCGTCAGGCCCATTATGTCGCGCCCTCTTTCCGCGAGATTTCCTCGAGCGTCCAGGTATTAAGGCGCCTGCCAAGGATACATAGCCTCGTGGCCTGGCGCGCGTTCAGTGGCCGCGGCTCGGTGAAGCCGTTGCACCCGGGACTATCCCCGATGAGATGTTAATGCCTTCGACGAGGCGCCGTCGAGGATTTGCTTAAGATCTTTAAGCTTTAATTAGAATTGAAATTCGTTGAATTTTCTCCCTGTAATCGTTACACAATCTGTCATCGTTTTATGAATTCCTCGCCGATGAAGGTATAATTTTATTATTAATCAACGTTAACTGCGTCATAATCAACGATCAAATGTGCTTCTTTTCATCCAACCGCGGCTCGCGAAAAAAGCGATTGATCACTTTACAAGAATGCCCCAGTCGGGCGCGCTCGGCCGATTATCTCCGCGATTAAAACATCATGTTGCGCCATATTTAAATAAACGTATATATATATATATACTCTCGCGCGCTCGAAAGTTATTCTCGCCGCGTATTTATATACATGTAAAGGAGATAACTTTGTGCCGGCCGATCGATCCACCTCCCCGCGAAAAAGCCCGCTCATTTTCATTATACGCGCGGGCCGGCCCCCGGCGCATAATCTTCCAGGGGCCGCGGCGCCCCATCATTCATCGGAGCCGAGAGATCGAAAGGCGCGCGCTCCTCCTCCGCCGAGTCGGCGGAAAAAGGCGAGGCGCTCGACCCGAGTAATCGATCGATTGACAAGGTGATTAAACTTTCATTAAGCCTCGACTAATGTGCAGTCGAAAATATCGAGCCGGTCGCCCGTCCCCCGGCCCCCGCCAATCGGGCTTATCCTCCCGTCTAATGTAATTAAAGACTCGAATTTGCTGGTTGCCACGCGCTTTCGCGGTACCGCTAAGTAAGGCCGGCCCCCGCTCGTTATTCACCAGTACAGCTTCGCCCTCGGTCCTTTCCTCCTAATTTGATCGGAATCTTCCGGAGTGGCATGTATATATGTGCTCCCGCGAGCTTCTGCTCCTCGCGTTACGTTATTAAAGGTGTTATGTAAGGAAAGCGTGCCTTCGGTTATCTTACACTGGGCGCGATTCACTCATTAAAGCATAAGTACTAATGCAATCAATTTATTCATTTAAATCGGCCGATCTAATTTTGTATATTATCGAACGATTATAACTCGTTAATTTTCTCAGTAAACGATCGCATTTATCTAAGGTACATTTCAATAATTAAATCGATATTTCTTCAACCTAAAATCTTTTTTGCTTTTTCTCCATTTTTCTTCAATTCTCGAAATTGTTTAGCTAATTTAAAAGAAGCAATTAGTATTACGCCTCCTATTTTCAATTGAAGAGAAGATTTTCTTTTACAAAAACCATGTGAAATTGTTACTGTACATGATTAAGCCCACGGTGTTCAACTTTGATTATTTTTATTACATTCATAATCATGTTATTGATTCAAGGCACCATTCGATTAACATGTTAATTAGGAAAATCGGTTAATTCTTACTACAGAAAGGTCAGTGTATGAATGCTTGCATTTAATTATTACGATGCTTTTAACAGTATCTATTTTCTATAAGTTGTTGAGTTACATACTCATTCCATACCTTTCAGCTTCCATTATTTTCAGGTTTAATTTTTTAGTTGTTCGATACCTCTTTCGCCTTCTCTCTTCCTCTCAATCTCTATCTACCTCTCCCTCTCTTTCCACTTGCTATCCCTCTTTCGTTGACGATGCACGCAAATCAGAGATAGAGAAAGCAATCTATTGACTTTGAAATTGATTGAATTTTGGCAAATGAATTTGATTAAAACTGTGCATGTGAGTTCGCGTGCTGGAGATGAATTTACTGTTTTAATAGTTGACATTGCAGTGCATTTCAGCATTTTCTTCTGTTTTCCGAGAGTTGAGTTTTTATTTTCAATATCACGCGTTTTCTCTCCGTTCTCAACTTTGCTTTCTACCTTTTTATATACGGTCAATCCGAACAATGCTTTTTGATTTATTCAAATATTTATTTATCGTTGTGGTGTACCGAGGTGTTATACAAAATGGATTAAAAGGCATCATGTTAATAATATTAAACGGCATTACTTGTAACACAGGACGTGTTTTGCCATTAGGATCTCCTAATCGATTTCGTACTCCATTATTCTGTTCCGGAAAAATATTTTCCTATAATCACATCATAAATACATGCATAATGTAGAAATTAGACAATATGTTTATACAAATGGATAATTAATTTCAAAGTAATTCATTTATGATTTGTATCGCATTAACCGTCCATATTTGTTTAATAAGTATTACAGCATATATGAATAGATTTATCAATCCGTTTGATTTAATACTATGTGATAAATGAAAAAAATATTAATTTACGAATAAAAATAAAGTTATAGATTGTCTCGAGTTAGTTTAAAAAATTCAATTGAACATCATACAATCAGCAGCACGGACTAACATTGGTCTAATTCGTTGTCACGTTGGTTCCACCTTGCAAGATAAAATGGCTCATAAATCATCGGACATTTCCTTTATTATTAAGATAGAACGGACATTTTATCGCAGACAAAGTCGGTGACCCCCGCATATCTTTGCTCTCATCGAATTGAGCAATTTGGCATCGAGGGTCTTTGTTGTGAATTTAATATCAAGAGGGCTATCAACAGTGCCGGTGCCTTGTATAATCCAGCGGCGCTCGTTAATAATGCAATTATGAAATTCTTCCTATTCCTACCGGGGCGTAAGCGCAGGGCCCTATTATAGAATAGAGGATAGGGCGCGCGGTAGGAGGATCCACCGACGGCACCATTCCCGCGAAAGCCAGGGAAGAGGACATAGTTGCATCGGGGCATATTAGAGGGCCGCGCTCGGCCGGGACGTTTAATCGCGCAGGAAAATTAACATGGCGCCAGAATCTACTTTGCGTGTCGGGCTTTTAAGGGCGGCCGAGGCTCGTTCGAGAGGTCGAAATTAGCGAGGAGAACAGTCGTCGCGGAAGCGGCCCCGCGCCTGTGTGGGTGCAGCTCGACCCTTTTCTTCCCGGGCGCCCCTTCGGCCCGGGCGCCCTTACGTGTCCCCGGGAGGCGGGCACCTCGCCCCGACCCGACCTCTATAAATTCCCTCAGGATTTTTCTTTCCTCCACTTGCCTTAATTAAAGCCGTCCCTTACGACCCCTTACGACTGGCCGAGAGCCCGACCCTCGGCTCCATAGGTCGGCCCCACCCGCCGCCAGCCCCTTCGCCGGACCTTCGCTCTGAGAAATTCGCTCGTTGGCCCACCCCCCGAGGCTTTTGTGCCCTCGCCCGGGCGACGCAAGGGGTTCGCCCTACGCTATCTTTCTCTCTCTCGCTCTGTCTTTTAAATTCTCCACTTCGCCCAGGCCGGAGTCGCCGCGCTGCTCCTCGGCCCTCCCCCCAGGCCTTACCCACGCTTTACTGCTGATGCTGACGCCGTCTCTGCCGCTCGACGATTGACGGCGCTCGCGAGACAATTAGAGTAATGCCGCCCTCCGCGCGCTTGCCGCTTTTAATAATGCAAAGTGGATCGGGCCAGCGTGGCAATGGCCGGGAGCCGCCCGCCGCGCCCATTGCTCAAACTGTATCCTAGATCGACTAACCTTTTTTTCTTTGCACGAGGTCAAGCTATACGTATAAATAAAGCAGCGAATACCTGTGTGAATTTTGTTTTTTTGTTTTTTGAACAGAGTGTCCCTGGAAAAAAATTAACCAGTTTTTGGTTGAACTTATTACGAATGGATCCTTAAGTAGCGCAAACAAAAATGTAAATGCAATCAAAATTACATAAGATCGTTGTGAAGGATTAAAATAAAAGATTAATATATAACTCGACATCCAATTTCTATGTCTGAAATTTTTAATTATTTTTAAGTGAGGAGACAAGAATTTATTTAAACCATAATTTTACCAACAATTATAATTTAGAAAATGCTGAAAATTTCTATCAGAATTGCACATCTACCAACTTTAGCATTTTTCACGGCTTTTTATTTTTTAATACAGTGCCACATTTTAAAGGAAATTTTGGAGTCATAATTTACTGAACTTAGACAATCTATACATTTCTTCTGTAAGAGTATAATAAAAATACTATCTATCGATGACAACAATTATGAATATCGTGATGAAACTAATTAATCAACAGCATCTTTTTACATAAATTGCGATTAAACGATGCAAATATTTAAAGTTTGGTTCACAAACCTTATTGAAACACAAAGAATAAAAATATAATTTTAAAAAATGTCGAGAATATTTGCGAAATATAGTTCTCTTGGTTCTTTATCGAGTTGCTGATATTCAGACTGCATACGGATATATTGCGTAGCAAATATTTTGACCTCTGCAACTCACTAACTAACTTTGTTATTTATTTATTTTAGAAAATAAATAATCATTGTTTACACCAGAAAAATCGTTTTTGCAATTTAAACATCGAAATCAGATGTGCCAAAATGAAAGTTATGTTTAACAAAGTGATATTAGATTACTTAGTAATTATTATTATTACTTTGAAAATTAAATAGTTAAAAAATTGAATGAAATAAACTTAATGATATAATGATACTGTAAAAAATATATTTGCATTTTATACCAAATTACACGACGCGACGCCAGCTTCTCGCGCGAAAAGTAAAAAATTAGAGTATGAATGTTTGTCTGATTAAAGCATTATTTTTAAAATTTTAAATCAAATTGGAATTCATTCAGAGGATATAGTTTAACTATACATCGGACAATTAAGTCACTGTCGATAGTAAAATTTGAAAGCTTGCCGAATCAGAAGATAAATGCACACTATTGGGATACCCAAAGTGATTGAATTTAGCTCTTGTAACATTGATTTATTTAATAAATTTTCGATTTGTGAGGCAGGCCGTTGTTTAAACAACTGATAATGAGTTAAGATAATTAGTGGCTTGCTTCCGAAATAATGAGCACGCGCGCGCACACATGATCGCGAGAGGGAAACGTAGGCGGGAGCGGAGGACAGTTACCAGCTGCCAACGCGGGATCGGGAGGCTCTTGCAATAATTAATTGGAAACACAGTAGAATGTTATTGCGCGGGCGATCGTGTAGTCGCGTGGCCCGGCGATGGTCAACATATATACCTGTCTCAATCAAACTAAAATTGCCGGAATATCATGATCGTCATAATGGACAGCAGCGAATACAAACATTTATTTGCCCGTTTTAAAAACGACACCGTGTCGTACACACATGAGCCACCGCGCCGAGGCTTTACGTGCCCACGTGCGCTCAGGCGTAGCCTTGCTGCTCCCTATTACTACAGGTCTAGTTCTGCACGGTATACTACCCTAACTGCCTGTACAATACTCTAATGAATTAGCCCGCTTATTTTTGCCCCCCGTAATCAAGCTGGTCACTTTGAACCAAATGAAATTACAATTATACGTGGAATTTATGAGTATACAGCCGAGTCTTAAACCTCGCTGATCATTAAAACGATATTTACTCGTTTCTAGAGCGCGAGGAAACATTTGCAGCTTAACGCCTAAATGGACCAAGTGGACTACAGTCGCAGAAGAGAATTGGAGAAATTTGACACTTCAATTGTTCAAAAGTCAAAATTCATGCAACAAAAGCTTGTGTAAATATTAGAAAAACATTTTTTTTTTGTAAAAAAACAATTAAAAAATGAAAAGCATTCAGGGAAATATTTCACTTGTTGTTTTTTTTCATCTTTGACGTAGGCAATTTCGATATAATTGTAAATCATCACTATAGAGAGCAGCAAAGAAAATAAAAAGTAATCAATTGCAAAAGTCCGACAAAGAGCTTGGAAAAAATTCCGTAACGAGCCTCGAGTCGATTCGTGAAAATACTTGGCGGGGAAAAAGAGCAAGAGCAGATACGGCCGTCTAATCTAACTCGCGCGATCCGCGATCTTCTTTTTTCCCGCGACTAAGTCCGGAGTCGCGCGTTCGCCGGCTGCCCCAGAAAACTCCCTAATTACGAAAGCGTTCGGCGGTAAGAAAAGTTTCTACCGGCAGCGAGAAGTATTTCGCCGGCGATTGAATCCTTCTGCTCGCCCGTGCGGCACTTGACCGGGGAAAATCGTCGCGAGGGCAAAAAGAGGCCGCGGACAAAGGAAGGAAAGGGACGTCGCGGCGCGAGGGCCAAAGTTCGGCGGGTCGGCGACTCTTCGACACGGGCAGGACCGCAGCCCCGCGGTCGCCGGGCAAGTGGGAGGAGGGGGGGGCGGAGGCGCGGGAGTCGAGCGAGCGCGATAAGAGCTCGGAGGGCCCGAGTTCGGAAAGTTCCCGCGCAAAAAGCCCCGCTTTTCGCACTTTTCTTGGCTGCGGGCGGGAAAGTTGGCAGGGCGGGCGCGCGCGCGCTCGGCTGCCCCCACCGCACGTACGTCGCCCCGTCCGTGGGCCGCGCGCTCGTCTGCCTCGTCCGTCTGACCGCGTCTATGTGTGCTGTAGCCGACTGGGCGCGCAGGGGCGGATTTGGGGGAAACGGTATGGCTGCCGGCGCGGTGCCCGCGCCGCTGCACCTCTCGCCCGTGCCATTCGTTAGTATTGACGGAGGAGTGCATTCAGAAGATGCTATTTCGGCAGCCGTGCGTGGTAAACGTTTATTTAGGCTGCAGCGCGCGATGTAGGTATGCGCGCGCACGATATGTAAATGGAGGAATTATATAAGGAATTAATTTGAGGGCTCTTTGTTCCAGGATTCACGTTAAATTGCATCTCATTTTACCTTCGTGTTTTTTTAATGCACGTAACCATTCAGTCAATATTATATTCTTCTTCTACGGAGAATAGTTTTAAGCAACGGCGTAACTCAAAATTACGGCAGCGAAACATTTACGAATGGTATTACCAATGTTTATGGTGCTTTCATTATCAATCAAAATAACTTTTCATCTTTAAATTTATTGAAAATATAATATCGCTTTGGTTATGCCCCTGGGGGTGAATGTAATTCACGTGTCGTATGACTTTGTACTACCCGTATATTAGACTTTCTTTACTCTACCAGCTATTATGCATACATCACACATTGCTTTTGGTAAACTGTCAGTGTAGTTGTGTTTATGAACTGTATCTAATTCGAATTAATTTAGAAATAAATTTAGTTACAAATTTGGTTGCTATATTATTACAAAATGTAACGACAGTTAAAGCTAAGAAATAAATAACTTTTAATTTACTTCGTAGCGCCTTTTTAACCGCTAAATATGTTTATATTTTTTATTTAAAAAGCCGCGCCACATATTATGCTTTATGTGGATGAATGTAACACTTTCATCTGGACGATGAATTATAAAAAAGTTCTCGGTCCTTTGGAGATTTAGTATTTAATACTTGACTTACAGGAAATGCTAAACTACATTGAACTAGATAAGTGAAAATGAGGGTAATCCAGCAATATTTGTTTTTCCATCGCTTGGTCCAAAAGCCGCAGGAGACAGGCTTTGGAGGGAAAAAAGGGTGGCTCGTAAGTGGGTGAGTAGTGTGAGTCGAGTCCGGCAAGACGCGGCTCCCGGAGGAAGAGGGTCCAGGGACATCGGGAGAGACCGCGGGCCCCTTGCGAGGGTCCGGGCGGCCTCGGGGATCCGCGGACAGGGCGCTCGGCGCTCGGGGAGTGCGCGCGGGCGGCAGGGATGCAGGCAGGGGGCGGTCGGGCCGGGCGCTCGATGAGGGAGCTTTTGCCGGCGCTCGTTCCTGACGGTGGAACGAGTCGAACTCGTCCGTAACGGCGCGCGGCGGCCTCTGCAGCGGGCGCAGGGCGCGCAGGGCGCGCGCGAGGCCCGGCCGCCGGGCGTAGTGGGGAAGAGCGCGTTTATCTATCCCGCTCGGCGGGCGCTCTCGAGCGCATCGACCGAGAGGCTGTGTTTTTGCGGGTGTGGCTTAGCGCGGCGCTCCTCCTGCGCCCGCCCGCGCCCTCCTCCCCCGGCCCGGCCGCTGGCCGCCGCCGCCCGGGCCTCGCTCGCGCGGCCAGCGGCATTTCCCTGGCCGGCCGCGAGAGCGAGCCCGCCGCCAGTTTTCGCCCTCTTCGTCCCGCGCGCTCGATTTTATGCTCCCCCCGGACCGCCTCGCCCCTACCACCCCCCGCCGCGCGCGCGCCCTCTCCCTCGCGCGCCCGGCCTCCTCTCCAAAGCTCTCGGCTCCATGTGCGAGCCCACCCACATAAGCGCCCGGCAGTGCGCGCGTGCGCGCGTGTTTGCCTCTGTACTTTCCAGCCGGCACCTTCGCTATACCCCCTACAGATGTATGCAGCGCGGTACGCGCGCCCACCCCGGGGGCCGCGGGCCCGGAGCGGGACGGAGCTACAGGCAGACCGAGAGCCGACCGAGAGCCCACCGAGAGCCAACGCCGCCAAACTAGCGGCCTTCTGATAATATTTCGTTATCAATATAGCGGCGCGCGCCTGCATATAATGTCGGCTCGAGGGCCGAGCCCTGCACCGGCCCTGCCGAGCCCCAGCCCCCAGCCCTGCCTTTTAAAAATAGAATTTCGATATCGATTCTCTCCCTTTACCTCGCATCGCGGCTCTCTTTCTTCGATTCCCTCGTTTCGTCTTACGCCGCTCGAGCGTTTTTTTTTCCCCTGTGGACATACTGCCGCTCTCGGCATAACCTTTGCACAGGCCTCCTCAGCTAGGCAGCGCTACTCTTTTTCAAATTAGTGCGCTCATTTTGCACCGCATTAAGGCCTTGTTTACAGCCACCTCGAATTCATCAACCCGTGCTTTTTTCGTTCATACTACGCAAGCACTGAATAAATAGCCGAATAATAAATGTATCCAATTAATAGAAGGTTGTATACGCGCTCGTCCTCGTAGACTCTGGGGATCATTTTGCTGACGCCAATAATCGGAATTTGCTCATTGACGTCCTGTCCAAACGACGCCTCTATTAAAAATCATTTAAACTGGTAATCAGAGATAAAGAAAAATAAAATCAAAACTTTGATGTATGAGCCGAGGAAAAAAGTTACAAGAAAAACAAATTGCAAATTGCTAGAAAAGTTTCAACATGTTTACCGTTCACTTGATTGAATTTTCTTTTTTAATGTTTGTATTATGGTTATCTTTAATCGTTATTCATTTTCCTTTTTTTTCAAGAATTAAATAGATAAAATGTAAACAGTTTAAAATAAAGTGGTGCTCGCACTCAAATGCTGTATTATCAAAATACATGATGCGAATATCATTAAAAAACTTGCATTTATAAAAAATACAGATTAATTGATAACAAAACTTTGAATTATTTACAATGAAATTTAAACATTTGTTCTAAACAATTTAAATACTCTTATAAACGTTAAAAATGTATTATTCAATAATAATTTCATAAAATCTCCGTTGAATAATCTATGTATTTTTAATTTGCATAATTTGTAAAAAAATGCTAATTTTATCTTCTCTAACTATGAATGTATATGTTGACATAATTTTTTTCAAGTTCAAATCCATAAATCTTACTGTAAAGGTGTTTGATTTAACTTTTATTAGATAACTTTGTATCAGAATACTTGGAGACCCGTATAGATCATTATTATACATCTTATCGAAATCTTATCTGAATCAAAAACTTGTGCACTCAGTTTATTGAAAGTATCAGTTTATTGATATTGATGGATGTTTTACGCGTATTGTAGAGTGCATTTACTGTTCCTCAACCTTAAAAGCAACATATTATATACGCAATAATTTCATTGTGGGTCGTTTGCATCGGCCTGATAAAAAACGATAAAACTTAACTGGCGCAAACACGATATGACCACAATTTATTATGGAAAGTGAAACTGATGTCCGAAGAAAGTATTGAATAAAAAAAAGAGAATAAGAAAACTCATGCACAGTAAAAGAATCGTACGTATAACCTATGAAACAAAAAATCTTAGTATAAAAAGAACGAGGGGTATATACCATTTCCAATGTTTCTCTCAAGTAGTAAGCCAGATAAAAATTCGACTTTCAATCACACCGCCGGTTTTCTATTTTATAACAGCATTATCAGCGACGTACTCGTGGGTAGCCGTCCCTTCCACTATCGTTGTGAAACCATCACGCCACACATTCCCGGGCGCGATACGATCGCCGGGCGATCTTGTGCCACCTCGAGAGATACAATCGAGTCCGCGCCTCCGATGGTATCTCCAAAGAACCGAGGACTTTGGCGGAAACTACATGTATACATGAGCGGCGGATCGGGCCGCGATCGGCCGCACCGAAGATTTATCGTGCCTAACGCCTATTGACATTGAAAAGGTAATCTGCGTAAGTGGCCGGCCGGCTGAGCGCCGCTTCTCCCGGGCCGACACGCTTTTTTCGAGCGCGCGCAACAGCTGCTGCTCCCTTTTTTCCGCGCCGCCTCCGCCCGCTGGCCGTCCCTCCGTGCGAGCCCGCCTTTGAATCTCCCAAGTTTTTTCACCGTCCCGTTGTATCGCGCGCGCCCGTCACTCTCCCACTAACCCCTCCGACGCCGCTTCTTCTTTTAATCGCTTTCGATATAAAGTCAGTTTGGAGCATTAGCGGCCTCCCCCTCCCGATCCCCCTGCCTGTCTCCTGTAGTACAGGGGCCCGTTTCCACCGAGCCCTTTTTTCTCTTGTGCTTTAGCAATCAAGAGAGGATCCAGGTGCCCAGTGCATTGGGCCTCTCTATTATTAAACGTTGCATTCTTGTCTACAAGAGAGGTTGATAAGACAGTTCTTTGCAAGAGAAACAATTCCGTTTCGCTCGATAAACGCAAAGTACTTATTCACTGTATCGTATCGCGAGGAGAGTATCATTCGTCTCGGTCATGGAAACTTTCTTGAAACTCTTGTAATTCTGAAAAATGATGCTCTTTTAACGTAGAATGTTTCCCGTAATGGGTCATGGGCTTGGAATTATATTTATGTATCATTTTTTTAACTACTCTGGTCTTTTATCTACAAGACTACAAGTTTAGTTTAAATATTTATAACTTGTTAAATTCACTCTAGGGCCTGTACTTTTACGAAAAACAAATCATAAGTTAAGATTAATTAATTCTGCCAAGACAAATGTATTTTAATTTAAAAGATTTAAATAAAAAAGCTACAATCATGAATTGATTGATTGCTACAAATACGTTTGATTTGTATTAAACGAAATGAAAAAATTGGTTTATTGCGCGTGGATTTTCCTCCCCGGAATTGGCAGAAAAACGTACCTAAGTATTATGATCATTCATTTAAAGCAATAAAAATAAGCGCGCAGTGCTTCGGAAAAGTGAAATCATACACCCGGGAACTGTAAAATTTAATTAGGTGGCGATCGAAAAAGGAACGTCAAATAAGACATATGTCAATCGTCCTGACGAAATTGGAAAAATGTATCCTGTAATTTTATATTAAGACCGTATTGCAATTAAAAATCGATCCATCCCTGACGCGAGCGAAACACATCTGATACATGAATTGCGCATCTAGCGGGGTCGCCCGCAATATAAAAAGATATAGCGCGATACAAAGCTGGAGCTCGCAGCGCATACGGGAAGCTACTAAAATAATATTTATCCGATCTACATAATACTCGAGGTGAACGTATGATTTGCCAAGTAATCAATATAATATTACGTATCTTCCACGCTCTTGGACTCATCTTATGTCTATACCTCACCAAAGCGACGACAGTTCCTAGGGGTGGACCTCGGGGCGGAGTAACTTGAGGGAAAAGGATCACGCATTAAAGCACTCAGGTGTGTAAACATAATTAGAAGACGAGGAAAGACTCGGGGGCGGCTCCGAGTGTTTGACGACACGCGATATGCCTTTGACGCGTGGCTCGAGACGCGTGTTGCGAGCAAAAGATCGAGACCGCCCGGTCTAATGGGCTAAAAAAATGGGGTGTTTGCGCGAGCCGGCCAAGGCTAGAAACGCGATGCGATTGTGTTTATCCTTGAATATATTAGGAGATTTCCTCTCTCTCTCTCTCTCTCATGTTAAAGCGTCCGTCCCGTGTCTTGTTTATTTTGGGTAATGGAAAAGCGTGCCGCTAGCGTTCTTAATTTCACGCTTCTTATTAAAGGGGTATCGATTAATCGTTGACGAAATTTGAATACACGCCGACGGCGCCGGCGCTCGCGTCTGCCTCGATGGAAATTAACGCTTTTATGCTAACGACCTCGGGCTTTTAGGAATTGAACTTTTTATCCGAACAGAGAGAGGCAACTCGATAGATGGTGGAACGAATAAACGTAACGTAAACATAATCAGATAGAGGGCTTCGTTAGAAAAGTGTTGAATTGCTATTTTTCATTTTTTTTTCGAAATTACAGTTTATAAATTTTATTGATTATCTAAGCTACTATGCCGTGACTGCGGATTCACGTTTTAAATGGATATATCGATATTTTATTGAAAAAATTCCTTACGTATTTCTATTATGTATTATATTTTATTAAAAAATATTCTGTCCTCGATACTAGCCATTTTGTTAGATGATGTATATATATGATATAATACATCCATAAAATATATGCGATATATTAAAATATTTATCTTGAGCGAGCTTATCGAGCTTTCATTTATTAAAAAAATTTTACTAAAAAAATGTTCTTATAGATCACGAAGAAAAAACATTGTCAAGAGTTATTTTTTTAATTCGAATACCATTGAGCAGTTCGCCGATGGCTTCCCACGATCGCGTTATCTTTTTAACACGACTTTGTTTTCGAAATATAAATACTATAAAAGACATTCTACACGCTAATCATAAAATCGAGCACTATCTAAAATCAGTATGGCTAACATTAGTTCTTTCTTGTTTGCGCTTACCGCCGACAAAATAATAATCCAATTAATTAAGACTCGTGTTTTGTGAAATACCTATGATTAGTTTTAAGCGGCATTTACAAATTACTTTCACGCAAAATACCTAAGAAATGTACGTAATCTATCACGATTAAAAAAGTAGATTTATCGTTTTTGTGAATGTCCAGTGCGAGACTTGCGGGTACACCGAGGCGTCACTTGTTTATAAACTTCAAGGGGTGTCGCTCGCCTGCTCGTCGCACACTGGCCGCACTCGACGTCTGGCATTATCACAGGAAAGCTCAATTAATTCGGAAAGGCGAGGGACTCGTTGGCCCGGGCGGCTTTAAAATCGACAGCCGGAAAGTTTTGGGTTAGCTCGTCGCTCCTGTGTTGGCAGGCCGGCGGCGCGCGGGCCCCGTTTAAAACGAAACTATTTTGGCGCGTCGCGCTGCCAGTGCGCCAGTTGGCGGGCATAACGGGGCACTCGCCCGCGTATAATCGAGTTCGCGAACACACTCGCTTGTTTAAATTTTCGCGCTACAAACGATCGACGGTGGCAGCGGCGGCTCGACCGCGTGTATACAAGAGCGGGGGCCGCCGAACAATCGAGGCGCCTATTAGCGAACTATTACAGAGCGAGAGAGAGTATGTATATCGATGGGTCGATAGATAGTCGCTTCATCAGCTGTTGCTCCCTTGTCTCTTGTGTAGGTGAGTGCATTTGCGGAGCGAACACGTGGCTGTGTTACAGTGGGGGGTCCAGATTTGACCCCTTAAATTGCTCGAACGCCAATGACAATGATTTAGACCGCTCGGTGTGAGGCAATGGTTACTTGCCGCTAAGCGGCAAGTCGACGAACAAAAATCCTGAATTTAGAAACAGATTTAACGATAGAAGAACAAGTCAGCGTGTCGTAGAATACTTCGAAGTACTTTTCGTAGAAAATTAATCTATTTTTATAGTCAAGCTATTAGCGAAATGAAGAATTACAAAAACAAAGTAGTCCTTACACGTCGGAATAGTACTTTTCATAACTATCGGGTTTGACGAAGATCAGAGAATTCAGTGAGTAATTACGAAAACTATTTATTTAGTAGAGTATCGTCTGATTTTTAAAAATATTTAAATAATATTTTTAGACCGTAGAAAAATATTTTGATTATTAAAAGTAAAGTTATTGCATCGCAGATACAGAAATATTCCAAGAGATATGCTTTGTATTATGTACATAATTTAACATTTAACAAACAAATGTTCTTTATATAAATTCTGAAAAGAGTAATGCATCTTTGGATTTGCTAAGATGTAAAAAAATGAGTTCACATTATCATAAAATTAAATTTATTCATGTGCTATGAAAAGAAAAACTATACCGCGTGGAAGAAAATAATTATTCTGTAATGCGTTGGGTATTTCTCGGGGTATTTAATGTAGCTGAATAATCCGAAAAAGATACAATAATAGAGATTAAAAGGAAAAGGAGGAAATGATTCATTTTCAATTATTCAGAATCGTTCAATTAATAAATAATGCATATGCATTCTAAGGACTATATAACGCGAGCGCGAGCGGTAGCTCTCGACAATTTCAAGCGCACTTCGTTTTCCATTATAACTAAACAACGGGCGCGCATAGCGAGGCGCGCATAATTTGGCAGGGAAGCAGGTGGCCGGCATCGACGGGAGCGAAAATAAAAAGGGGAAATCTAGGCTGAAGAGTGACAGGGCGCACCCGACGCCTCATATTCATAGAGCGCGGAGCGAGTGGCCCGGGCCCGCGGCACGCGACAAGTTGCTCCTCGTTGTCCTCGCACAATGGCCCGCGAACGAATCAATTACACCGGCGATCGTCGCAAATGCCACCGCGGAACAAAAAAAAAAAGCCGGGCGCGCGAGAAAACCGCGGCGGGCCGCATCCCAAGTAAACAGTCGCGGGCCCGGCCGCCGGCCTAATAAAAACATAAATACGGGGAAACAAGCGGGGCCAAGTTGGGCATTCTTCCGCGGGCCGGCCGGCCCTCGGCTCCACGCCCGGAGCCAGTGGCGCGCGGCGCGCACAGGGGAAAAAAAAAGGAAAAAAAAAACACACACACACCCGCGGCCGCCGGGCACAAAAGCCGCGGGGCGCTTTGTCGGGGGCGCGCGACCGAGTGACATGCTCGGCCCGCCGTCTCATTGTGCGGGAGCGAGCGAGAGCCGCGCGGCCGTATAAAATATAGAGAAAAAAATGCGGGGCGGGGGGGGTGGCGGCGGGCCTCGCGCGTCTACGCGCGCCCCCGACCTACGGGAATCGGCGGGCGGCCCGCGCGGACCATTCAAAATCGATCCCGCGTATAACGGCCGCCGCCGGCGGCTCGCGCCCGCGTTACTTGGATCAACGTCCGCGCGGAAAATATGAATGAAAAACGGCGCGCGCGCGCGCGTTGCCGGGGACTGTTCTTCGACTCGGCGGCCGATCGATCGACCACGTGTTTGGCACCTGTTCGTCGACTGCCCCAGAGGAGCCGATTCCCGATTGGCGCCTCCGCTTTTCTCCATTTTCTTTGCCGCCCGGACTTCCTACCCCCTCCGTGTTTTCCTTCCCGCTCGGTTTTTCTCCTCGGGTTTTAAGCGCCCTCTCTTTGCACGTCTCCGCGTGTTCGAGGGGAAGACGCCGTTCGGCGCCTCGGGCCAAGCCTCCAGCGAATCCTGATAAATCCCGCGAGACTTTCTTCCTTGTTTTTTCACGAGCTGCGATACCCGCGTTTCAATTCTTCTTTTACTTCCCCTATCTATTCCACGTTGTTTATTATTTACACTTGCGGTTTCTGCTGCGTTTTTTCCGAGCGCCCCGCGTGACAGTATTTATTTCAATTGTTTCTCTATTCCTGCCGGCTGACATACTTTTAACAAACGATTCCCTATTTCATAGTCCTTTTTGTCAGTTTGTTCCCTCTACCATAGATATGCCGTTGTCGTGATCCTATTATGGCAAGTTTTTTGCAGAATAATATTTGAGATGAGTAATTGATGAGTCGCCATTCAAATCCAAGTTCAAAGAGAATCTTTTTGTGAATTACCGGAGTCACTCTAGCGCGGTCAAGCGGTAAATCCAACCATTATCCTCAATTACTATGGACAAATGTTTAATCTTTTTCTACACGAGATTACCGGCGATCTCAATTTTCCCTTTCAACGAGTTATTTTTTACCCTTTCAGGGCTATCTTCAATCAATCGTAAGCAAGTAGCCCCGTCTGAAAGTCCAGACCCCTGGGCATGTGACGAAAACGGCGCCCAATATCCAACCACCGCAAAGGAGCGAAAGAGCCGAGGGAAAGAGGACTACGAGAGAAGAGGGATGGAGATTGCGGCAAACTCTTTTCAAGGCAGTCACAATTAATTTTACGGTAGACAGGGTAACAATACCCTTGCAGATGCCGTCCGGGAGCCGCCGCGCCGCATCAAGGAGAAATGGCTTCCTCTCGAACTTCACTAAATAATGAATAAACTTATGTTATTCTTTGAACTTGACATTCACTTCGTTAATCACCTCACTTTTTATTGCTAAATCAAAGATTACCATTAGCTTATTTTTAAAAAATCTTTTATTGATCTTTACATGTGAATCGCCATCATTTTTGTACAATATTAATATAATATAAAATGAATTTACTGAATTATTCACGGACTCTCATTAATTTAGAGACATAAAAACAAAATCCTACAGAAATATTTGTATATCATTGTAGTAGAATAATATGAATCGTCCTAGCGAATATTCATATTTTTTATTTGGATGGTATGCCCTGCGCTAATATTCCTTCAAATAATTATAAAACACATTTTATTAAATTTTATGTATATTAATATTTTACTGCTTTTAAAGCGAATAGATTTTACATTGAATTAAAGTCCATGCATTATTTATTTTTAGATTCCTGTAAATTATTTTTGTTAATGTGTATAGATAAAAGTGAGCTTCGAATATTTTCCTTTACTTAATAGTCAATGTTTTAAAAAATACTCATTCAAATTTTCAGTATGGATTAATAAAAATATTAAGCACAACGTATGAAAATAAATGTCAGAGTAACAGAAAATATAATATTTATGAGCCGTTAAACGTTGATCGCATTGTTTGTTCCATTTATTAAATAAAAAATTTAATGTTCATTAATTAGTAACAAATGTTCTTATTTGAACTGTTTATACAAGTGTAAAGAAGAAAGAATTTGCTCTATATATTAGAGTACATTTGAAGTGGTCTCATTATTTCATTAAGAAGGGAACGAGGGAGAATAACTGGGCAATTCCTAAAAATGCTCCCTCCCTCTCTTCCCCCTTTTTAAACTGACCTTGAACCCACGAGACTCTTTACTTTCATAAATGCCCCACACGCATGAGTCGCGGGTTTCCCGAGCGCGGCGGCTTACAATGAAAAAGGGGGCTCGTCCTACTTTAGCAGCCGGTCATTATACACGCGCAAAGTAAGAGTTTCTGTTGGAATAAAAAAATAATAACAAACAAAAACGCATCTTTGGGCCAGACTGAAAACGAAGGCAGATCCTTGCCGGGTACAAATGGCGGCTCGCAAAGGGCGAGCCACCAAGCTCGGGAGCATTTGATACCGTGGAAGGGTGGACGTGAGACAAAGCGACGGAGGGATGCTGCGGGGGGCCGAGGAAGGAGAACGTGAAGAAGAAGACGCGGCTCGCAGACGGCGGGGCGGAAAGAGCGGGAGGGAATATATCCCGAGGATCCGAGGGAACCTTTGTAGCCGCGGGGGCTCCAGGGGGCGGCGGTTGACTATCGGATAGAGGAGGGGGAGGCGTGGGCAGAGAGGGGGCGGTCGCTCGGGTTTTCGGCCGCCGCGCCACAAAGGCGGTCCGCGAGCTCGCCTCTCTCTCCCCTCAGCTTCCTCCCACAAGCGCGAGGAGGTGGACCTAAGCGCGAGCGGCCGCGAGGATAAAGGAGTAGGAGAGGGTATCCCAGGCCGAGAGAGAGAGAGAGAGAGAGAGGCCGAGAGAGAGCGAAGGGGCCGACGAAGGACGATCAATAAGGAAGGCATCGCTCGGCGCATGGGCCGCTCCTCCCTTACGTCCAGAACCTCGGCTCGCCGAGGTGGAGGGGAAATCGCCGGGAAGAAAGAGCCGAGAAAAGTCCCGGACTTTTAACCCGACACGTGGCCGGCAAGCGTTAAAGAGTCGTAAGGTGCGCTCACGCCTTTTTCTCACCCCGAGCCGGGGGAAAGCGCCGCTTTAACGTTACTTCTTTCCCCTTTCCCGCGGTTCTCTTCTCGCTTTCTCCCGTCCACGCCCCCACCCCCTTCCCACTCTCTCTTTCCGTGCGCTTTTCCCGCCACTCCTTTTCCTTTTTACCGCTCCCGAGATAGCTTACTAAGAGCATTCTCATTGCTTGAGATCCGTTGGTTATACTTTCTTGAAAGTGGCACACGTTACCCGGTATTTTTCTTCGTTCGGTACAAAGTTGCGCACATAGTTATTCAACAAATGATTTTATCCAAATTCAGTAGTATATTGGATTTTCTGAAATTGTTACTAGTTTGTTTTAACAAATTCGGAAAATGCAGCGTAAAAAAAGACTTTTGTTTGGAGGGTTTGCGTATCGCAGCAGAGTAAAATATCTGTAATTCATTTGCACATTACAACATTTATTTATTTGGATAACATCAGCCGAGTGGCTACGAAACTTTTTGCCAGGAAGAAATTGGAGGAGAGCAAAAAATCAAGGTAGGGGAGATCGCGTTGAAAAGGGTCTCCCGGCGCATTCTAGAGATCACGTGCGTCCAGTCGGGAGACCTCGGAAAACAAAGGAGGAGGAAGAAAAAGCGCTCCTCGACAATCATCCCAACTAACTTAATACTCTGAGAGAGCAGGGGAGTTGGTGCGGGTTTTATCTCTGGGCCATTCATACCTCGGGCGGGCTGCACGGGCAAGAAAAAGTGGCTCCTCACTTGCCCGTGGGAGAATGGATCGCCGAGACGGGGTAAAAAAAACGGGCCGGCGGGAGGAAAAAGCGCGCGGGTCCGGGAAGTCGGAAGCGTCTAATCCGCCGGGGCCATTGTTGCCGGAGGCATATCGAGGGGTGCGAGGGGGCGGCCGGCCCCTTTCGGTCTTGAGGTGTCGCCGGAGTGGGAGCCGCGCGGCCGGTTAGCTTTATTGATCTGTAAGACTGGCTCGGCCTCGGCCGCCGCCGGCGCCGCCCGGTGGTCTAAAACGCGCCGCTGGCGGCGGCGCCGCTCCCCGCCAAAGCGGCCCGCCCCCTCGTCTTCTTCGCGAGGATCCGCGAGGGCGCGAGGGAGAGAGAGAGAGGGAGAGAGCGCCCTTAACGCTGGCTTAGCGGGGGACACACCGCCGCCCGGCTCTGTCCACAACGAGCCGACCAACACACAAGTCGGCTAAACCCACGCTTAAGCGGGCCTCATTGTGTTTGTGCCGACGCCCCCAAGAATCCCTCCCCCGCCCACTCCTCGGCCGGAGCCCGGGCGCCCGCCGCGCCTAACCCCGCGACGCCCCCGATCCCACCCCGGCTTTCTCCTTTTCCTCCCGCAGCCAGCCGCCCCCTTGACGGCCCCAATCTTTCTTGGAGGTTTTAATCTTGCGCGGCGCATACGAGGAATTAGTGGCGAGCCGTCCGGCGCTAAGTGGATTTCTTCCCGTGGACAAACAAAAATTTCGAGCCCCGCTCGCGTGTCAGTCCACTGTTTGGCCTCCGGACCCCCTGCGGACTTAACCGCTTTATCATTCCTCGGCCTCTTTTCTCCTACCCGCCGATCTTTGATTATTATTAAAATATGTTTTTCAAAAATTAGCCGAATTTACAACGGGCAAGCGTCTCCCGGTGAAATTTAAATCTGTAAATAATGAGTGATTAAAGCTAAAAAATATTTAATTAGTCCATAATGCGATGCGCGCTATCGTGTAATCCGATTTTTGCACGTTGTAAGGATATATTAATGCACTATAGAAACTGTTGATTATTTTAATTAAAATATTATTACATTTTGGATTGAAAAATCTTCTTCGTACAAAATAGAATTACCAAAATGTAATAATTCTGCGTTGCCGTACCCTCTACCTAGGATTATATAAATATAATGGACTTGGTGTAAATGCTATAGTTATACGGATAATATTCATAATAGCATTATACTATTGTTACATACATAGACAATTATTTTCAACAACCTCTCGTAGGATTTGTGAGCATAAAATGATCAAAATATGCTGAATTTTATGCTGGATAACCAATATAAAATAAGAAGAGTAAAAAGAGTTAAAATTTTTTTTTGGTTTGACTCCATTTTATTTGTAAAAATAGCGATTTCGTGATATTTATATACAGTCCTATAGAGATGGAGAGACGATCAGGTACACGAATAGATCAACAAATGAATGGATGAGTTTATAGATATGAGTGTATATAATTAGTATACTGAATTTTTATGAATTTAGTAATTAAATACGGATCTACTATTATTTATTTTTATATCATACTATGTATTATTCCTGTTTACTATATTTCATTTGATTATGTTTATTTATTAGGAATTCTTGAGCATGTTGTTACCGTTAATTCTGTTTTATTTTTTTATCAGAAAATGATAACTTCTAATACGTCAAATAATACAAGATTATTCGCGAAAGTAAAAAAGAAAGAAAGATGAAAAGAAAAAGTACAAATGCAAGGGCAAAGGGAACAACGTGCAATTAAAGATAAAGAACAGTAAGAGTAAAAGCGGATGAAGGATAAATGAAAAGTCAAAAGAAAAGAGAAAAGAACGAGTGCAGGGGAGGAAAAAATCGGAGTCCCGCGGGGACAGGAGCGCTGAGTGCCAAGCGAGAAGAAGAAATCGAAAGACGCGCAGCAGAAAACGAGGGCGAAACGAAAGGTGTGCAAGGGAAGACGGGAAAAAGCATCCAGGGATTATCGGAGAATTATCGGGGAGGGGGTGGGGGCAGAGTCGAAGGCCGCGCTCGGACCGGGCGGTCCCGAGAGCCCGAGGTGCGGGCGTCCCCCGGGCGCCTGCATATAAAGCGAGGGTGAGCCAGGCGGCGTCGCCGCGCCCCGCCGCCACCCCCGCCCTCGGCGCCTCGCTCCGTCTCGCTCTGGCATTTTTCTTACGTGCCCCCTCGCCCGGTCTTCCCGCCGGGCGCGGCCCCTTGCCGCCCCCGCCGCCCCTCCCCGCGCGCACGCGTGCATAAAGCCCTGATAAACGGAGAGAGCCCGGCGAGGAGAAGGCGGCGTCGGCGGCGTCGGCGGCGGCGCACACAGACGCCCGGCTGAGATTAAATTCTGAGCGCGGGGAGGCTCCCGGCTCCGTACGTGCGGCCCCTCCCCGCCCAGGCATTTTTCTTAGCTCGGCCGAGCGCCCAAATTAATATCCACCCTCGGGTCGCCCGGCCGGACTCGCTTTCCCCCGCCCCTGCTCCCAACTTGGACGGGAAGGAAATTCGCGCCGCGCGGGGAGACGATGAGCGGAAAAGGGGCTGGGTGTACCGGGCGAGGGGGCGGGGGCCGGGGGCCGTCCGCCACTCGCCGCCCTCTGCCCCTGCCTCTGTGTGTGTGTGCGTGCGTGCGTGCGCGCGAGCCCAGGCATACGGGCTATTCGGGCGAACCCCCGCAGGACTTCTAGCGGCCATTATTTAGCGCGCTTAGAACTCGCTTTGGGAGAAATGGTCGGGCGCGCCTAGTATGTAGTTTAACAGCTGCGCGCGAGGGGGTGGGGGGATATGGCGCCCGTGTACACTCGCCCACCGCCATCCCACCGACTTCCCTAACACTACTCGAACTTATTTCTCTGCTCTGCCATCTTTTCCCTTTTTATTTTGCGCCTCGCTTCTTCCCCCTGCAATATGTTTAATTATCTCGATTTTCCCTGCCCGATTTGTGCCTTTTTAACCTACACCAAACGCGACGCACTCGTTTGAGGATAGGGCATGTGGAAAAGGAAACACTCCTTCTTCCCCGGAAGTGTACAGTGAATTAGCCTCGGAAATAGCTTTATCTAACTTGATAATATTTCAATTATTGGCTGGAATTGTTGTGCCTCGAGCTGAATCTTCTACTTGCGTTTCAAGAATGCCAATCCTTTGTATTAATAATCAAATGAGCTAAGTTATTGTTTCAAACTCTTGAGCAGTGATAAATTATCCTGAAATTTTTAAAAAGTATGATTGTTAAAGAAAACTGCACGCTTACTTTACCTTAAATTATTTTATTTTATATTTGTTTGTTTACATAATTGGAACATAACTTTTTGATACGCAACAAAATGATAAGGTGTTATTATTAATGCAAACACTTGAATTATCAAAGTAACGTTTTAAAACATTTTTATTCGATCATAAAGTATTTATTAAGTCTAAAACCAAATAAAAATATTTAATCAACACCATTAGATGTTCTATAGATAGATAGATACATTTGGTCTCTTATTATATAATGATACAATAAATTATGCAAGCATAATTGAGACGATTTTATAATTTTGCTCATAAATGATGAAAATTCATACTTTCTATCTGCACTTGTAGTGTCGGCGCGGAATTCCACGAATTAAAAAAAGCGTAAATGCTGCAATGCAACTGAGAATAAAAAACTATACTTGTATATGTGTCGTACATAGATTATGAATGCAGGCTAAAAATCGACGGAAATAATTGGAGCACCGATATTCACGAGGAAAATATTTCATTTCGAGATCTAA
Source organism: Sycophaga agraensis (assembly GCA_018906755.1). Taxonomy (NCBI): domain Eukaryota; kingdom Metazoa; phylum Arthropoda; class Insecta; order Hymenoptera; family Pteromalidae; genus Sycophaga; species Sycophaga agraensis. Next base: position 1,338,033 of record JACCIE010000049.1, read on the forward strand.
TAAAGGTTGGAAATGAATTCATCTCAAAGAGAAGCCATTCAGTCTGTAATAAACACAAGTGTGTGCGCGCGCGGGCCTCCCGACGCTACGTCTGCGTCCGCATACGAATTGCCGAGGGAAGCGAGTTGGAGGACGGCAGACGATATTAGAGTTTGGGGATCCCGAAATTCCAGATGGTTCTATTCCTTCGGGCGCAGCGTCGTCGTCGTCGTCGGGCATCGTCGTATAGTCGTCGCTGGACGCGTCGCGCACACACGCGCGCATAGGTAGAGCGCAGAAACTGGTGGCGACTATCCCGTTCTCTGGCTCTGTCTCTCTCAACCCTTTCGCTCGAAATTGCGCCGACCCTCCGGGACACGGGGACGGACAGACGACTTCGTTATCATTACGAGCTGCAGTCGCCCGTGGCTTCGGCAAAATGTCACGTCGACCCACCCGCGGCCATATCCTCGTCTATGCGATTTATGCAATTCGCGGGAACGGATAATAAGCGCGTCTGCCTCGGTCTGCGGCAACCGACTTAATTAACGGCTGGTCGACCATTTCTCGGATATTGTTTGGATCGACGCTCGATGCTGTTTTTTCTTCAATTTCACATTCTCACTTTAAATATCACTAGATATGCTTTTAGTTGGCTAGATACGTAGCCCAAAAGAGAAATTACGAGTCATGCAGACATTTAGAGGTTATTTATTATTATCTCGTTGGATTCGTGCAAGTAGAGAGCCACGGATCATCATTTGATTGACTGTATTTACTTGATTACTACGTTAATAGCACTTGCTCATCTCGATGAGTTGAATGGTCAAGAGAAACATATCTTTTTCCCGTAATGCAAATCGGAATGTTATAGCTAGTTTTATTTGTGTTTAATGAATTCAAATGGTATCCTTGATTCGATTGATTTTAATTAATTATTTTTATTAGCATTATTTGTAACTATTGTTGTAGAAATGAGATTACATCATTATATGGTAAACTTAGAAAAATACGATCAAAAATATAGCTAGATTTCAATAAGAAATTTACCGATTTGTCAAGTCAAATTCAGTTAGATACATTTGCACTTACGCTGTGTTCCTCTGTTACTCTTTTTTTCCCATTGCATTGCTTTTAGTGTCGTTATGAATTCTATTTTCAACTATAAGTAGGTTTTGATATATATGGTTTTTTAATGAATTTAAAACAAGAATGAAAAACAATAATTTGTAATTCAACACAAATATTAAATATTTCTTAATTTACCTTACTATTTTGTTTTAAAAATTGCTAATATTCGTTTATATTTTTTAGAATATTTTTCTTTGTGTGATTTAGATACGAAGCCACATCATCTTATCTGTGTAAGACGTTAATTAAAATTCTTTACTTTGAAATAATTTAAGTTTTTTAATTTGTAATCTTCAGTCCATTTCACTAGATTTCAATGCATTTATGCAAATAAAAAGGAATATTGATTGTTCAATTCTGTCCTATACTTTTATATATATTTGTAAATTCATAAAATAATATTTTTCAACCGGTGAACTCAAAAAAGCGTTGAAATAATCGATGTAAAATTAGACAGAGAATCTATCGAATGAAATTAAGAATGAGAAGACATACGCGCCTTGAATTTTGTATGGAATGAAGGAAAATCTCATTAATAAAATAATAGGTTAGAAATAAAAAGGCTTGGGTTTAAAGTGGTCGCGTGGGTGGGTGACGGGAGCTGTAAAAAATCAGTCACGTACAACGGAGTCCGAGTCGCGCAACGCGCTATTTTTTCCAATGCGGCATCCGTCGGGAAAAAATTAACGATGCGGTGCACTCGGCGGTCTGACATCGGTAAATGGCTGCCATTGATTAAACTCTCGATTCGCTCGAATTATAAATGACCAGTCTGCACTTTAAAATAGAAACTTTTTTTTTTAGCGAAACCAGCACAAACCAAGAGGGGCGGCACTTGACAAAGTAAAATCAAATTGGGCGGCGGGCTCTGTTTACCTTCAAGCACGCGGCTTCGTCAATCGAATACCGTATTTGCCCTGGCGAGCGGGCGCAACTTTCTCTTTCACAGGTGAAAACCGCGGCGCATGACTTTTGTAAGAAAGTGTTTTCATTTGCCCGCGCGCGCGCCCGCCCGCCCCCGAGACTAAACGAATCGCGCGCGGGCAAACACGATAAAGAAATATTTAATTGGGATACGCGCTGCCGCGTGTGTGTTTTATTCATCTACTTGCTAAATTCGGCCTTTGATCTCCCCCCGCGAGCCCTGTAAATAAACCATCGCGCCGAAGACTTTGGCCCGTGGACCTTTTGCCGCGTCGCCGGCGTATCGCCTCGCAGGTATAATGCATTAGAAGAGTCTCCGGGGGCGGGGACGCGGCCGAGGAAAGGCTCGCGGGCGGCTCGAGATGGAACAAAAATCGAGTCCTCGAACAGGTAAATTCGAATTAGCGGAGAGTAATTGAGGTGGATGTTGGAGCCGGGCAGGGCGGAGGCCGGGGCTCTCCCCCCCCCAGCCGCGCAGCAGATTATGCAAAATAACTCGCGGTCGGGGGGAGGGGGGGGGGCGATCCGAAGTTAGTCCGCGCGGGCAAAGTTGGGAAATATCGGGCTCTGGGCTTTTCGGAGGCGGGCCGGAGCTGCAGCGCATTATATTCGAAAATAGCGCGGGCCGAGCCCCTAATAAATTCATAATCTTCCGTGGCTCGCGGGCTTTGCCGCGCGGCGCCCCGGCCCCGGCACTTTCTAAGCCGAGTGTACTCGTTTGTTGGACTTAGATTTAGGGGCCGGCGGAGGCTGCGTAAGGAGGGTCCGGCCGGGGGGGGGAGGGGGGGGTACGGGGGACGGGCAGTCACGGACGAGGTGCGCTCTCGCGGGGGGGCCGGCTCGCATTTACATAGCGAGCACCCGACGGGGCTAGATGACTAGGCGGGGAGGAGGGGGTCGGCCGGCCGAAGGAAGAGGAGGAAGAGAGAAGCCGGGCGAGCGGGTGGGGTACACTGGCCGCCGGTAGCCGAGGGTAGGGTAGCGCCGGTATTAAGAGCGGCCAAAGGGGTAGGTGGCGGCGATTCTGGCAACATGGCCGCACGTCGCGCGGAGGCCCGGCGGGCGGGGGGGAGGGGGGGGGGGGGGTGGCGTCGGCGGAATCGGCCCTGAGACTGTCGGTGTGGCTTTCCTATGCATTTTCATCTCATGGATACGCCCGGGCCCGGGCAGCGCCCCGCTCCAGGGCCGCCGCCCCGCCACCCCCGCCGCCCCTTTTCTATATCCACTTTGCTTAGACGACGTGATTCTCGGGCGTCGACTCCCCGGGTTATTGGATTATTAAGGACCGCTATTGGATTAAGCGCGATTTCAGTCCCGCGACTCATTTCGGACTTATATGCCCGCGCGCGCGGACGGGGGGGGGGCGGGGAGGGTTCAGGGGCCGGGAGCCGGTGGGGGCGCCGGCTCCGATTGGTCGCCGCGGCCGCCGAACCTTCGAGAAAGCGCGCCGTACCTGCCCGCGCTAATGACTTCCGCGCGAGGGCCGCTCGATACGTCCGCACGAGCGTGTTTTTCCAAAGGCTCGGGGGTATCGGCCAAATGTGCCCCGGGCCTCGTCAGCTGTGTTTTTCGCGCGATACTGGGTCAGGCCGTGGCGCGCGCAGCGGGGAAGAGCGGAGGGCGCGCCGGAGGCTTCGGCCGCGCGCCCCCGGGCCAAGGGCGGAAAAAAGGCCGCAGCGCAACAAGTCATTCGCAAAGGAGCCGAGGCGGTAACCCCGGCTCCCGGGAGCTTTGTCCGCCCGCCTCGGACTAAGCCCCGCGACTTTTGCCGCGGCGGTAACTCATAGCCGATCGGACCCCCGAGGACCCGCGGCCCGAAGCTTTTCCCGGAGCTTAGCCCTAATTTAACCCGGCCAATCGGCCCGCTCCCTTTTTCTCCCCGCCCGCGAAATATCCGTCGGGTTCCCCGAGCTCTCGGCCAATGTATATACACACAAAGCGCTCGATCTATCGCCAATGAGAAATCAACCGCAGATTGTACCGGGGGGGGGGAGGGGCCGATTTGCACCGGGGAGGGCTGTTTATACCCGCCGGGGGAAAGGAACTCGGCTTCTGAGCTGCAGCTTCCGCTCGATATCCTCGGGCGCGTTTGCCAATGACCGGGCTATCGGCCGATCGCGAAACCGCGCATTGCTTTCGAGGTTTATCGAGCTCTCCCCTTTCTTCTTTTTATCCGCTCCGAGCCGATAATCTGACTTCCAGCCGGCTAGTTGGACGTCCGTTTTAAAGCCGAGCCGGCCGCTGCGGGGCTCGGGCCACACCGATACATACCCGGGAAAACCATCCGCCTCTAGGTTGATAGCCTCGTTTTCTACTCTCTCGCCTAGGACCCTTTCATCACGCGGGGAAAGCTCCTCTTTCCTTTTGCCTCCGCCTTATTTCACTTTTCTCCGCTTTTAATTATACCCTCCTTTTACTCGCCTCTTTGCCCCCCGGGCGCGAGCTCCTTTTTCTCCCGGGAGCTCCTCCTTTTCTCAAGTCGCTTCTGTTTATCCTCGTGTTTACGCCGACGGGACTTCTTTTTTCCGTCGCCCGCGCGAGCCGATCAGTTTATCGCCCGCAATTTCTAACGGTTTTTATCGCGACGGCGAAATACCTTTTCCTGCGTATCGAGTATTTAGAACGCGTTTCCCGAGCCGGATTTGTCGCGCCAAAGTACAAAAAATGAATGGTTTATTTTCAGATGTTCACTTTCAATAAACCCGACATTTTTTTTTCTGCTCCTATTAGAGCTTGTTTATCTTTCGCGTTAACATAAAAATCAAATTCTACATACCAAGTGAAAACTCGTGTTCTTTATTTCTCGTGATAGTCGTTCCAAGCTTTTGTCAAAAATGCCATAGAAAGGCCAATTAGGGCTGATTTTTGAAAAAGAACCGCTCTTTTTTCCCCAGAGATGCACAGTTCCCGTGAAGGTACCAATTAACGTTCTAATTATTAATAATTAGCGAGCATTGTTCGATAGTTTCGGGAAAAATAATGAATTCCCGGGGGCGCGGACGAGCTCCTCCCGGCTCCCGCTCCTTCTAATTAATAATTGCGAAGGGATGCATTACAAGTTGGCGGGCCGTTCGTTACAAAGGTAGGAAATATTCATAAAGTCCGGCGAACGAGGAAACTCAATCATTTTCCAGGGCGCCCGGGGCCGGGATGCAGCTGCCGGGGCCGATCCGGCCGGCCCTCAACGTAATCATTATTTTCTCCGGAACTTAGGTTCAATAATACGCGGCGCGGCCACGGCTGGCCAAAGCATCGGCGCAATTATACGGCCGCGGCGTAATCATTAGTAGGCGGGCCGCGCGAGCTCTGCACTCCGGGATTCAAAGAGGGCCGCGGCCCTGCCCCCGGCTCTTCGGTAAAACTGTCCGGATCGATGCGCCCGCTATTATGTTGCATTATGCATCGGGAGGCGGGCGCGCGGAGCCCGATTGACCCAAGGCACTCCCCTACAAATTCTAATCGCATACGCGTCGGCGGGCGCTGCACGCGGCCTTCGCCCCGAGCCCCGGCGGCCCGGGAGGAGCGAAGGAAGAAGAGGACGACGCGCGCGGCCAGAGGCGCGGGGCAACTGGCGAGCGGCGGGCCGCGGCCCCGATCCTGGGGGGGTCCCCCCGCGCAGCATCCGCGGCCCGCAGAACCGGCCGCGGGGGTCCAGGCCGCGGTCCAGGTGGGGTCCGCACCGGTCATTCCGGCCCCCGGGCCACCCGGCGCCTATTAGCATGCGGGGGGTCCGGTCCGGCGGCGCGGCCGAACCGGCTGGCACTCCCCCCCTCCCCGGCCGCCGCGCCCGCGGGGATCTTGGCGACCCTCGCGCGACCCGGGAGGAAATTAAGAGGAGCCCGGCCGGCTCGGCCCCTTTGACAGGCGCTTTAAGTCTCGGGGCCCGGGTTATAAATGCGCCCCGGCCGGCGGAGGAGCCGCTTTATGTAGCGCGTTATCGCGTATCGTTTTCCGCGCCCGCCGCGACGCTGGCGACCTCGCACGCGCGCCCGTGAATTATTGTTCTGATAAATTTCCATAGATTATGCTTAGGGGCTGAATGCCGTCGTAGTCGCGTCCGCGCCCCCGACCCGCGTCTTTTATTCCCCGTTCCATTCAATTTACTCTCCCCGCCCCATGCATATATACATGCGTGCATCGGCTATTTACATTAATATCATTAATTACATCGTAATAGGGTTTCGCTTTTTCGCTATTTTCTCCGATTGGCCGTCGGCGCACAACAATTTCTGCTTTGATACACAATAATGAATATTCCTCGTTGGCCGCTAAAAGTAAGCCAGCATATATCCCAGTAATAATTATCATTGTTATTATATCGCATTAATATTGTAACTATTGTGTCATTATCGATCCCCTGCATAATTCATTGTATTTTAGCGTTGTAGCATATAATTTTGCCCCGATATTAAATAGAAGTCGGATGAAAAAACGATTAGCTGCCTCCGTACGAGTGTGTATACAAGGCAAATATTTGACCGGCAGGCGAGTACAAGACGCGCGCGCGCCGCCGCCGCCGCAACTCCGGCAAGCCGATCGAAAAAGCCCTTCGGCCTTTTCTCAGGCGGCCCTACGAACCTCGGGCAATGCACGCGTATACACACACGCGTATAAAGATACCCGAGCGGGCGGCCCTCCGGGCGTAAAACTAAAAGCGCCGATAAAGCGGTTAATCGCTCCTGGGCGCACGAAGGGCGGGCCGGCCGAGGAAAAAATCGGCGTCCGCGCGGGGCCGGATGAGCCGCGCAGAAGGCGCCGCTGGGAACGAGGTCATTCGCGGCCTCGCCGGCGCGATCGCCGAGATAAAGAGATTGGCCGGCTCTGCCAATAGTAAAAGCGAACGATCACGCGCCGCAAATGGTTAATAAAAGCCCGGCGTATCTCGCGGCCCCATAAGGACGGGCCGAGGGAGGGCGTTAATGATGCCCGCATGCCGCCGCCCGGGACGCCCGGGCCTTCCCCGGGGACGGCAAATAAATGGCGGCTTATACGTGGACAGGCCGGCGGAGGGTCGCGGGGAGATAAACTACCGAGCCTCCGCCTCCCTTTCTCCTTAGGTGTCGCGGGTAGGCCGGGGGTCGAGCGTCCCTGCCCGCTTATCCCGTGTCTTTGCGCATTGATAAAAGTTGCGGAACGCCCGCTCCCGATCCTTTTCCTCCGTCCCCCGAGGAATGCGAGGGAAGGTAACGGGAGAGTTTAACTCGGTGGAATTAACGGACCGCTGTACCTTCGGATCGTCGATTTTTCTAAACGCTCACTGTGCGGGACCGTTGGGCGAATTATCGACGCGTGCCCCCGCACGACACCGGCCATTTTTCATTGCGTCAACGGCGAGCCGGTTCATTTACGCAGGGCACCTTTCGACGCGGCTCACCGGCCGCACGGGCACAGAGATTCGACTCGGCCGATCGGCGCACTCTTCGCGCCATCGGGGCTTCCGGGCCATTCCACAGGGGCGCTCCTTGAGCGAGGCGCGGGCTGTGCGCGCCCGACAGCCCGGACGCGACTAATTAACGAAATCAGCCCCGGGGCCGGCAGCCCTTTAATCCCCGGGCACCCGCGGCCCCATTACGCGCCCGCGGGAGCTTCGGAAAATTGAACATTTCTGTCCGGCGCGCCGTAATCGGTCAAACTGGCGCGGGGCCGCGCGGCTGAAAGGCCACCGAGCGCCGGGCTAGTCGCGCGCTAGTTTCGGACCGTGTACGCCCGCCGGCCGCCCGCCGAATACACCCGCCCGCGCCCGGCCCAACTTCCCCTGATTTATGTTGATTCGCGTTAAATTACTTTGTCCGCCGGGGGCGGCTCCCCGGGACGCCCGCTGCCTTCCCTTTTTTTTTTACAGGCGCCCCATATCCCCCGCCAGTAGGTGTAAGAAAGGACGTGGCACCTCGCTCCTCCTCTCGTTTTTATTGCACTTTTTTTTTATTTTTATCCTTTTTTTTTTCTTTAATTCTCTCACGTGGAATACATTTTTTTTTTCCGATGACCAGGGCCACAGGGGGGAAAAGGTGCGGGCAGTTTGATCGGGCAGCGGGCAAGGGAAGAAAAAAGGGGCCCGCTGCAGCCTCCGTCCGGCGCGGCTCCTCCGGTCGCCTCGCGGCCCGCGTCGCTCGGAGGATGTGGAGCGCGCATCAGCTGGCCGGCTCGTCCGCCTGGAAAGAGAAAAAAAAACACGGGACGAATTAATCGATGGAAGAGAGATTGGCGGTCCGGGCGATATGATCGAGGTAACGCGAGCGCTCGGCGCGGGGCCGGGCCGAGATGAAAAATAAGCGAGTGTCAAGTAACGGGTGCGCGCGCGCGCGCGCGGGAGGCCCGGGGGAAAAATGAGGCCGGCCCGGGTCAACGGACGAGACGCCGGGCTATAAATCCTCCTCGGCGGACGCCTCCCGGATTTCCCCCATTAATATCAAAAGTTCCCTCGATGAGGGATTTGTCTTTTGTGGCCCTCGGGCCCTCCGCCGGGGCCGACACTTGTTTCGCAAATAGTTGATTACCGTGATACCTGGCGCCCCGACCGGCAGATAAACAAAAAGCGCGGCCAGATAAATCAGAGGCCGGCCACTTTAAATCTGGCGAGGAAGCGTGTAAACAACCGGGGGGCATCTTTCGCTGTCTGGCCCCCGCGGCTCAAACGCGCCCCGCGATTTACGCCGCCCGCGGGAAACTATATACGCGCGGCCCCGCGTAAATAAGTAATTATCAAGCGCGCCGGCCGAGCTGCTCCTCGGCCGGCGCGCCCGTAAATCCTCCGGGCGGCAATGATAGCCGTTAGCTTTTTTTTTTTTCTTTTAACCCCGGGCCCAATGATCCGTTTCAATTACGGCGCCGCGGGAGGCTGCGGACTATCGGCCAAAACTACCAATCGGCGGATGAGAGGCCTTGGGGGGCAATAATCACAGTATAGAAAAGTGGGCGTAATAAAAGTCGGGCGCGGGGAAACGCGCGCGGGCGCCCGGCACATGTGTGTATGTGCCCGGGGAGGGAATAATAAAACGAGCCGGACGGAAACAAGGGTAGGCGTAAGCGCGGGCGCCGGCCGGGGGCCAAATCGCTGAATTAAAGCTCATCATCGACACCTTAATTACAAGCGAATCAAATTCATCGGTGGTCGCGCGCGCCTGCAATCATCGGGCGTATCCGGTGCATTTTGCCCGCGGCTCCGGGGCCTTTTACGCGATGTAATCGGGACGCGCCCGTAACCCGGGCGTAACTCGTTTCGATGGACCGGTGCCGCCGGGCCGCCGGGCCGCCCCCGCCTCGCGCCCTCTCCCCCTGCTGCGATGGACCGTAATGCGCGCGATCATTATTACGGACAGGTGCGCCGCCCGCTCTTTCCACCCTGCCCCGCCCAATAACCGAGGAAGAAAGAGAGCCGGAGAACGACGCCTCTACCCGTACACGCGGCCACTCAATGCCCTCTCGCGCCAGAATACGCGACCTCTCGATCCGCGGGATCTCCCAGCGGCTAAGGATCTCGCAGGAGCTCGCGTGCGTGCAGCGGCGAGGCAAGGCTCCGCCGGGGGCGAGGGCTCGCGGCCTCCTCCCACGCACTCGCGGTTTTATGCAAATGCGGGGCGCGCGCGACCGCGACTTTTGAATTTATTTTCATCGGGGGGAAAAGAGCGCGGGTGCCGCGCTACCGTCGGCGCCGCTCAATGGAATTAGCGGCCTCGATCCGAGCGCAAACGGAACCGAAAGAGAGAGTGGATAATGGCTGCCACCGCCGCGGCCGCCGCCCTCGCGAATAAATTGCAAAGTAAAAATTTCACTCGCGCGCGCGCGCGCGCGCCCGACTAATTATCACTCGATACGTCGGCTTTATCAAAATCACCCGGCAGGTTCGTTTTTTAAAAGGAAGCGCCGATGCCATCCCTTCCATTTACGCCCTACCGATTACTCCGATTTGCCAATCGGTGTTTTTTCCTCGTTAACTTTATTCCATGCATTCTAAAGATAGACAACGGATACATGCTAGTTTTCATTCATGTAAATCAAAATACAAAATGTATACGTATCAATGTTACAATTGAGTACATTAATTTAGAACAATGTCTACAAAACATTATTCAGTACGTTCATTTATCGCTTCGATACTTTCGAAATAAATACAATACCTACGATAAAAAACAAGAGATAATCGGCTTAGTTACATGTATACAAAAAAATAGTTTCAAACTGTAAATTAATGAATACACAATCAACATTTAATAACGGATTTGTGCAGAGACGAGAGAAAATTATTCTAAAGTTACATATCTTTTGTTAACAAAAACCTTTTGCATATCCTGACCTGTGACAAGATGTTGAATATATCAGATTCCCTTATTCAAATTCAAAAAGAGTGAGAATAACTTGTGTGAAAGGCTCGAGGTGCAATGGAAAAACAGCTAGTCTAACTATTTCTCAATTTGAATAGAAATAATAAAATATCATTCTAAGATATATAGATATTTTTAATTTTTTACAAGTAAAATTTCCTTACATTATGTGTATGAAAAAGAATTCATGTATAATTCATGAACAATCTGTACTAGAGTCAATTCCAGTCAAGTTCATCTTCAACAATATTCAAATTAAGGATATACATTTTTTATTGACATCTTATTTTATATATTAAATTTATAAAATATTTTTACCAAAAATCTTCACGTACAAAACATTGTAACGTTAGATTATGCATTATTATAAATTTTTATCTTAGTGTCCTTTAGGTTATATTCGTTTTTTATTTGTCTGTTGGATTCTTGCGTAAATGTATAACAAACATATCCTACTTTAGTCGCATATTATAACACCGCACGTAAAAATTGTTTGTAATAAAAAATTACTTATTCACCTGACTGATCCAAAATCCTTACTTGTATACACCATCTGGTACTTGTTCAGTAGTTCCTATCTAGTCGTAATCTAATACGGCACGAGTGGTATCCTAAGCATTGGACGAACGCCTTTCCCCTCGCTAACTAGATCAGCCCTTCTCTTTCCACTCCTTATCCATCCCTACTCAGATACCGTGGCCTGACAGCAAAAATTGGCCAAATTTCCTGTAGCGCATTTGTTAACATTCTAAATTTGTTTGCATTCGCAAGTGTGTGCAACGTGGTTATATAAATAGCTGTGTAACGAGAGACAATAATTATTTACCGAGCGCTCCTCAGGGCAGCGAGAAATGCCGAGGTGTAAAGGAGAAAAGGTAATGAAAGAGCAAGGCGAAATGTCCGTGGAAACAGAGATCTAGTAGCGGAAGCGGTAAGCGAGAAATTATGTCATCGCGCACTCTCAAAGAAAGAGGTAGAAAGTGAGAGGCGGAGAGAAAAGGGGTCTAATGGAGCTCATTTCGCGCGCTCAAAAGAATTCCGGGGTAAAGTTCTTGGGAGGGGAAGGGAAATCCGTAGAGGCGAGTATAGCCGCGCATCCCGGCCGTTAACTTCCTGCTTACTCGGAATGTTCGCCAACTGCCGGGCGCATAATTCGGATAAAAGAAGCGGAGCGGGTATAGCGGCGGGGCAAAGTTAGCCAAATTACCGAAAGCCCGGTAAATTTCGGTTATTAGAGAGGTCCCGGGGCGCGCGGGGGCGCGCGGGGTAGGGGGGAGTGGCGGGCGGGGCGGGCGCCTCGGGCGGGGCGGCCCGGGGATCGATGGCCGCGCCGCGGCAAAGTTGGAGACAGTCCCGAAGACTCGGGGGTGGGGGGCCGCGCGGCCGGCGCACTCGTCGAGGGCGAGGGAGGCCCGGGCGAACCAATCGCGGGGGCCGAGCTTAACAAGCCGGCAACTATGCCGTGCAGCATAAAGCATGTAGCGGCGGTGCAGGGAGCGCGCGGAGAGCATTTTCGGCCTGGGCGGCCTCTCGCCGCTCCCTCCTTCCCTCCTCCGGCGGCGGCCCCGGGCGCGCCCGGCTATTTCGCTTTTGCAGGAGCTCCGCTCGCCCGGGCGCCCGCCGATTTTGCATTTAAATTTGGCAAATTTGCCCGACTCGGCAAATGAGCCGCGCCCGCCGGCCCGCGTCTCGCGCCGCCCGGATTTCCGTGCGCCCGCGGGCCGATACGCCGCGTCTAAAGCGCCCCGCGGCCAAGTACAGTCCCCGCGGCTACCGAGCCGCGGCCCCCTTATCGGGGGCCCGCCGCCCACTTTGCCGACCGAGCCCAGTGCGTCGCGGGCCTTTCAGACGCGCGTTTGTACACAGGCGCGCCGCCTCTCTGTCGCCCGCTATTCATCTTCGGCCGACCCCCGCGCCCTCCCCAATTACTCAGCTTTGCCTATTTCGACGGGCGCCCGCGCCGGGGCTAGTTTTTATTCGGCCATCGAGCCGGGGCCTCTTATCCCTCGCGCCCATCCATCAATTCCCTCAATACCGCGTGTTAATTAGTGTTGCCTCTCCGCGCGACTCGCCGCGGCCGAGCGCGGCTTTTTCCCGGGGCGCTTATACCCGGATCGCCCGCCCAATCGCCGGATTTCGCGGTGTCTCTTTTGCATTTCAAAGGCCGGAAAAACCCCCGGCCCAGCGACAATTAACAAGCGCCCGCGTTAACGATAAACAAATAAATAAATCTCTTATTAGCCCATAGAGGGCGCGTGTGCTTACGGCCCGGGCCCCCCAAAAAAACCCCCGGCCGCTCGCCCTTTTTCCCTTTTTTGGTCTTTTTTTTTTTCAAATTTATTTATATTTAAATGAAAAAGCGATAATCTGGCCCTTGGCTACAAGGCGATAAAATATCAGTTTAAACTATATACAACTCGGTTATTTTTGGAGCGCACTTGGCGCATGCAGTTTATAATCCGTAAATCACGCGGCGGATTTATTACCGTTAATAAACTTATGCCCTATCGGCGAATCGTTGGGCGGACCCCCGCGCAAGGGTCGTTACACCCGGCGCGCTTGGCCGAGGTCTTTTTCAGCCGCGGGCGCTCGGCGAACTCGGCGATCGGGCGGCGCTCGCGCGGCCCGGCCGACTTCCCCGGCGGACTGTACCGCGGCCCCCGCGGGGGGTGGGCGCGTCCGCCCGGCCGCCCGGCCACCCCCCGCCCCGCCCGCCCGCGCGCTGCGAAATAGTGCATAGGAAATCCAAACGTGTAGCGGAGAACTTTGGACAGCATCCTCTAATTTCAGCCGGCAGAGAGCAGCACCCGGCCGCGGGGCCGCGGCCGAGCCAGCCCCATTACACTCTTGCCCCGGCCGGGCGCCCGGCCGCGTTTGTTCGTGCCCGGAGCCCTGTACCGCAGCGGTTGCGCGCATTCCATTTTACTATGCTTTTCGCCCGGCCCTCGCGCCCGGCGTTCCGCCGCCGCCGCCACCGCCGCGCCGCAGCCGCCTCTGCAGCCACCCCGGCGGCGCGGCCTTTGAGCCGGGGAGCGCCCGCCCCCGCCCCGACCTATCGCGTCTTAATCGCCCGATCACCGCCGAGCGCCTCGCTCTCGCCCCCCCACAGCCTCCGGCCCTCTTCGCCGGCTCGCTCCGTCAAGGACCGGCCTGACGCCCGCGCCCTCTCGCTCCCCCCGCGAGAGGGACAGTGACGTATCGCGCGGGCAATGACAGGCAGGGGGAAAAAAAGAGCGCCCGCGGATCCGAGAGTCGTTAGAGAGCCGGGGCGGGCGCGGCCTTGGCAACAAATGCGGGTGTGGGAATTCCCGCGCGCGGGCGCCAAACCCGGGAAAGAAAGGAAGAGCGCGCGCGGCCGCGGCGTGTAATCGGCATGTTCGGCGCGCGTACATCGGCCGGCGTACACGGGAATCCGCGCGCGGCCCTCGGCCCCTCGTCGGCCGGCGCTGCAGCCCCGCGCCACCACCGCCGCCTAATGCAACGTGACGTAACGTAATACGTCGAAATAATAGGCGCGGCCGCGAGACGCCCGCACGCCCGCGCCCCGGAAAGAAGGGTCGGAGGGAGAGAGAGAGAGGAGGGGGAGGGGGCCGTGTTCATTATGCAGCCCCGAGCTGCAGTACAATCGGGGACCCGGGCGCGCCGCCTCGCCCGCCGCCGCCGCTTAATGAGTCGGCCGAACACAAAGCGGGAAACATCCATTAAATAATGCGTAATGCAACGCCGCGAGTCTCGCCGGGCGCAGAGCCGCCTTCCTCCCCCGGCCGCCCGGCAAAGGCGGCCTTCCGCGGGAATCGCCGGCCGGCCGGCCAATTTTTTTTTTTCTTTTTTTTTTCTATTTCTCCTCCCTCCGTGTCCGCGCGGCCCAGGCTCGGCTGCACCGCGCGCCCGCTCGACGTATCGCCGCCCGAGCGCCCCGAATATTTAATGCCGAGCTTGTTTGTTTCCGAGGGGACTCCGAGCCCGCGCGCGTACCCCGCCAGCGGGGGGAGGAGTGCGCGCCTCGGCAACTTATATTCCAAATCGCCGCGCGGACGGCTGCACCGACGCACGCACGCGATCGGATATAGGACTTTCCGCCAAAGTGTGCGTCCGAGGAGTCCGGTGTGATGCCGTCCTTAGTTACGGCTTAAGCTGCCTTCTTGCTTCTTCGTATACTTGTACCCGGAATAAATTTGTTTGTACCGACTGTCTTGCTACAGCCAACGAACGAAAATAAATAAATATTTATTTTGCGATCTACAGCGACGGCGATCGAGCTGTAATCGTTAATCAGAAAGTTAAAATTCAATAAACAGATTATAGGTGTTACTTGCTTCGTACTTAACCAAGTCGTAAAATTAATGTAATACGCATTTATAATAATATGCATGCATGAAGTCATGCATTAAATGAATAATTTAACGAATTTACGGAGATTTTGCATACCCTCGCTAATTTAATATGGAATCGGTAGATAGAAATAATTTTCAGCTGTATTGAAAAACCGCAAGTTTTCTATTGTAAATATGGTTTATTTCACAATGGTTTTGCTTAACCAATCTGCTATCTTACAAAAATATGTATATTGTGAGTGACCACTTCTGTTGACATATATTTAATATTATGTTCAAATAAGTATACATTCAAATTTTAATTACCTTTGCAACGCATCACAATATTTTATATACTATAGTAAGTTCTAGTCTCTAATAAACTCAAATATATACCCTAAATTTCATTTTGTAACACTGAGAAATTTGACAAAATTTTATTCAAAACTTGTTTTACAAAAAGTTGACCAGCTCTTATTACATAATGTTAAAATTAATTTTATGCTTTAACTCGACTGAAAATATCATGTGTATACAACGTCATACATTAATAAAAAAATTTCAATTATATCTTTGTTCGTAGTTTTAGACGTTCAATAGCAAACTAAATATTTAATTTGATTAGTCTCATTATTCTATAAATACTAAGTTTCATAATACGAGTGTACAGAGTATTACGATATAATTTTTTTATTTTATTAGTAATTCTGCAGAGCTAATTTCCACCAATAAATTATTACGAAACAAAATTAATGCTGGAGTTAAAGAACTTCTTAATCACTGTACATAATAAAAGATCTTGGATATTTTAATTCGTAGTACGTTAATAATGAATTTGCTATTATTTTTAGAGCAAACAATCGAAATTCAACTTAAAAATAGTGGAAACACTCCAATTTTAGTTGCAGAACTCGAAGGGACTCTAGCGGATTTCTCGTGAAACACAATGAAGCGCAAGCAAAGGAACGCAGGCGAAGGTGTAATCCACACAGGGGAACGGGTCCGGGGCAAGATGGTGGGGCGGAGGCTCTCACTACAGGCAGGGGAGAATTATCTAAACTTTCATCTAACCTCCCCTACTTATCTAATCGGCGGCCGACCCCACCACTGTTTTCTAGGAGCGGCCGCTGGGGGTCGACCGGTGGGGACCAAGGAGCCCGAGTGGGGAGCCTGCTCCTATCCGCTCGCGTGGGGTGGGGGACACGTTTTAACGTCCCTTAATAAATGCGACCCCCAAAGGCCACCCGGCCCCGCACATGCCTTTACCTACGTGTACGTGCGTTGATAGCTGCGTATGCTGGGGACCTCTAGGATGTTCCAAATAAGAAGCTTTCCCTAATTTATCGGCCGTTTTTCGATGCTGCGGAATCAAGACGAGTCCATATATGCATGGAATTTTACATGGAATTAATGCTGCGTTCTGTTGTACGTTACACGTTAATTCACAGCTGTATTTTATTATAAGACTCATGCAGTGTGTTTAATTCGATTAATTACAATTTCAAATGGCACCCCTTCAAAATGATTTGCCTTTTTCTTTGTCGTCTTCATGCTGTTTATAATGATATTCCTAACTAGTTTATCGATGTTGCATTTTAAAATAATTCCGCATTAAATATTTTGCGAAAGCTGATCCACAGTCAAATGTAATTATGTAATAAATGTACAAACATGTCCTTTCTGACATACTAGTTAAGACTGAGTGAATCACTAAGCCATTATAAAGCGCGCGCCGACGTGATCTTTTGTAATTAGTATGCCATGGAGAATTAGATTGAATTGTAAATGAGAACGAATGCCAACATTCATAATGAAAAATGTTTCCGCCGCGTTCTCAACAAGTGCGTGCAACGAAATAACCCAAGAAGCCGTCATAAATAGATTAACGTTAAACACGCTCATCGCGGCTGATGAAAGTAATTCTATTTGAAAGCCGGGGCGCCCGGGCAACAGACGGATCGCGCGGCGTTTAACGCGCGGCTCAACCAATGGAGGAACGGAGGCTTAACGGCCACGAGTCTAGCCTTCCGCCGAGGAAACAAGCCTCTTAAAAAGCCCAATCGATTATAAAGGCATTTGGCCGCGGGCGCCCGCGGCAAGAAGCCCCCCCCCCTATCGACCGCGGCTTTTTCTTGGCCGCGCGCGGCGCCGGTCAGCCCGGCGGACCCGCTGCCCCGTCCGGTTTTCTTACCGGCACTCGCTAATCTTCTTTTTACCCCCGGCGCGCCCTTCGGGATTTGCATGGCGCGCGGCCCTGGCCATTCGCGGGCCGCCGGGCCGCCGCAATAAAAAGCCGCCGTTAGCCGAGCGCTAACTGCAGCGGCCGCCTCGGCCCCCGTGGCTTCTCCTCCTCGCGCCCCGAGAAGTGTCGCGGTCGCGCGCGCGCCTCTGCAAATGAAGGAATTTCTTTTATAGGAGACGCTTTAAATGCAAATGAAGTCCGCGTGCTTAAGAATGCGAGATTATTAAAGAGAGCTCCGTGTGCTCCCGCGAAACTGCCGCCCGCCCCCGAGGCACGTGCCCGCCCGTAAATCCTCTTAACGTTTTAAATAGATTTCTCCTCTTTTTTTTTTATTTCAGGCCGAGCTACTCCTCGCGCCTCCGCTCCCGGATTATGTTTATTTGCCAAATAACTTGTTTGGTTCCTCAAGGAAAACAGCCTGAGAGGCGCCGCTCGGAAGAAGTGCTACGTGCTTGTTATAGCAAGCGTGATATAATTAGATTATTCCGTTATTAAAGTAGGCGGTTAACTAGATTAATGTCTTCATCGAATTAAAGTATTAATTTGCATTTCAATGCAGACTTTATTTATTAAACATTTTACGAGTAAAATAGTCGGATGATATTTATAAAAATCTTGTATAATATGTGTGAATACATATAAATGTACAGATTAAACTTTATAATACCAATTATTTGGATTATTAATTTTATGATTCACCTTTCCAATGTGCTCCTTGTGCAAGTATTATGATGTAAACTGTATTTATACGAAATATATTATAAATAGCATGCATTTAAATAGCATTCACACTTAGCTCTAGTTGAAGTCTATTAGATTTATATCTCGTAACAAATAGCTACAGATTTTATGGTATTACAAAAACTTAGCACTAAAAAATGAACTTAGAATATTCGTACAAACAACAATCTCTACAAATATGATACAAAAACTTGATTTGTAATATCAGATATTGATGACAGGTAATAACTCAAAATCAAAAACGTGAAAATTTTCAATTTTGAAAAAACTCCCTCTCTATTTTTATACATTGTTATGGCCTACTATAATTTTTATGTATCTGAAATTGACAAAATTCACGTAACTCATAAATTTAAAGAAACGCGTTTGTGATAAAATTTTATAAACCATTATTGATTATTTGAGGCGAAATATTTAGCAATTTACGTGTTTTGCAGCAGTTTATTATTCTTTGAGTTCAAATATAATTGTGTGTAAGAAATAAACTTTCGATAACAACACAAAACTTGGAAAATGTATTGTGGTGTAAGTAAAAATGTACTTATCACATATTCACGTGTAATATGTTTCTTCCAAATATAGTAACATAATTTTATAAATCAGAAGTTCAGTTAAATTATGCGAATTATAAGAGGTGTCACTATAACGTTTTGATGAACCTCCCTCTATTACCGTTCGATATTCAAACAAGATATATTCATGTTTTGATTTTATTTTGTTAGGTTATTTTTTACATCAAAATTTAATCAGTCAGTTTTATTCTACTGTCTCCTTAATAACCGTCTTTCATCTCGTCAACCATTCCATTCGATATTGTTTTTGATTGCAATGTCTCTGGATCTACTCAAGATCCGATTTAAAGGTTAAACCTGCAAAGCCTAGTAACTGCACTTCACTTCATTTTCCTTATTATACGCATACATTCCTAAAACATGATCTCGATAACTGTATTAATCAGGTATCGTGATTTCAAATGAGATGCCATTGCAAAGTGGCAGCTTAGCTAAGTGCTATGCTTCATTTCCTAAAAGCAAACTTTACAATATTTTTGTCGATGAATGAAATTATACAACTTTTAGCGAAGTTTATCATTGACAAATTTTAAATATAAGTTTTTGATAATTCTGACAATTTTAACTATTACAACCACAATTTCTTAGGAATTGTACGCTCAATTAAACCTTGATTTAACATACATTTCATTAAAATATAAAATGAGTTGATAATAATGTTGTAAATTTTAAATACAAATAATGTACAACGGTATGCTTCATAATTATATTGATAATTATATCACCAATTAGTACACAGTCTATTTATTTCATAAAAATTGTTTTAATGTTAAATGTACAAATGCAGTGTGACGTGTTTTATAATATACTCTCAGAACTTAGTAATATTTCGCGAATATCTAATATTACGAACTGTTACAGTCAAGTTAGTAATTTTTGTCACTTTAAAAACTTTGAAATTTATGCGGTTACACGTGCATTAAAGGACCGATGAATTATCCTGTGCTTTAAACGTGCGCGCATATAATAAAGTTTACACAATTTATCGAATTTCAGAAAAGCAGCTGTCTCCCTCTTCTTCCTCTCTTATTCGCATAATTAATCGGAATACGCGGAAGCGGGCGAGTGCGGCGGTAATCTACGCGGGTAGCCTCTTACAAAGAAAAATCGCTGGCAGGGTGAGGCCAGCGAGACCGGCCGCCGCAAAAAGCGTATCGACGCCGCAATCACCGGCAATCACAGATAGATCAGGCGATGGGCGGCCGTTTATTTCGCCCACCCGTTAAAAACGCGTTAAAATGCAGAGAAAAAACGGTGGCGGGGGAGGGGACGAAAACCGGTGGGTGCACACAGGGAGAGCACAAGGGAGAGGGCCAAGGAGTGCGTACACGTCGGCCGGATTCGAGAGCGGAGGGCGCGACGCGCGTCGGCGGCGGGGGTGGTCGGCGTAGGAGGGGGTGGGGGCGTTGGGCGGGCGGGCGGGAAGGGGGGTGGGGGGAGAGGGTGAGCGAGGAGGGGCGGAGGGGGCAGAATGCAAAAAGGCGCCGGGGGCCTCGCTCAATACCGGGTCGCGCTGCGCAAGCGCCTTCATTTTGTTTTTCCTAGGCTAGGCGAGGTGCGCGCAGTCGCCGTCGCGCCGACGCGTCGCTCGGGGCTTTTTCCAAGATGGCCGCCGAGGACGACTGCATAGTTCGGGGGCGGGGGCGCAGCGCGAGAGCAGCGCGCGGCATCGGTAAGCAACCGAGGAGCCGGAGCGTGGACGCCGCGACCTGCCGTACCGACGTGTAGCAACGGGGGTCGCACCAAGGCGCTCCCTCTCGACTCGTCCCGTCCAATTTTAATGAGAGCCATGTCACATGCTCTCGCACGACAGACAGTCTTTCTTTTTTTATTTATTTAAAAAAATTCTTTTATTTTTTTTCCTTTTTTTAAAAAAATAAAAAAATGAAAAAATTTGGGATGAAAAAATTTGATGAAAAAAACTTTTAAAAAAATTTACTCAGACTGATACGTTCTTGTTTCATTTTCTTCTTTCTGCTGTTATACAATAATAAAATAATAATACCTTTGAGAATAATAAAAATAGTTTAGAACTAAAATCAAAATTTTAACCTTTATTACAAACTTGATCAACCTTGTAAAATGCATTATAAGTAAGTACATTAGTCAGTGAACATTTATAAGTTTTAGTATTACAAATAATTTTTAAAGTATTGAAAGTCTAATTATTATTGAAAAGCGATATAATTTTTATCCGTATGCATATCTTCATATGAAATGAATTGAAGATTAAACATATTTTTATCTTATACATTTATTTATGTAAATCATAATAGGCATAATTGTGAGCTTCGTTTTGATAGCAAAATATTTTAACGAACTACTTTAAAATAACAATTATGTCGACTTCGTTCTATACAATCATTTAAAAATTTGAATGTATAATAAATACTCAATGCATAAATTAAATAAGTCAATATCATTATTATGTTTTACATTGTAAAGTGGGGGAAGCTAAAAATTTGCATAGATAAACTGCCATTGATATACGCGATCGGAAAAAATATGGGCGCGAAAGCGCGAAACAGCTGTTCAGTGGTCGGTGTTCACAGCTGAATGAAGAGTCAATGAAAGTAATGCTGCCCCTTTAGTAACAAATTTCAAGCGAATTATCGCTTTAACTTTCCCGCCCCGTTCGAGCGGCATCGAGGCCTCCAATTCTGGCTCGGCGTCGATTCATGCCGCGGCTCGGGCACACGCGCACCGTCCACATAAACAGGGGTGGATCGCGTCACGGGTGGCTATATAGGAAATGGGAAAAAAAACAAAAGTTGGAGGATTGACAATCATATGGCTGCGGAGCGGTCACCTGCCGCGGCCGTCCATTATGCTCGGGGCGGCGCGGGCCTATTTCCAGGCGCGCGCATAGGTAACCTTTAAGTGCGCACACGTGGCATTTTTACCCCGAGAGCGAACGTCGCTCAAAGCGAGCGCAAAAAAAAAAGAAGCGGCGAGCGCGGAGCTATGTGATAGGATATATTGTATAGGGCGGCCCTCGCGTGGACGAGGCGCGCGGAGGCGTGACGTCAGCCGCGCGGGCGCGCGTATTGAGTCCGTATATCAGTCGATATATACGCGGCCGGCCGCGTGACGTCATATTTACATTGAACCGCCAGTCGAAACGTTCATTCGCATCGGGGACGCGCCGCGGCGCACACGGCCCGTGCGCGGGGGAGCCCCCGCCGCGCACGCACACAGGCCGCCGGCCGGGCGGCGAACGAACTCTGCCGCGGTGCGCCGCCCGCTCAACTTCTCACAAAGAGCAAGTTTTCATTTCCGAGTTGGCGGATGCGTGCAAGCTCGGCCGGCTCGCTCTTTCCCTATCTGCGCCCATTCTGCCGCGCGCCGTCTGAAAATCGAGGAGTTTCCCGGGGGGGGAGGCGCGCGCGCGCGCCATTTTGAGAGCCCCGGCCGACGCTAGTTTCGCACGGCGCGACGCCGCTCCTGCCGCCGTGCGTTGCCCTGGAAAGTAAGAGCCGAGGGGAGCGCGGAGCCCCGGGTCCGGCGGCGCGCGGCCTCTCCCCTTGCGCGTGCACCGCCTCGGCCGATTCCGTTATTCCCCTGCCAATTGAACGGCCATTTAAGCATTATGCCGTTGATTGTACGGAAATATCGCAAAATGAGCGGACGCTCCGTGTAGGACTGAAGCGATCCTACAGCTATAGCCCCGTTCTGGCTAATCTGCCCCACTGTTCCTCGCTTAATGCGAGGCGAGAAATCCACTTTTAAATATAATGATTTTATTACGTCTATGCTGGGATTAAAAGAGAGCGAGGAGTGCCTGTCCTCGGTGAAATGTGAAAAGCCCACGAGTTCCGAGCCAACGTTTAGAATCCGGCAAACTCAACACCGCTCAAATCAACATTTCCGCCTGTCAAACAATTATTAAGAAAAACGAATTATTCCGTATCGCGTTTAATGTGCCTGATTGTGCCCGGACTCTTTTCACTTATTATCAAAAATATTTTTAATTTCTATTCTTATGGACTCTACTGATGCTTTCCTTTACAAATTTTAGACTTTGATTTCTTCAGGGTTTATAATGTTCTTTTATTTGAAATTTTTCATGTAAATAAGTATATTTAAAATATAAAACAAAACAAGGAATCTTAAATTGCATTCGAAAATCACATTGCTGATTGCCGTTATTATTAAACAACAAAATGGAATTGACGCAATACATCTAAATATGAATTTCTGTGTATCTATTTACATAATAGTGTTCACATTACGATGAGCTGAATTAATTGAATTTGGATCGAATGAAACGATACATCGAAGAAAAATTAAAATTAAAATTATGTATATTGTAGTGAATCTGTTTCAAAGCGAGTAGTAAATTTAGCTATATCCATGATACTTGTTTGGTAGATTTAATACAAGTTTATCTATTTTATAATAACCTATCATTCGTGGCTGTACTAAATAATAGACAAGTACCAATTTTAATTTAATTTTAGTGTAAACATGCAGTGCAAAAAGCTGCAGCGTCTATATCCATTCTTATACCCGTACTGCGGTCAATGTCTTCAACACTCGAATGATTGTAATTGAAAAATAACAAAAGACTGTCACTGGTTGGATAATAAGAATAACACTGTTAAAGTAAATGCTAAGAGCACAGTGTCTCTTATATTTGATAATTTTGAAAAACAGATGCAGCGTTCTTCAAAAGCATACGTAGCTTTGAATAGTGTAACAATAAAGAGTTTACCTTTCAACATTACTTGATTTTATTGTACGGGCAAGGTACCCGGACGTGGTAATGAAAATTTTACGGTCCGTGCATTATTCCTAAAAATAACTAATTGAACGAGTCATCGGATCGAATGATACGCAATGAAGGTTAATCAAGTCGAATGGAACGATTTTACAATATTTAGCGAGTTTATCAAAGTTGCTTTCGGGGAGGAATGTTTATTTATCGTTAAACAACCTTGGATGGCATTATTAAAACGGGAGAGGCGGGTAAACGAGGCGGCTAATCGTAATGTAAAACAACTAGGGGGCGCATCAATATGTAGGCATTAAAATCATTGGATCAGCGGTGCGTAGCTAAACAGAAATTAAACTTACAATTGCGTATAATGAATTAGGCGGGGGCGGCTTGAACAGCGGCGGGCATCGGGCAATTTCTTGGTGAGCCGGGGGCCGCGCAATTTCCACGCGGAGGGGGAATAATTCAAAAATTACCTGCATAATATAACGTCGCGGGGGGGAAAAAGGTGGGCGTCCGAGGGGTCGGCGGCCGGGGCCGGGGGAAAAAAGCCGGAGGCTCGGGGCTCGGGGCTCGGGCGGAGGGTCGCTGCAGCGCTGCAAGCGAGTGCAAGTGGAGGGCGGGGGGGGGGGGCGGCGGGCTCCCCCAGGGCGGGAGGCCGGCAGCGGGGAGGGCCGGGCCGGGCGGGCGCCGCGCCGGGGGAAAAGAGGCGAGAGAGGGAGCGCGTTTCGGAGGGCATACGCGCGCGACAGTCGCGTCGTAAAAGTTGAGCTCGTTCGGCCGGCGGTGCGGCGGGCGGGCGCGCCGGGGGGGGGGGGTGGGAGGCCTCGGGCGCGTAAACGCGGCTTTCGAGAGGGCCGCCGCCGGCGACGCCGCGGAGGAAATTGCGCGACGGCGATATTGCGCGCGCGCCCCGTGCGCCCGAGGCGCGGTATTAAGCATAATTCGCGCGTTTATCGCTTCGAAGGGGCTCGTAACGGCGGGCGGGCGGGCCGCGATGGCGCCCGGCCCGCGGCTCGTTTCGCCTCGAGTGCTTTTCCTGAGAGCGCCTAAAACCGCCGGCCCCGGCGGGCTGCGCGCGCGCACTGCGCCGCCCCGACGCCCACCAAAGCCGCCTATTACCGCCCGCCGCCCGACTCCCGAGCCGCCGAGCCGCCCGAGCCGCCCGAGCCGCCCAGCCCGAGTAAAAATTATTCTAATTCCTGAATAGGGAATACGCGCTACACGCCTGCGCTGCCCGCTATGGAAATATAAATTACTATGTTAATGCCTCCGCCGGGGCAAGGAGCCGCCCGACTATTTAACGCTGCGGCTCGCTCCTAACAACTGCCGCCCTCGTATATTATTTAGTTAATTGTCGCTATCGTTCCCCCGGCCCGCGCCCTCCGCGCACCCGCGCACCCGCGCACCCGAGCCCCTCAGGCCGTCTCAAGCGCCGTCTTCTTTTTAGCGCCACCACTTTCCCTTATATACCTCTCGCGTTCGTTTACCGCTCCCTTTTATCTTCCACTCCCGGTAGTTTCTCCAAAAAACCTCCTGCTAAAGCTGTGGCCTCGTAGCTTTTCAGGCAGGCGTACGGGAATTCACGGGAGGTTCGCTAAGGCAGAGGAATTCCGAAGCAGGCGACTCTTCCATAATAACAATTGTCGAAAGGCTGGCTCCAGTTGTTGTTT
This sequence comes from Sycophaga agraensis, assembly GCA_018906755.1. Taxonomy (NCBI): domain Eukaryota; kingdom Metazoa; phylum Arthropoda; class Insecta; order Hymenoptera; family Pteromalidae; genus Sycophaga; species Sycophaga agraensis. Next base: position 1,362,646 of record JACCIE010000049.1, read on the forward strand.
GGGCGCAGTCAAATTTTTCATTAAAATCCCCGGCTGCAAACAAAAAGCCAAGCGTTTTACGAGGCGTATTTATTATAAAATAGTACGCGGGGGGCGTTTCATAAAGCATAAGCGCGTATAGCGCGGCGCCTTTTAAATAAAGCCCGGCGCCCGGTGATGCGTCGCGAACAAGGAGAAATAGTCGGGCTGTAGTCAGACGCAGGTGGAACGAACGTTAATTCTCAGAAATTTGCATCGGAGCCGTAAATGCAGACCGAGGCGCGGGTCGGGGGTGCGGGCGGCGGCGTCGGGGGCCGAACGACGGCAGCGGGGTGGTTGGGCCGCGGAACGCAATATCACAAAGCGCAAATACCGCGTCGCACTCTCTCCGCGCTTCAATATCTGCAGCTTTTTCCATAACGCGTCGCCGCGCGCGCCGTTCCCTGAAAATTAGAGTGTTTTTCGCTCGGCCCCCCCAATGGGCGCCGGGGGGACATTTCCGAGCGTCCCCGTATCAGGGCGGCGGGGGCGGAGGGGCCGTGAGACCCGAGTGAGCGTAAAGACAGAGGGAGGGCCGGGGCGAGCGGCCGGCCGGGCATTAAGAACCTTCCGCCGCGGCGATTCGCCGCGCTTTTACGCGGCCCCGCGCGAGCCAGATTAGGTTTAACGGCGTTAATTTTAAAAAAGAAACGGCCCCGTCGCCAGATTGGCCGGGCCGAGTGCCCGGGGCCGCAAGGATTCGGGGGCTAATTCCGCGACGATACGGGCCAAAGCTCGCAGCTCGAAGGGCCGCTTTTACGCGGCGGCCCCGGCCTCGCGAAATTATCTAATAAATCAGGCACTCGGCTAATCCCGCAGCCCCCGGACTCGGGAAAAACTTTGCCGCGGCCCCGTTTTATGGAAATTTACGCGACCTCGTCAGTTTTAATCGCTGCTAAAAACTTTTAGCAAAATTAAAACTACTTTCTTTGGGGAATTGTGCATGTTGCATAGGTTGTTTCGGGTATGGAACACTAGCCGAGTCGTCCCGCCTCTCGACCTTTGTCGCCGGGCTGCGGAATATTTTTTTTTTTTTTTTTTACACCGACCTTTTCCGTTCGCCGATTTATCCGTTTGCTTTGCTTGTGCGGATTACCGCAATTACCGGAGCTGGCCCGGCGATTGGCTCTTTTGTTTAAAATATGTGAAAAAGATGGGCTGATTTCGAACAAGACTAACGAGAGAATTGACTCGTTCGATCACTAATACTGTATTGGGACAGTAGTAATGCTTTGTGATTCAGTTGCAATGTCGGTATACGTACACGCGCGAGATGAGATAAAAAGAGAGCCGTTTAACGGTGCTTTTTCTTTATGCTGTTAATAAATGCGCAGACAACGCGTTTTGTATTCTTTGATAAAGATCTGAGCGATGCAAGTATTAAAATGCCGATAATACGGTTTGAAATTTTTACGCGGCTCGGGAAAAAGATCGGAAATCTATTTTCGAATAATGTTTGAAATGCTTCTATTATTTTCCCGATTGAATGTAAAACACGGGCAATTTATGAAAATAAAGACACGTCCAGCAGTGGCACATTGCCCCGCGCCTTTAAATTCGCTCAATGTTAATGGAAAGCTTTGCCCGTTGAACGGGAAGCGGCGCTGGGAAAAAAGCAAAATCACCGCAGAGTACAACAATTATTATAGAGCGGGCCGCTCGCGAGCGATTGATTTTGACTCGGAGCATTACTTTTATTTAACTAGCCGTAACCGAATTATCCATACAAATCGAGCACAAAGATACAGCCCGAGGTACGGGCGGCCCGTGCCCGCGTTTATATCGGCGGCCAAACTTTCCCTCTCGCTCCGAAAATCATTGAATAAACGCTGGCCCGCGCGCCGCGGCGGATAAAAAGAGCCGCTCCTAAACAACCTTTCAGGACGCTAATCGAATTTGTCGGGCGCGCCGGGCGACCGGCCGGCCGCGGAAGCCCTGCCCGGGAATCATTCGCGGGACACAGCCCGAGCGCCCGCGTCCTCATATTTTATACAAGTGAAAATTTTTGGTGAACGCCCGAGCCGCCGCCGCCGCCGCTGCTGCAGCACCGATAACCAAAAGCGATAACAAGAACGCGGGGCGCATCGACAGGGGCCGAGCGATACGTCAGTGCCCTGGCCCGAATGCGTGTTTCGGTGCCAGGCCTTTTTTTTTTTTTATTCCCGCGCCCCTTTTCCGCGCGAGTCGCTGTAACGCGCCCGGCCGACAGGATATATTCGTCGATAATTGATAAACGATGATCGAGGAGCCGGGCGGAATCGCCGCCTGCGCTTTTCCAGATTTTGGGCCGGCGCCCGTTGAGTTTTTCAAGCGGGCCGGCGAGCCGCGGGTCCTTGGCGACGAACCAAAACGCGGCTCTTGAACTTGAAACGGCCGCGTAAGGACGGTGTGTTTGTCACCGGGATGGGGGCGCCAGCGGCCGACGCGCCCCTCCCGTGGCCCCAATACGCGGAAATCAATTTTAAACAGGTTAGCCCACGCGGCACACTCGGGCCTCCGGTTTGAAGCGTGGCTTTTTAACGCGGCCGCTGATCGACAAATGCTTTTAAGCGGGCCAGACGTGCCGTGCAGAGCGCGTCGAGAGGTTAGCGTTCGTAGCGGGCCGACTTGACTCGCGGCAGCCTTCCTTCGGCATGTATTCTGTAAAACATCGGCACTTTGGTTGGCGACCGCGGCACAGGGCAAACACGGCCTCAAAAGCAGAGCTACAAATAGAAAAACAAGCATTTGTCGCGTCAGCGGCGAGGCAGGATCCGCGCGTGTCAGCCGCTTTCGAAAAAGCCGGCAAACAGGGAATACCCCATTCAAATACATGCGAGTATTTACGAGCGGTTACATCGATGATAATTACAGGGACATTAGCAATGTTAACGGGCCGCGGGGCGGAATTAACCGGCTCGCGTTATCGGTTACATACGTCCCGGTCAACTTAAATTGCCGGGGCTGGTCGGCGCCGCGAGCAAATCGAGACCGAATTCAAGATCTGCCCGGCCGCGCCCCCCGTTTAATTTATAAACCCGTAGAAAAACAAAGAGCGGTCCTCGGCAACGCGCGCACGCCGGCCGAGACTCCGGGCGCCAGCCAGCACGCGGCAAGGAGAGGGAAAAGAAAAAGCGCGGCGATCCGCGCGGCCCGCCACAAAAGCCGAGGGGCTAATGAAAAATCAGCGGGGCCCTAGGCCTATGCCGAGGAGCCGGGCCTTAGGGTGGCACGGGGGGAAGGTCGCGGGCAGCCTCGGCGAGGAGGTCGCGGTCCCGGCGGGGGCGGCCGGGCGCCGGGTGGGGGCCGGGTGCGCGCGCCGCCCCACATGGATTTTTCCGGCGCCCCTCCGCGCGCCTATTTTTCGCCGACGCACGCAGCGCCGGCGGCGGCGGCGGCGGTGGCGGCGGCGCGATTTTTCTTGCGGAGCGTCTGCGCGGCCACGCCCCGAGTCGCGATGGCGCCCGCGGGGAGCCGGCGCAGGGGCGGCGCCCTCGCGCCCCGCCGCCCGCGTCCTTCCCGCTTTTTTCTCCCCGCGCGCCGGCGCCGGCGCCGCCACCGCCGCCGCTGCCCCTCGCGCCCTCCCTCTCGCTTCAACCTCCTCTCTTTTCGACGCGTTCTCTCTGGTTTATGTCTGGAGGTGGGAGAGGCCCTGCCTCGCCCTCCCAGGAGTGTAGTATAAAGGACCCCCCACGCGCCCCGCGTGCCCAGGCCGCCCGAGCAGACCTAGGAGCAGCCGACGCCGAGGCCCTTGGCGACGACGCTTACGAGTACTTTGCCTCCGTGTCTCTGCTTTATTTCGCCCCGTTTTGTTCCTTTCTTTATCCGCCCCGTGTTTTTCCTTTTTAACTTTGCGCGCGTGGTGCAACAATACCGGCTCGCCGGGCCCGCACCCCTCGGCCCCTGCCCTCCCTGCGGCCGAGTGCTCGGCACCCTTCGAAATTTCATTGTTGTGTAATGAGTTAATTAATTTTTCTGATCGGTTTTACCCTCTTCTTCCAAGTGCTTCTCTCAACCGTTCCTTTTACACACTTTTCTTTCCACTGTCTATCCGGATCGGAAAGGTTTGTCGCACTCTTAAGCTTTTTACATTGTAAAATTGTCCCCTGTCTCCCAGTTGACCTTTGTAGTCTCTAATTCCTAAGGACAATGCGGACAATTAGCATTTTGACTTTCGTGAAGGGGGGAGATCGGTTTCCCAAATGCGAGCATCAATGGGTAATGCGTATGAATCAACTGCCAATAAATTCACTTTTCATACGATTTAATATACTTTTCAACATTAAAGGGAATGACGTATAAACTACGAAAATACCGGATCGAATCGGGGGCGAAATTACCCGACAGCGCTCGTTCGAAACCCGCGCGCGAATGGAAAAAAAACATCTAGCGTGGAAATCGCGCGAGCGCCGAATAAATTAAGGCTCGATTAAAAAGCCATTTCAAAGACGGAACTCCGGCACTTAGTGCGATTGCCAATCCTTTGTTCGGCTGCGATACGAATAATTAACGAACGCGCCATTTCCTCGTACCCCCTTTGATTCCGAGCGAGAGGAGGGCCATCGACGCCTGAGACGACTCCGTCGGCGACGCTAGAGCGCTCACGCGGTATTTAATTCCGACGGGGACTTGAGCTCCTGCAGGGGCAAAGAATCAATTTGGCGACGAGGAGCTAACGGCCGAGGATCCGCGGGCGAGAGTGAATTTCTACGCCCGAGAAAATTTGCTCGGCGAAATGAGCTGCACGCACGGAACGACCACTAGGGGAAATGGCTCCTCGCGCCTTCGGCAAAAAGAGAAAGCGCCTCGGGGTAAAAGGGAGACTTTGCCGCCGAGCCATTGATAATACCGCGAAGCTAATGGAAATTCTAACGGGTGTGAGGCAAGATTAAGAAATGTACCCCGCGCCGAGATCCTTGATTATCGACTCTGCGTCTGACTCGCGTTGACTTGTACTACTGTAATGCAATTTTTTAGAAATTTGAGGATGGCGTACATTTTGAAGGTAATGCGTTTTGCTTAGATTGATATACGGGGTCGCTTTTTGTCCACGGTCTAGGGGCGCACTGGGTATTCGGATGGTCGCGATCACTCGACCACTGGCATCCTGCAGCTAATCGCTGATTAATCGCATCGAGTAAGCTAGCGTTTTGACAAGGAATGAGGGGTCGGGGCTCGCAGACGCAGCGGGCGGCCGATCGGGGCTGCCCGCCTCGTCAATCAGCGGGTCGGCGGCAGCGGAACGGCCGGCGGCAGCCCTCGCTGCATAACTTATACGCGCGGGCGCCATTTTCTCCGCGGAGTCGGCGGGGGCGGACAATGGCCGCAGGGAAGGAAAGGATTGCGGGCAGCGGACAAATTCGGCGGAGGCGGCGGCGGCGCGCCCCAGGCGGCTTAAGGTCGTCAGACGCATCGTATTGATTTTCCCTTTAACGCGGCCCACGAGCCCCGCGCGGGCGAAAGGACGAGTGGGCGCGGGCGGATCTGCTCTGGGGGAGGAGTAGATCTGCCCGGGCGGGTGGCTCCCGAGGGGAGGCCGAAGACGCACGCCAGCCTCGCGGTCCATCTTCCTCCGCGTTCTCGCGCTCGTTGCGGCATAGCGGGGCGAAAATCGACCCGCGCTCCGAGTAGGAGTGTCTTTTAATTATGCTTATTATGGCTGTGGGGGTAATGAGATTCGCGGCGGGGGGAGGAGGACGCGCGTCATTTGGCCCGCGGCGAGACAGTTACAAAATCGAAATTTGCATTTGTAAATCATATGCCACCGTGAATGCAGGCAATTTCGAAATGAGCGATGAAAGATCAAAGCCCCGAATATCGGCGCGGCCGCGCTAATGCGTCCCTCGTCGTTTCTAATTAATTTTTTTTTTTTGCTCGATCCTCGCATGACTAATGGGGGAATCTCGAGGCGGGATTCGCGGACAATGCGCCGCTGTTGCCGGCAATATTCCTCCGGCAATACTTGCCTGCAGGACCGCGGCAATTTCAATCAAAATGCACGATATCTGCATCCCACTCGTTAGTTTCTGCAAATTCCTCGTGCGATTGTCCGATTTGATCTCCCTTCCAATATCAACTGCAATAAGGAGTTTAAAAAAATAAGTGTCCTAGTCAACGATGCAAAGATTCCTCGACTAATCCCAATACTAATATTACGAGTGAAAATGACTAATCTGAACACTGAAATATTCACCTAAAATGTCATTTTACTCAGATTAACCTTCCTCCTTGTTTTGGCCATGTATTCAGTAGGAGAATTCGCACCGCGCAAGCCGTACGAGGCTTGTGGCCGTACATGGAGTCCCGATTTCGGACGCTGGGTGTCGCTAGCGGCCAAGCAGGTCGGTGCGATCGGAAAAATCTGCCCCACGCGGGAATAACGGGTGCGGGCCCCGGCGGTCGGGGAGCCGCCCCTACGCGCCGGCGGCGCTCCTCTATTTTTCTCCGCCGCGCCTATATCGAGCCGCTCGGGTGACTGGAGGGGCGGCCGCTCGCTCGTGGTGGGGGGAGGGGCGCGAAAAACGAAAGCTCGACGGGGGGGGGGTGGGGGGTCGGAGGCAGCGGGGGATGGAAGCCGAGCTCGCGGGCGAGCGCGTGAGCGAGTCAATCGCGCGCCTCTTAATAGAAAAGTGGGGTCGATTTATGGGTTATAGGCAAACTCTGGCGGCGCTGTAGCCGGCGCGGCCCCCGAGGCTCGGCCGCGGCGCGACTCCGTGACCCCGTCTTCGACCGCGGCGTCGCCGAGGAGCCGGGGTGGGAAAACACTCGGACTTTCTCCCGCCGGCGCGGACTTATTCAGGGAAGCCGATGAATTATTCCCGCGATCGGCCGGCCCCGCCTTTAAAGCCGCCTCCGCGCTTAAGCAGGGCTGGCTGCACTTTTCCGGCGGGGCCGGCGCCTTTAAAGATTTACGGGGTCGATTAGGAGGCTCGCGCGGCATCCGATCCGCCTCATTGCCGAGTAACGAGGAGAGATTTTTCGGCGGCCGGACGCGATCGACCGGCCTCGCGGCGCCGCCTTGCATTATCCAGCCGGGCTCCGGCCAGCCCCCCTCTTTTCCCCTCGAGTCACCAACTGCATCATTAATTGGGCTTGCAGTTTTTTTCCGGCGCGGGCTGCCAGTTGGCCGGCTGACGGCTGAGCGAAGCCGCGTTCTTGGCGCCATTCGCGGGCGAGCCTCCGGAATAGCTGCATCTGCGGCCCATCAAAAATATATATCTTGCATAATAGTAAAGCCGGGGACGCGCGGCGTTGCGGGCATTATCCAAAATATATAATGGTCTTAGGGTGGGCGCGTTTGGAAAAGCCGCTTAATAATCCGTCTAATATTTGGAGGCCCGGCGCGCGCATTTATAACCGGAGCTCCGCTCGGCACAAATAGGCGTCACCCGAGCGCGAACAATCGTCCGAGCGACTAATTAATAAGAGACCGGGGCGCGAGCGGTCCATTGAAGCCGCGCGTCATCCTCGCCGTCGATTAATATTGAAAGACACGGGAGCAGGCGCCGGCGACAGCGGCGACAGCGCTGCCATCGGCAATGTAATCGATAATCGATTTAAAAATTTCCGGCCGGATGCGAGTCGAAAAAAAAAAAGGAGGCGGAGGATCGCGGAAGGAAGGGGGCGAGCGGGAGTTCCCTGAGAATAATCAATGGCCTCCGCGGGCCATAAATTGGATTTCCCCCCGGCGGGGTCTTGACACGGCGCGCGCGATCGGCCGGCCGAGGAGCCGCGGCTCCTTCCGCCGGGGGGACGGCCGGGCGCCGAAAAGCAGGAGACGGCCGGGGGCGGGCGCGGGCAGGGCCGCGGGGGAGAAATCGACGCGCGGCGCATGCACATCCGCGCGGTGCACGCGGCGCCCGGGGGAGGGAGCTGCAGCGCCGCCGACGGGACGGGAAGACGAGGGCGAGCGGAAAAAGCCGGCGGGGCTCGGGGGGGCGCCGGCGGCCGAGGACTCGGAGAGGGTCGATAGGTGGGCGTCCGCGGCGCCGGCGCCCGAGCCTCCGCCCCGCCGCCGATGTTTAAACATCCGCCGGGGATGCTAAACAGTCGCCGCGGCGGCCGAAGTGCCTCGCGGCCCCGGGGCTGCACCTGCGCCCCCCCGACGCCTGTTTTTTAATAATATGCCCCTTGGCTCGATTTCTTTTTTTACGCTTCGGGATCCTTGGCCCTCGGCGCCCGGTCCTCCTGCTCCTTTTTCGGCCGAACGCCGGGAGTAATTAAAAAGCGCATGTATGCGCAAGTGCCTCTCCTTTGTTTTCCCTTTTCCTCGCTCCTTCCCTTCCGCGGCCTCCTTTTGTGCAAACATTATCTTACTGCGTATTTTTCAAATAAACGCGTATATTCGTGCGGCCGCGAGTCAGCGGACCGTCGCCCTCGGTACGCTGGCCCGCCGCGAGCGCGCGCATATATCCTGGCGCACGAGATCCCGTTAGGATCAACCGCGTACGTCCGACCGATGCGGCCTTAGACTCCTCGTCCGTTATTTCCCCCGGCGCGTTTCGGTGACGAGCGTCTCTGCGAGCCCGGCTTCCGGGGAGAATTTGTCCGCGCGGGGACCCGGGGCGAGGGTAAATGGGCCAGTGCAGCGGTGCAGGCAATCGCTTTCGGCTGCGTTTCATTCCATTGAAGGGCGTAGCGCGCGAGAGGAACGAAACGATCGATCGAGCGAAAGTATCTTCGGCTGCAGGCCTGCACTGCTGCGCGCCATCGTCCAATTCGGAGGTGACAGCTATATGGGGGCGCATTATATTCCCTCGCCCGCTGTACACGCCTCCGGATAATTGAAGATGAAATCGGACTAGCGAATGTTTAATCCGCGCGCGGCATCGGGAAAATAGCGAGCAGCCCGTGAGCTCGGCCGCGGGCCTGGAAATTCGCCCGCAACTGCACCGCCCAACTTTGGCCCACGCTCGGCAAAGGTCCTCCCTCTGATAGAAAATTCAACGAGCTCCAATTTCCAAATAGAAAAATAACCCGGTTTGGCAACTCAAGTTCAATAACAAATTCAAGAACTTTGTAAAACCCATTGAGATGTTATAATAGACTGACACGTTTGTATCGTATATGTGAAATAAAACAGCGCATGCGCATCATCCATTAGTTGATTAGCTTTTGTATTGACTTTTAACTTGAAAGAATACGTAAACTTAGCATAATAAGTAAATAATTCGATTAAATTTATTATATCGAAGAGAGAATGTTTAAACTGAACATGACAATCGCATATAAATATATATTTTGTTCGGTAAAGTAACGCGTTTCCAATCCAGTAAATTCCCTGTTACGAAATCGACCAATGTTTGTCGTTGACGTGCACATCTTTGATCTTTTTATCGCTAAAATTTTTATTCAATTAAGAATCCTAAGTTTAAAACGGATTCTGACTATCGAGTATTCAATAATTGTAACAATTTACTACCGATGTTTGTCGTTGTTACGCGGTTACAAACATCGCAGTCATATTTACAAAGTATTATCAACTTACTCGCTAATTTTGAAAAGCTCACGTCTCCATTCAACGAATAAGTAGAAAAGAAAGTAGGAATTGTCGTGGTTATACTTGCTCCGTGAGAATCGAGCCAAGTATATTTATTAAGCGGGCCGCACGCACAGTAGCCGACTGTCTGAGATTCGGGAGCCGGGGCACAAAAGCTCAAACAATTTCCGCTTACAATGCGCGCGGCGGCCGTGGCCCATTGTTTTGGGATCTCGGGCGGCGCAGCAGCGCCGAGCCTCGGCTGCGCGTTAATATCTCACGAGCATAATATCGCTTTAACGGCTCCGCCGTTCCCATGACTCCGCCCGGAAAATCAAGAAAATGGAGACAGTCGACCGCGCGTTCTCTCGCGGTTGGCGATAACCAGTTCTTTCCACCCTTCCTCCCCCGAGCCTCCCCCGCGCCCCCTTTTATCCCCGGATCCGCGAGTACTAAGTTTTCATGCTCCGGCACGCCCGGCCGCCCCGATTTCAACGGAGCTCGAGGATCGCCCCGCGATAACGCCCCTGTTCCGCGATAAGTTGAAATTGGCCCTATCCGCGAGATCGCGTGCGCGCGCCCTTGATTAGCGCAGTCGCGCGTATTTTCCCGCGATAGTTGCAGCCGAGACTGGGCTGGCTTTTGAATTTTTTGGATCGAGAAACCCGATGCTCGTTGTACGTACAATGTTAAATAAAAACATTACTGCAGTTTAAAATCATAGATAATGCATGATAAATTATTGATGGAAAATATGGACACCTGGACTCTATTATATCGTCAGGCTAGACTATTATTGGCATCCTCTGGCTTCCAAACAACAATATTCCACGACTGTAAACAAAGCTAGAAACGCGAAGTTTGCGTATAATTGTCAAAGTTCGAAAATGTCAGTGCTCAAACGATTCGGTTTTCATTAGCATAAAGCGGGAAGGAGGAGGAGCCGCGGGGTTGTTTGCCAGGACAACAAGAGTCCGGGTAATTCGCAGGCTGCGTTCCTTCTTCGGGGCGTATAATTCTTAGCCGCGGCAGTGCAGCACTTGGGCACAGGACAATTGCGCGGGCGGTCGTGTAGAAGGAGCGCTGGGGAGGCCGGTGGGCGGGCCGTGCGCTTATATACGTAGGCAACCTCATTGCCGGGATTTCGATGCAGCGCGCGTGACGGGAGAATTCCCAGCATTCGGCCTTTTAACGAATATTCGAAAAAAGGTCGGAGGGCGCGCTGCCGCCGCCGCCGCCGCCGCCGCGGAATCATTATGCAGTAGAAAAAGAAGCCGGGCGGGGGTCCGAGTACAACGATTCCCTACCGGATCCAAAAAGCGCAAGAAGAAAATATCTCGTCATATAAAAAGGCGGGCCGGCGGCGTCGCTGCTGCACGCACGCGCACTAAAAAGCGAGGAAAAAGAGGGCCGAAAATGGGGAGGCGGAGGCGGCCGGGAGGGGCGAACTAAAGCGAGCGCGCGAGCCGGCAAAAAGACGAGCTCATTTTCGGATCGATCTGAGCGCGCGATTAGAGGAGGACTATGCGCTGGGGCGCCCGAGCGAGCGAGAGGAGCGCGTAGGTAAATGAGAGAATGAGGTGGGTGGGGATGGGGATGGGGAGTCGGGGGGAGCGGTGGGGCGGGGGCCGGGCGGTGAGCAAGGATGGTGGCCGAGGGGCCGAGGGGCAAAAAGAGCGAGCGCGAAAGCAGGGAAAGCAGGGAAAGCAGGGAAAGCAGGGAACGGTATAATGATCCCGCGGCAGCCGGAAGGGAGGTTACACGACGTACGTGGCGCGCGGGAGTCAGGAGTGAAATATCAAACTCTGTAGGCCGGGCCGGTGGGGGGGGGGGCCGGCGAAGGGGTTGGGCCGGGGCCGGGAGGGATGGAGGGCGGGTGGGGCCGCGGGAGGGAGGCGGAGGTACCTCAGGGCAACGGTTATCAAAATTGCGCGTGCCATTATAATTTTAAAGCCGGCTTTCCTCGCTCCCTCTCTCGGGGCTCTCTCCTTCGGCTTGGCGCGCCGGCCAGTATATATCCGTAGGGTGGAGACAGGCAGACCGGGAGGCCGGGAGGCCGGGCGGCTGGGATGCCGGGAGGCTGGGAGGCCGGGCGGCAGGGCGGCAGGGAGCCTGGGCGCCTGGGAGGGGGCCCGAGCCGCAGCGGCACCAGCGGCAGCGGCAGCACCGCCAGCGGCCCACCGGAGCCGAAGAAGGACGGAGCGCTGCCGGCGAAAGAGAGGAGGAGCAGCGCCGGGCGTTCCTGGGAGGACGCGGGAGTCGGCGGTGGCGGCGGCGGCGGCGGCGGCCGGGGAGCCCGGGTCATTTATTTCCCCCCCGGGCGCCCCGCCGCCCCCGAGCGCCCGCGCGGCATAATTTATCGCGAGGATTCTCGCGAAAGCACGCAAAGAGGAGGGGGCGCGCCGGGAGAACGGGTTGAAAAAGAATGGAGAACGAGGGGCTGGCGGCGGCGGCGGCGGCGGCGCCGGATCCCCGGCCCCCGCAGCCCGCCCCAGAGCCAAGGGGCTAATACATCCCGGCAGTGGGGAGGGGCGCCCGACCCCCGACCCCCGAGCCCCGCCGCCCGACGCATCACCGGCCCACGAAATTTTCGCCTCCAAATGGAAAATTAACCTTCGAGCCGAAGAAAGGGCCGCGGCTGCGCACTGGGCCTCGGAGGGACGGCCCCCCAAGGAGCCCCGGCGCCTTCTTCCGCGCTCGGGATGAATAATTGAGCGTCGCGAGTGCTCGGGTGCCCGGCCCCGGGGGAACATTGCCCTCGGCCAATCCTTATCCCGATCGGCCGATTAAGCGATCGGGCATAATAAATCTCCCAGGCTCCTGAGCCCCCGTCTCCGCGTCCGGGATTCCGGCCGGCCGATAAGCCCCGGAAAAATCGGCCCGGGCCCCGGGCGAATTATGCAAATCGACTGACTTATAATAGTAAGCAGCTTATGCATCTGCGAGCGATTAAAAAACCGGCATCGGCCATCAGATCGGCTAATCCGGAGGGCCGAGATAAGCGCGCCTCCTCGCGCTCGCCGCCGACTCCCAATTGATTCGATGAAAAATCGGGCGCGGGTTCACTTTCTGGGGAAGAGTCGCCGCCGAAGGCGATATTTCATGGGGCGCCCGGGGCCGCCGCGGTGAAAGATTGCCCCCGCCTCCCCGTGGCCTTTTTTTTCTTCCTTTTTTTCCGTTTTTTTTTTTTCGTGTAACTCCCTCCCCGTGTCCCGATCGAGGGGAGGGGGCGCCGCGCGGCCGCCGCGCAACAGAGGGCCGTGGGTGTATCGCGGCCGGGCAGCGCGCGCCCACACACGTGCGCCCGGGGCACGTGGCCGCGCGCCGAGATATTGGAGGCGCGGCGCTGCCGATGGGAGCCCAGCGCGTTGCCCTCCCCGATCCCCACCCCCGCCGATCCGCGCAACGCGCCCCTGACCGCGTTTATATATCGCCGTGATTGATTTCCCCTGGTATGCCGAAGGTCAAGTCTGCCGAGCCCCAAGAAGCCGCCCCCGCGGCTCCCCTGGCCGGCTGTCGATGAGGAGGGCGCCGAGGGCGCTTTCAAAGGTACGTCTCCTCGATGGACCCGTCGCGGCTTTTCCTCCGAGAGCCCTTGCCTCGCAGGAGGCTTTCATTTATGCAAGCGCGTATCGCTCGCGTTTCATTTTCCTCGTCAGGTGTCGGACGCGAAATTAAATATCAAGGTGCAGGTGAAAGAGAAATTGAATTTTTCAAAAGTTTAACTGCGCCCGGCTCGTTAATTATTAATCGGATTAAGAATGCGAGCTTGCGCTCCCGGCCAAGTTTAATTAATAATTTGACTGGGATTATTATTCTTGTGAAATATGAAAGACTGCACTGGGCAAGATTACTTTTAACGAAGCGGAATTAAAGATTTTAGTATGTCGTTAAGACTCATAATGACACCGTAGATCGTTCTCTGACACTTTATTTCTCCCGATTAGTCATTCTTTACTTTAATACTCTGGAATGTTTAATTACCTTCGTCATTAACCTTTTGAGTTATTACCATTGCGTGTATCTTTTAAAAGGGATGATTTTGACGATTAAATTGTCGACCTCTGAGTTACCTTCAGCTTTTTCAAACGGCCTTAGTATTCAAAATCTTACTCGTTAGCTGTTGCATAAAAGGATCGTTTTTTTGCCTCAATTTTTTTGTACACTTTTCAGTACGAACCTTTGATCGAATTTGATAAAGTAAACTAAACCACGTAGCCTGGGGTTTGCCTTAAGTTGAAAGAAAATATTGTAATAGCAGGATGAAATCCTCGGTTATAAAAATATTTATTTATTTACGAATGTACTCCGAGCGAACGAATCACATGAATGAATGTAAGAATAATCATATAGCATTGAAATATGATAATTCCGAAAATATAAACATGCGCATTATTCAGACCATATAACACTCTCGTTACATCTTACAAGGTCAACCATCTTTCCGTTCTTAATTAAAATAAATTCATTAGAATAGCAATTACAATAATTATTATTTTGATAGTGCAAGGTGCTTGAAATCGACTCGGCACTCGAAAGGATCTCGAAAACAAAGCTGCCGAAAAGCAGGTGCACGAACAATGGTGGGCCAAAGCTTGGAAAGGAAGAAAGAGCCGGGGGCCGGGCGAGGAGAGACGCCATGGCGCGGATCGGGGAGTCTGGGGCTCGGCTCGGCCATCTCCTGGGCTTTGGGGCTTCCTTCGGCCAGGCTTCGCCCTCGAAACCTTTAAAAATCGATGGCCGAAAGCCTTGAAAGTGGGCGCCGGTGGCGGGAGGGTCTGCAGGAGGTTGTTATTCCGAAATTGATCCCCGCGCGGCGGCGGCGGCGGCGGCGGCGGCTTCCTCCCTCGATGCGGGAACTGCGCCGCGCGGGGGCCCGGGCCACTGCGCAGACCGGCCGCCTCTCCTCCCGCGGCCGCGCGAGACTCGGGCGGGAAAAAGGCCGCCCCGCCGGGGTAGGGAAAAAGCCTCGGGATTGGCCGGCGCGCAAGCGGCCTCGGCGGCGACGTCGCCGCGCTCCTTGGCTCCTGCAGCCGGCGCGTGTACGCGCCGACCTCCGCGGCCGACTCTTCCCGGCGCTCTGTTTGCCCGCGGAATCCCCGGGAATTCGCCCCGCGAATCGAAACGCTGAAATAACTTTGAGAGGATTCAATTTTACCTGCCGTCGCGTGTTTTCCTTGCCGCTTTATGAAGCGCCCCTAGGCCCCAGGAAAAACAGCCGCCCCGGCCCGCCCGCCCCGGCCCGCCCGCTCTTCCGCAAACGTCATTATCGCCATTACGCGCTCATAATTTTATCGGGCCGTTCGATTGCCGCGGCTTCCCGCACCGCCGATGCCCAATCGTTCAGTCCTGTCAATTACATGCGCAGAGATCACAAGCTCTTCGGGATGAGCTAACGTTCGACTCGTCGTAGATAAACATTATACACTAATCCTTCTCTAATCACAATCGCTAAAAGCATATTTTGCCTCGCGTTTCGATAAGCATCGACAAAAGCTTCCCTCTGCGCGCAGATCCCCACATAGTCAAATATTTTCTTTGCATGCTGCCGCGCGCATGTAGTGCCTTCCTCGAAAAAATTCTCCTCGCGTAGGCCAGAGCCCAATGTTTTTCTCCAACCTTAACCCCGGAATTCTTTCAGAAAATCGCCAGCGGAAGGATCGAGGCGGCCGAGGAAAAATCAGCAGAGGGCAGCGCCGGCTCGCTTAAAGTTCGATTTGCATCGGGGAAAAAGCGGGTGGCGCGCGGGGAAAACCTCGGGGCGAAATCTGAGCAGCGCGGCGTGGACGGCGTCGACGGCGGCTCCCCCTCGCGCACGCCGCCCACGCACACAGCCAAGCGGCGGGGACATTAACGCGGGCGGGGGGGTGGGCCCCGGTCTCCGCGGCTCCTTTGTTTTTCAGCGCGGTGCAGCGCGCCCTCGCGATCGGGGGACGGGCGGCGGCGGCGGCGGCGGCGGCGGCGGCGGCGCGCGGAGGAGAGGAAAAAAACGCATCGCGGCGCCGATAAAATCTGCCGGGCTGCAGGCGCTCGGCGCCCTCCTAATGGAAGTTCCTCGTTTGCCGGGGGCCGGCGGCGGCGGCGCCGCCTCCCTTTATCTCGCCCGCGGCTGGCGAAACTGCGACTTGCGCGAGGGCCGCATAATGCGCGGCGATCAGCATTCATAGAATAATTTTCGCCCGCGGCGGGGGAGGAAGGCCAGCGGCGACCTATCTCCCGTCACGCTCGACGGCTTTTCCGCAAACCCATTTTAATTATCTCTCGCTCTATACGAATTATCCGCTCGGGGAGCCGGCCGCGGCGCCCGCGCGCCTGCCTGCAAGTTGGCGCGATTTTCGGAAGATTGATGGTGGCCCCCTTTTTTACGGGCAGCCGCGAGCGACGCGCGGCTACACGTGAGACCCGCCCGTGCAAACTCTGTCCGCGCCACGCATCACCAGAGGACCGATCAATTCCACCTCTTACGTATTCCCCCGGATCACCCCGAGGCTCCAAGTCTCGTCCTCGGCTACCCTTTTGTTGACCGAATCCGCATAAAGCGCTCATTAGGCCCACATTGTTATGTGCACTAATTTCATCATTCCACGCATTTCCGTACTCGCTCGACCCTCGACTCTTAAACACCCTTAATGCCATCAAATAGTACTAATTTGCTCTGCTGCAGGTGCATTTGTTATATACGTAAACCGTTAGTAATTCGTTATTGTAATTTTCCCCATTAATGCCAAGTACGAAGGAATTTTCAGAATTATTATATACATTGTTCAATTCTAATAATGATATACGCGTATCAATTAGTCCTATTCGTATCATTAAATTTAAATCAAACTATATTTGACAGCAATCATGTGAACAGTGAACAATATCTTAACAAGATATTCACCACTACTGTACTAGATAAAATATTCGCAAAAAACTAAAGATTCATCAAATTAATAGAAAAAGTAAAATCAATAATCAACGAAGAAATGAGTGAATTTAAGTAATAGTATACAATACAATCTTTTGTACAATTAGTTAAAAAGTGGAAATTAAAAATAAAATACAATTTGAATTAATGTAAGTAAACTTTAAAAGCGTACATCGAACATCCAAAAATAAGTGAAAAAAGTCGATATTTTGTCAGACGTACAGGAGTAATACAGAACTTTTCTCGACTTTTCTACTTTATTCTGTACGTACAAAGGTAAATTTTTATTTAAACATGAAAAGTTCAATAGCTTCTTTCTACATAAATGAAGCTTGTGTGTAAATTAATGTCGGTAAAATAATTGTGAGTATCGTATAATATTTATTTAATATTTACTGTAGAATGCAACGACTAATTTACATGATTAATATGATTAATGCTTAAAGACATTTCGTTGGTATAATAATGAAATGAAATTAATCTAAATAGAGTTAGCTTTTATCATAAAAAATCCTGATCGAAATAGATAATTTTATTAAAATCAAGAGACATAATTATAATTATTACAATGAAGCTAAATTTAAATTAAAAGGGACAAGAGTAATATCGTAATAAATGATGAAAATAGAACCTCGAGGCCGAGCAGCTCCGCAGACCTTTGGCATATATGAGCAGAGCATAAGTTCGTTACTGTAACTGGACAATTTCCCGGCAATGAAATAACGAAATGGACAAAAGCGGCGAGGTCATTGAGCAAATGAGCACGGGAAGTAGAAGATTTAGCACGGAGGAGTCGCGAGGCGCACTCGGTCCGACTCGGTTGCGGTCCCTCTAACGAAATAACGCAACTCGGCCGGCCGGTATTTAATTTAGAAGGCAAACAGGGCCCTCGAGGCAGTCGCAAAGACCGCGAACGCGGGCAAAAATGCTCTTTAATTAAATTAGCGATCTTGCAGGCGACCGCGAGCGCCCGGAGGACCCGAATCAGCGCGCATACGCCCTAACAAAATGGCCAAATATTGAAACGCAGCTTGTGAATTTCGGGATAGACGGTAAGAACATTTCAAGGGGCTGGGATACTGGGAAAGATGGTCACCGGTGAAAAACGTCTTCGGGGTGCGCGTGCGCGCTCGCGCGCGCGAAAAACGGACCGCGGGAGAGATCGGCAGGGTAATTTTTAAAACGGCGCTTGCGGAGGATAAGAATTAGCGGCTGCAGAGGGCGCTCGAGTACAGGAAGCGCGGCCGGCTGGAGGGGCGGCCGGCCGGCCGGCGTAATTTGGCGAAAAAAGCGGGGAGGCCGCCCCACTGCCGCCGGCACCGCCGCCGATCGCGCGCTTTATGTCCGAGGGGGGTGCGCGCCTGTGTGCGGGAGGGGGAGCGGCCCCCGTGGGCCCCGGGGCCGAGGAGAAAAAATTTACAAGGCACTTGAAAAGATACGGCCTTTGAGCGCGCCCGGAGATAGCGCCCCGATAATTATCTCCCGTGGCCCGCGCTTTGCTCTCTCTCTCTCTCTCTCTCCTGGGCTTTGTTTCCCGGCTCGCCGCGCATACATCCAGCCTGTAAGACGCTCTCGCAGCCGCGCTCGCTCGCTCATGTTCCCGGGTTTGCCTGTATCCCCGGCGTTTCATTTAGATAAGCAAGCAGAGGGCGCTCGATGCTGCTTGCGAGGCCCCGCGGAAAATGTCCGCCCGAACAAAAAATGCCCTCGCAACTTGCACTGCAGATAACAATCGCGCGCGGCTCCGCAGCCGGTGCGACGGGAAAAGTCACCGCGGAACGGGACAGGGAAATCCCGAGCACGTACGCCGGCGCGCAAATTATAATAATTCCCGAAGCCTCGGGAAAAAGGGAGCGGGGCCGAGGGAGGGGGCGCGCGTGCCCGGGAATATATACATGCCCAATCGGCGGGAATAGGTTGTTCGCAGAGGGCCGGCCGGCACTTATGGCCTCGCCTGGTAAATGGCGCCGTTTCCGGCCGAGCGACTCCTTCGCCGCGATAAACAAAGCCCGAGAGCTTGGCAACAATGCCCGCGCATTTCCCTCGGGGAAAGAGCGACACGCCTCGGCGCTCGCGCGGCCAGCCCCGCGAATCGCCCACGGAGAGTCTTGGGAGCCTCGCGGCCCGGCTTTTCGGCCGCTGCAGGGCCGATCGGCCTCGGGCAGCCGCGCCGTTAATTAGGGGCGTTTTCCGCCCTTCGCCGCTCCTTCCGGCCCGATAAATTTGGGAAATCCGCGGGCGGGGTTAACGAGAGCGGCGGGCGGCTCGGGCTCGTCTTAAGCCGGCGGCGGTGGCGGCGGTGGCGCCGGGACCGCGGCGCTATCGCCCGCGCCGGCTAATTAATGCTTGGCCGGCTCCTCTAAACTTTTCCCATAATTAGTTATAAATTCGGCGGGGCGGGGGCGTCTCGGGCCGTGGAGGGGCGGTCGTCGCGGGGCGGGGAGGCGCAGCTGCGCCCCGGGCGGCGGCGGCGGCGGCGTCGGCGGGTGGGGGGCGCCCGCAGGCCGCAGCCAGCGCCGCGGCTAACGAACGAACGAACGAATGGGGTATAAAGAGAGCGGGACGGAGGGAAAGTGGAGCCGGCGCGGGCGTCGGGCTTGGGCCCCCACCAGCCGGCCCGGGCGCTGGAGGGGCGGCGGCCATTTTGCCCGGCCGCGAAAAACGGGAGGCAGGAGCGGCGGCAGGCGCCCGGGCCGAGGCCGCCAAAGCGCAGCGCCCTCGACTTTCTCCCGCGGCTCCAGGGAAGTCCGCTCGGAGGCCGTATTAGGCGGCCGGCGATGCGCGCGCCAAGGTCGACCCCGGGCTCCGGCCCTTTGGCCCTCCCGCCTACCCCCCGCTCCCCCTCGGCCCTTGTGCCTCCCCCGGCGGCGCGGCCGGGCCTCCGTCGCCGGGGGTCTCTCGGGGGCTCGGAATCCGGCCGGCGGAACTAGCGCCTCGCGGGCCTCCGGCGCCGGGGGCCAAGTTTAATTGCGCGGCCGGCTCAAATGTTCATTTGGCCCGGGCAAGTAAGTTATTCGCGGGCCGCGCCACCTGCCCCCCCGTAAAATTTGCAAAACAGCCAGCGGCGGCGTCGGCGGCGGCGGCGGCGGCGGGGCCGGGCGCTGCCCCCGATTACGCGGCCGAATCCCATTTGGGAGCGGCTCGCCGGGAAGAGGGAGCGGAAGAGAGAGGGAGAGCCGCTCGGGCTTATCGATCCGCGGCGGCGCGTGCATTCTTGTCTGCCTCGGGCGCCCCATCGGCGCGGCTCTCGAGGGCGCGACGCCCGCGGCTAATAGTCCCAGGGCGCCGACTCGGGGCGCAGGTGCAGCCCAGCGAAAAATTGAACTTGTCCCGCCCGGCAACTTTATTTCCCGGGCGCTCCTCGAGGACTCGGGCGCGCGCGCGCGCCTCGGACAATCAACGGACGACCCTCTTGGCCCTCGCGTTCAATTACGATACAGCCCGGCTTTCCCCGGCTTTAACTCGCGTCCGGGGTTTTGATCAGGAGCCACGGGGAGGCCGACCCTCGCGCGCCTCCCTCGCCCCGCCGCCCGGATCTTTTGATCGCTCCTTTTTCTCGGGGAGGTGCAATTACGCCGGAGCCCCAAAGCGCTATCTCGCCTCCCTGCCGCTGACAGACGCTCGCCTCGCGACCCAATCGTTATCTCCCGCAATCGCCGAATATTATACTAATTCTGCCGGGGGACTTGCCCGGCCCCGATCGAAGCCCTCGCTTCGTTCAATTAGCCCGCCGCCACTTGTCCTTCGAGATAGCCCGCCCGACTCCGGTTGCGCGGATTACATTAATTCGCACTCGCCTCTGGCTGATTTCCTTCCTGCTCGTGGTTTTGCATAAACGCTAATATATAAATCCGGCCTCGATAAATTCCCGTCTTTGTTACCTTTTCCCTCCCGAGCTTGCAGCTCTTTGGCCAAAGGTTTTCCCCAAAAATATTCAATTTCCAGCATTAACAAAAGCGCACTTCAGATTTGGGAATTGTTCAAAGACTCGCGATAGGCGAAATGTGATTTTGCACATTTTTACCAGCTGCGGCGCTTCAATGCGCCGTTTCAATTTCAATTTTCAATTGTAATCAAAGAAGCGCCGAGCGCGAATGTTTCCGGATATTTTTCATAACCGTCAAAGAGTCAGGTCTATAATTATTTCCCCGGGATACCTTGTTAGCAATAAAGCGGATTATTATTTCACTACTCAACTTTGATCAGCGCGCGGCAGACACGCGTGCGTTCTCCGACCCGCCGAATACACCCACGCGGCCAACTTGTACAATCATTATTACCGCGTTGTAATTATAGCCGACAAACGGCGTCTCGTAAAACAAAGGAAAGTCGCGCACAATGCCAGTTGCGCAACTTAACGCTGCGGCCGGGGCCGCCTTTGCGGCCGCCTCTAAAAACGCCCCTGAATCCCGCGAGGAAAACTGCGGCCGGCGCATTCCTCGGCCCGCGCATCAATCCTGCCCGGCAGAGAGAAAGGGGAAGGAATTATTCTTGGCCGGCGAGATCGGCTCGGGCTCCTCGCGCCTCCTCGCTCCAAACAATGAGTGCATGAATTTGAAAATTTCGGCGGATCCGCAACGCGGGGGGAGGGGGGCACACATAGCCCGCGGCTCGCGCGCCCTCCAGCCGATCGATCGGGCGTAAACGCGCGGCCCTCGCTTTCGGGCGATTTTTTCCCCCCGCCGGCTCTCGGCCCTTTTTTTTTTCCACCCCCCGCGTGTGTGCGCGGCGGCAGCGGCAGTGGCGCTTGCGGTGCGCCTCGTCGCGCGGGGGAAATTTCGGCGTGACGTGGAAATTGTATCCGCGTGATCTCCAATTCGGCGAAACCATTGTACGCCCTCTCGATTACAGCCGCCGGCCGTGATTGATTAAGTAGCCGGCGCTTTTAGCGGAGCGTTTTCCGGATTCTTTCGGCCGGAGTCTTCCCGGCGAACCCGCGTTTCGGGGTATATATATATATTCACGAGGCGCATGCGTTTACACAAGACCCTATCGGTTATCGATTAAATTAGGTCGGCAGGAAGCCGTATAACGCGAGGCATATAACGGGGTTAAAAACTTGGCTTTCGATAGTGAATACGAAAAACTATTTTTTAACCATTTTCCCCAAACTGGGTACACTTGTTCATCATATTAAAATACGTATATTTTCCAAATTTCGCTTCTACTGGCCATTCCAAAGTCTATGCATGAATGTAAGCTTTAATTGTAAGCTCTACTTAAAACCACATGCATAAACGAAAAGTACCATAATAATTATGAATTAACGTTAAACATTATGAATTAGCCAGTAACATCTTTTTATATTACAAAAGGTTGGTGCTCACCGGATAAACAAAAAATGAATATAGAATAATTAAGAATATTATGAAGAAGATTAAAAGGGCTAAGTTGTGTTTTCTCCTTCTGATTCCAAATAAATCCACTAATCAAAGTTTGAAGTGCACAAACCAAAGGATTCCTTTAGGTTATTCTCAATGTACCGTTTGTCGCAACGTGTATTTAAATGTCAGTGAGACACTAGGTTGTGAAAAATGCTCGCTCGGCCCGAAAACCGAACAAATCGGTGGAACGGAACCGACGGCCATGGAGTATCTTAAATACAAAGTAGGAGGCGTGAAAGGCTGTCCGGCCTCGGAGGGGGGCAGAGGGGACGAGCCGGAGAGCGCATCGATCCCGAGCCTAGCCGCCGCAATCTGATGGCGGCGGTGGTGCGGGGGCCGGGAGGCTGGCGGATGAAAGGCATAGTTAAGGGTCTTGAAGGGGCCGAAGCCCGGCGGAGCGTCCAATTTGGCCGGGCGGGCATCGGGCGGGGATCGGGCGCGGCGGAAAAGCGACGGCCCCCGCGCGTAAGGGCCGCTGGGGAAAGGGTTATCCTCGTCGTTACGTAAGGCGAGGGACCGGCGCCCCGGGCGGAATTCGGACAAAGAGCGGCCGGGGCTCCGTGGGGAAAAGCCGGGGCAAATAGGAGGGCCGGGGCAAGCTCCTCCCGGGCGGTTTTTAGCCCGATGCGCCCCGGCGCCCTCAAGGCCCCGCGTAATAACGGATGTAAATTACGCGTGCGCACGTTCGTGAATATCGCCTCTACGGCCGGCCACCGTCGCCGGCCCCGCGACTATTTGCAAGCCAAATTTTAATGCGCGAATTAATTTGGAGGAGCGGCCGCCAGGTACGGCCGCCATGGCGCCCCGCCGAGCCGTTTATCGACGCGTCCTTGCCCAATGGCTTTTCCGCGCTTTTTTTTTTCGGGGGCGCGTTGGACCGGGCCTTATCTCCTGTTTATATGTGCCCGGGGCTGCCGCAGACCGCCGCGGCTCGCTTTATTCGCCGGGCGCGCGTGTCTGCGTGCAGGCTTCTATCCGCGGGAGGGCAAACTAATGAAGCCGCCACGCGCTCGTATAATAAATTCGAGCCAGGATCAAAGATCCCTTATACCGCGATGAGTTTACGCTTTTATTTCGCGAGGGCGAGGCCGGCACTTTGTTGATCTATCGCCAGCGGGAACTAAATTATTCACCGATTTG
Source organism: Sycophaga agraensis (assembly GCA_018906755.1). Classification (NCBI taxonomy): domain Eukaryota; kingdom Metazoa; phylum Arthropoda; class Insecta; order Hymenoptera; family Pteromalidae; genus Sycophaga; species Sycophaga agraensis. The sequence continues at coordinate 1,385,555 of JACCIE010000049.1, forward strand.
CCCGATCTTTCTCGTTAACTTCCTTTTCTTCCTGCTCAACTGCCATGTGCTGCCTTTCGCCTTGTTCTTTTTCAATGCACCTTCCTTCCGAGCCATCCCTCTAATTATTCATCCCTCTAATCGATAGCCCATTTTTTATTTATAATTCGAAATATACTCGAAAGTTACTACTGATTTTACAGACTTAACCTCATGCTGCTTATGCAATGCAATTAATGCAAGCAATAAAGTCAATATTGTCGTCAAATATTGAGGGCTTGTCTGCGCCAAATGAATTCTATGAGTGGCCCATCGTTAAATATAAATGCATATTATAGTTTTGCATATATTTGTTGTTAAATTTCATTCAAGAATAAAAGTAAAATTGAAATTAATTACTTCGAGGTATAAAGTATATCAATATGGGGGTCATCTAGTAGAGAATGTTGTACAAGGAAGCTTACGTAAATGTCAACGTATCGATAAAAATTTAATAAGCGACAACAATGTATGTCTTTTCATAAACCAACTTTTATTTAATGAGCCGAAGATTAACATATTTTGAAATATTTCATCAAAATTTTTATCAAATACAGTAGACTAAAACTTTAGATAATTATGTTTTATCCTCCATTAAAGTATGAAAGTAACATGTTCTCTAAATGATTAACTGTAGATCAGTGAATTTATTGTCGAAATCCGATTAAAGTACTACTTGAATCAATAATATCATTGTAATAGTATTAAACATCAAAAGGGAAAGGACAAGGCAAAATGGAAAACGGAAAATGTACAACGATGTCGATAATAATAATTTTTATTGTATAAACAAATGCACAGCAAATATCATTTATCTTTACTATTATTTCTTTCTTTTAAATAGAAGGCTATGGCATTATTTGCTTATTGTTAAATTGGCTGCATTGCTATATAGAGTCCACATTTCTTGATACACACTTGATAAACACTGTAAAAAGGAAAGAAAGAATCCTTTCACGCAGAAACATAAAAGATTGGGCTTAAAAGGCGTTTGCCCAGCCCTCGACACAAGTAAGGTCGACCAATAAACTCGCGAGAGCGTTAAACGCAGCTTTTCTTCTGGGGAAAAAAAGCGGTAAAAAAAGGGAAAAGAGCGAGGGGGAAGGAAGCGGACGCATAAGTCCGCAGAGCTCTTAAACATCGTCGCGCGCGGCAAAGCCGGCGTAAGCTCGGACCAAAGGAGGAGGCGCGCGGCCTCTGCTCGGCCGGTCTACTCCCCGCGCAAAACTAATCCGGGGACGGCGGCGGTGGCGGCCCTGCCAGGGCCATAAACCGTCGCTGAATCTGCGGCTCGGGGCTGCTCTCTGTCGTAAGGCACAGGGCCGGCGCTTAAAGCGCGGCGGCTCCCGAGTCGAAACGCGTCCCCCGCGACGGCGGCGGCGGCGGCTCTGTCTCTGGCAAACTCCGGCTCCGGCCGGCTACTTGGTAATGGCGAAGTTTACTTTGGCCATTTGTATCGGAGAAGGAGGAAGGAGCCGCGCGGGGTTGGGGTGGGACCCGGGGGGACGATGTCGGCGGTGGCGGCGGGGGGTGGCCTGGCAAGCGCGGGGGAGCCAACCAGGGACGGCGGCTCGGCTGCGGTCCGCGTGCGCCGCGTCTCTATCCGTTAGCTAGTCGCTCGGCCGGCCCCCTCCGCGCGCGCCCCCCGCAGCCAAGGGGTTCCTTTTTCCCGAGAGCCGGCGCTGCGTCCCCCCTCTCCGCCGCCCTCGCCCCGAGTCTCTCTCTCTCTCTCTCTCTCCACGGTCATAATAATTCACGACATAAAGCCAAACTACCTCGGCGAGCCGGCGAAACTTTTCGTTGCGCGCGACGTCGATAAATTAGCTTGCATTTTTATAATGCGTCGGGCGCGCGCGCGCGCGCGGCCCTGCCCTCGCCCGCCTCCCGCTCGCAGGCGACCAGCGCGATCCCCGGAAACTTGCCACCCGCTGTCTTGGAAATGGACCGCCCGCCGGCCGATCAACTTTTCTAATTGCCTTGGAACTTTTCCCGGCCCCGCGCTTTTTCATCCCCGGCGCATTTTTTACGCGCCCGCCGCGACCTCTCCAGCCCGTCTTGCCGCACCTGCGGCCCGGATAACACGTCCGATTTATCTGCCATAAGATTAATTATGTCACGGCGCCCAAGCATTGCATAATGTTTGAAGTTACACGGCCATAAAATAGCCTCGTTTCATCGATCAAAATCAAAGGCTCTAATGTGTAAGCGCCCGGTTATCTATAAATATTGAAATTTTGCCGAAGACTATCATTCGGATTAATCTTGATATTAGTTTCCATTTTAATAGTACAATAAAATCAAAAGTTTATATTATTCCCGTTCAAACATAAGCCTGGGGATAAACAAAATTTAATAATACTCAAATTCGATTTAATATGCATAATCCAATCTTAAAATTCAAATGCTGTACATATTAATCCGCGTTTTGATGTCGAATCCATCCTATTCTATCTCATTGTTTCGCCAAAGCTATTGTAACATTTGCACAAAAGAAAAAATTACGTTGCATACTTTCAAAGATATTGCAGATTTCTCCTTGGAAAAAGTTCAACGGGTTAATACTGGAAAGCTGACATCATTATATTTGTTTGATCACTCGCCGGGCATTGAAATTCAATAAAACCTCGTCGGTTTAATAAACCAGTACTCTATACCTATACAAACAAAATGATCCAATAATTATTACTCCTGTAAATATTTGAAACGTCCAAAATTGCAGAGAATCGCCGAACTACTGTACAGATATTGCAGCTTTCTACTTTTAAAATTGTTCGCGCTAATTTTCGCCTCGATAACCCGAATATCGTAATAAATCCGTAATAAAGTAGCGCAGCATCCGTCAGCGCGGGCGCAGGTGCGGGCGGATCTCGTTCGAGGGAAGTGGGCGCCATTATTTCCGAAAGTACGCCAGGTTAAATTAATTTATATCGCGGCGGAGCCGTAGATCCGGAATTCCCGCGCAGCGGTCGGCGTAGGCGCGTCGTTAAAGCGCCGGTCGCTCGGCTCCTTGGGGCTCGAAGCGGGGGGGAAAAAAAAAGGATGGGAAAACAGCTCGAGATAAAAATCGCGATACGTATTTAGTTTCTTGTTCTTTTTTTTTTTCTTTTACACCGCGGCGCTGTAAACAATAACGTTCTTACCGGCGCGACACTTGTGCGGCCGCGCTACCCCGCAGCTGCATCCGCGGCAGCGGCATCAAAGGGAAAGCGCGCGGCCGAGTGACGAGGCGAGAGCCGCGCTCAATTGTTAACGGGACAAAAGCGCAACTTCCACAATTATGCGCGAGGGCCGGGCGCGCTGCCAAAGAATTCCTTTAATTTAATATCTCCCCCGGCGCCGGACAGCCACGCGCAGTCGGCGGATCGCCCGCACAAAGGGGCCCGAAGTAAGGGCGGCCGGCGATAAAGGCGGGCCGCGCGGAGGGCCGATCGCGAGGCGCGTGGCCTCCTTGGACGGCCGCCCCCGGCTCCTCGGCCTTGCGCGCATTTGTCAAATTGCTCCTGTAAATAATTCCCCGGGCCATTGGGCGTTTACCGAGCGGTTAATGGAGTTTGGTAATCGCTCACGCTCGAGAGGCGCCGCCGCAGACATTCGGGGCGGCCGATGCAGCCGGGAGGAAGGGGGGAGGGGGAGGGAGGGCCGAGGGCAGGCCCGAGCGCCGGCCCGGCCGGCTCTGCTTTTAATTAAAATCACTTAAAAGTGGCCGGGGTACAATTTATTAAGGCTAAGGACACGACGACTAATTAGGGGTAAGGATGAGGATTAATTAAAATCCTTCTTTGCCGGGCGCCCGGGCCCCCGCCGGCCGACACTCCGCCGCCCGCGCCCAAGTGCAATCTCTTTTCAATGAGAGGGTAAGGCAGCCGGGAAAAAGTGCCCGTATTATGCGCAAGCCCGGGTTACTTGGGTTTTCATTAACGCGAGGGCCACTGCGATCCTCCGGCCAAGTGCGCGCCCGAGCCCTTGGGAGCCGGGGCCGAGGTCGCGCCCCCATTAAATGAATACTGGCGGAATAAGCGCCCGGCCCTCCTCCCGGGTCCTCCTTTTTTTCCTCGTCGCCGACTTGCACCTGATTACGCCCCGGAAAAGGGTGAGAACGCCCGTACATCTCGATCGGGTAAATATTGCTTCCCTGCGGCGATCCCTCGCCCCAAGGCTATACCAACTCCAAATAAATTCTGCCAACGCTTAAAAAAGATTTGTGTTTGTTATATGAGCCGCGAGCGAGAAGAGAAAAGGGGCAGCTTTTCCGGACTCGGGGCCATTTTTGTACTTTTTATCGTCTATCAAATAAATCTTTTACCATCGTATACGAGTCTATATACATATTCATTATATATACTTTTCTATCTTAATTTGTCGATTATTTTTATTTTCTTCGTTATGAAAATGTTTGCTTACCAGCGTTATTAAAAAAACAACTTCCTTAAAACATTCAAGAAATTTCAATGAAGAATATAGGTTATGGACAAAAAATTCGTTTTAAAAATTTTACAATTTAAATACATGAAACACGCGTGTAAAATAAAATACACGGTTTAAATTATGATCAAAATAATATTAAAATGTACATGATAAAAAAAGTATTTAAAAAGATTAAGTATTACACATTTTACATTCCTACGTGTGAATCGATAATGAATGGCGCGACATATTATAATTAATTCTATTCGTCGAACTCTCCAACGAGCAATGGACTACAGTAAACAAGTGAACTTAATTGAACATCCGCAATAAAGGAAATAATTAAATTCTGCTAGACTCCGGTAACAATAGAAAAAGAACTGTAGACTATCTAAAATAATAACAAAGCAAAAAGAATTAATGCCGTATAATATCAGGGTGCAATAGTTAAACTCCCAAGCGTTGGAGTAGAAATCGCGCAACGAATGTGTGTTTACGTGAGAACGACGCAATTCATACGGAAGAAAAGGTCAGTTTGATATTAAATGAAACCACTTGCATGAATAATTTTTTGCATACTTCAATCTCTCACTCTCAGGATTATTATCGTCGTTATCTATTCTTCTTTTGTATACAATTGAATTTTTAAAGAATAGATTTAATCGTCACGGTAACTTTGGTAAACGCTCTAAATCGCATTATTTTCTGCTATATATATATGGATACACTGACCATTAAAGTTCACGCTTAAAATGTCATTAATTATTTTAAAAGTATAGAGTACCAAGCACTATGAAGAAACGTTTGTAATAAGTAGTGCATATGATAAAAAATAATATGCTTAGAGGTGTATGGTCGCATACGATCGATACTTATAATTATTGACACTATGATAGCCTTAATAAAATCATTAATATTCTAATTACATTTTGATCAAAATCCGTTTTCGATATAAACGATGTTTACAAAAATAAATAAATAAACAAAAGAGCTTTTTCTTACTACAAGTTAAAGTTTTGATGTCACTAAATTTGTTAACGTGAATACAGATTTAATCCATGGAATCCAGATTACCACACTGAACATTTTAGCTTTATTCATATGAAATACAAGTTTTTGTATGGCACTCTATGTTGATGTGTTATTAGGAATATTAATGCAATTCGTAGAATAATAACATGTTTAATGAGCGTAATATAGAGCATACGGATCGGTTGCCTGCCTGATAAATCGAACAGAAATGTGGCAGCGGCAAGCCAACAGCTCGAAAACGCATTCGATTGATCATTTTGTAATGGTAGGAGATTCTCATTCGGATTTGCAAAGTAAATCAAAAATAACGTTATTGCCATCATTTGAGGTGCATTTGTTATATGTAGAGGGAAATGGAATTGGGCGGCGAGAACGACGCGCCGTTTAACTCCGCGGCTATGCGGCACATTACTTTCGCGCGCGCATCCAATCGCCCGGGCGTTTTATAGAGTTCTAAGAAATTTTTCAACCCGGCGGCGCGCTATTCGGGGCTCCAACGGCCCCCGAATTTCCCGCGCAGCGCTTGAAATTTCGAGCCGGGAGGGGGGTACTTTCATTGCCCCGGACGGCCGAGTACTCCGCCATTCGGCGACTTTATTATCGCACAAAATTGTTTATGCGCTTCATTCGAAATCGTTTTAAAGTCGCGCGCGGGCCGCTCGTTAAGCCCTCGGTGGCGCGCGCACCGCAATACCCCGGGGCCAATGGCGTCCGCCTCGTACTTAGGCGAGCGTTAAACAAACGGGGGGGGGGGCGGTCGGGGGAGGGGGCCGGGGGCGGAGGGCCCCGAGCCCCGGGCGAGGCTCTTGCCGCCTGATAAACTTTGCCGATTACGCTTTTGCCGGGCGCGGTCCCCCCCCCCACCCCAAGTTAATGAACCCGCGGCGCCGCGGGAGCCCGGGGACACTTGGGACGGGAATTCGGCCGGCTCCCCGCGAGCAGTTTCCAAATTACTCGACTTTCCTCCGCGGCGCCCGCCCCTCGCGGCCAGATGGCTAAACAGCCGAGCCCCGCCCGGCTTACCGCGGATTTCGAGCCAACTTGTCCAACTTCTATCGCCCTAGCTCGCGGCCCTTCATTAAGCGTTTTTCCCATTGAAAGTTTGACGGCTGCTTGGCCGTCGGCGGTCGCCGGCGCTTCCGATCCCTCCTTCCCTCGATCGCTCCGGTCTCCACTGTGTCGGCCTGTCAGTTTGGAAAATTCGCGCTTTAGAGGCACTCGCGTTAAAGGTAGATTCAATCCTAATTAAGGATATGGGGATGACGACGGGGGGAGCGCAATTGAAAGATTCGTTTCAAACTGTCTGTAACCCGGCGCGGGTCAATCCTGTAACGTAGGCGCGTTTTTTGCGGGAGACGAGTGAAGCCAATGAATCAGTGTTCCAAATTCGATCTTTAACTATCGACGTTAATATTCAGCGTTTACCACTTGTTCGCCGAATGAGCAGCTAAAAATGGAAATTATCCGCATTAATTGCCCACTTCTTCAACTGTAGTACCCAGCGGATAAAATTTATTTGATGTTTATTGCACATTTGATTGCGAATCGATCACGTTTATATTGCATTATGTTAATATAAATTTATAATATACAAGTAATACGTTCGCGCTCCAACAGAAAGCTCTTGAATATAACTTTTACATGTTCAATAAGTTACCCTACAGAGTAATCAGTGCGGTGCTTGCATTTATGCCACATATTGCAAACCATTGCGAAATATTTATTTTAAACGAATTAAATAGGTATAATGCTACATTCTAGTCCGTTTGAAATTGTTAAAGCAAATAAGATAAGCATGATTTCAATGTGCTTAATTATTCAATAATTATTAAAAATGGAATTACGACTAATATAGCAAATGAATTTCATATTCGATGCCCTTTTCATTGACCTAAATGAATTTAATGGCAAATTAATCCGCAGCACGAATTATAAATATAGTAGTTGCATTGTTAGTGCACGTTGAAGCAACGATGTTCACGATGTTCTTCAAATGAAAAGAATTGCAGAGTAACGAGTAAGCGTAATCAACTGACATTAGCGCAGCGTTATTTTCTACAAAAACTATACGAGCGTTACAAGATAGAGGGTGGAAAGCCCAGGCTAGAAACGTACAAACGCCCGGCGCGAAAAGCGCGTGTTGAGAATACAAGGTTAAAAAGCAGTGTAGCGGTAGGTCGCGTTACAAACAAGCGCGTCATCTTGATGATGAGGGCGATGCAGGTCGCATCAAAGAGCCGAAAATTTCTTTCATTGCGCGGGCGGATTTTTGGGGGCAAAGCCGGGGCGCCGAGAGAAGACACGGCCGCAGAGAGGCGCGGGGAAGAGCCACGGGGGGAGGGCCGGGAGGGCCGGCAGGCCAGCGGGCGGGCGGGCGCGCGCGCGGCAAAAAATAAAGGAGGAACGAAGAGTAATGGGGCAAAGTTTTCTTCTGGGCAAAAAGCGCCCCGGCGATATATACTCACGCCTCTCCCTCTGGCGGCGGGCGGCGGGCGCATCAGCAGCTGCGCGCGTCCTTCATTTCCCTCTCATTTTCTTCCTTCCTCTCTTTCTCCCTCCATCCATCTCCCTCGGGGCGGTGGTCGGCCGCGGGCGCCCCCGGCCTTTCCTCGGCCTCTCGCGCGCTTTCTCCCGGCGTTCGCGCGTCGCCTCGCCGTCGCCATTTTGCGCTCCTTCATCGATCCCCGGCTCGCGGGCACCGGGAGGCGCCGGAAGGCCCCGGGCCCGGCGCCGTCGCCGGAGGCCCGCCTGCGACTGCGACAGAGAGAGAGCCCAAGGATCGGCAAGGAGCCTCGAGCCAAGCCAGAGAGAGAGAGAGAAAGAGAGAGAGGAGGGAGCCGCGCCCCGGTTATACCCGTTTAGGGCCGCGGATTTGCATAGAGCTGCGGCTCCGGCCGACCGGACAGATTGGCCGAGAAAGCCGCGCCCCATTGTCGCGGGCCGCTGGGACCCCCAGCGAAGCCGCTGCTGCTGCAGGGCTCCTGCAGCCGAGCTCTACCCCCACCCCGGCACCCCTTTCGCCGCGGGCGCTGCAGGCCGCGCGCCTTTCATCGCCGGGGACTTGGGCGAGCCTCCGCGAGGCCCGCTGCGCTGCCGCTCGGCACCCCTCGCATCGCCCCCCCCCTACCTCCCGCTCCTCGCGCGCTCTCTCGCTTTCTCTCTGCCGCGACGCGTTTAATGCCCCGCGCGAGCCGGCGACAATGCCCAGCGCGACTCGCTCGCTCCTCGACAACAAAGGCCAAATGATAATGAGAGCGCGCCCTCTCAAATGCCCTCCCGTGTACGTCCAATTTCGAGCCCCGCGCTACGTCACGCCGATTGTTTTCTGTTGCGCGCGCGCGCGCCTAGCGGAAAATTTTTGCGCCGAATCCTGCCCCCAAGAAGTGCCTCATTGTCCCCGGGATATCTATGTATTGCAACTGATTGATATCCTCGTAAACTCCGCATCCGAGTGCGCTCGTTCGTTATTGTTTTATCATTGTTGTTTATTTATCGATTTACTCGGTTTGCAATCCTTCTCTCGTCATATATTTCAATTTTCTGATTATTATAGCATTAGTACGACTTCAATTGAGTATCGTTTCGTTTCCAGATTGCAATTTTCATTACATCATAATTGACTAATAATAAAAACCTATCAGTTTTGACAAACAACATATTTACTGTAATAATAAATGTTTATAATTTAATATTATCGCACTACATTATATTCTTTGGTATTCGATATTAATGTTTCATTGCTGCCATGGATTTTGCTTGGAAGATCGCTTAATAATAAATTATAATATGCTCCAATTTTGTCCATGCAACTTTTCTCCCGGACTTTTTTTAATACTACGTACGCCCAAGATCGCTCTTCGTCGCCCGACGGGACCCAACAAAAATAATCTTGATCTAAACGCCTAAAATCTTTCCGAACGATGGCAAAACCATATTCTCACCGTTTGCGATTTCAATTCTCGGTAGAAAGCGAAAACATTTCCTCACAAACAACGGATCATTCATAAAACAGAAGATATTCCATTCAGGAGTCTTTCTATGGTGACAACGACCTACTATTTCGTAATAGCAACTATCGTCTTCAGACAAAAGATTAGGGAATTTGTTTGTTTGTTCAAAGGTATTATTATTAAAGTTGTCGAAAAGCAACTGCTTAACATCATAAAAGTGCTCGATTCAGTTTTGTAGCCTCGTCTTTCTCCGAGCTAAGCTACGTCAATTTTATTCATAATATTAAAATAACTAACTATTCGAAAGCAACTAGTTGAACCGAGCTAATTATATCTTAAAAGTTTAATTTACATTAATTTTATGAAGTACAAGTTCTAGTAGATATTCTTAATTAATAAGTACAATTATTAAATATATCTTCCATTAAAATAAATGTAATATGTAAAGGTAATGCTTTAGGATTTTTAATATACGTAAGAATTTAACAAGAGATTAAAAATTTTGCTAGAATTATATGAATTATTTAAATTTTTATAGTTTTATAATGAGATACATTTTCTAAAAATTGTAATTGAAATATAAAATAAACTTACTTTAATTATTTAAAATAGAAAACAAGATCAAACCATAATTTTTTTATAATTATCATATTAAATCATTTCTTATTATAGTCAGATTTAAATACAGAGAAGCTTCTTTTAAATTCTAAAGTATACATTACAATAGCCGTTAACAATTTATTTTAATTTAAAGGACATGTATTAAAAACTAATTTTTTCAAATCATAGACCCTCATTCGTGAATGTTATTCTGACGTTATTTCGCCAAGTATCTTAATTTCATAATTATAATTATAAAAATATCAATTTTTAATACATGTCTAGTAACTAACTTTTAGTATTTCTATTAGTAAAAATAATGTAGAAAGTAAAATTACTGTAAATAATTTCAAGCATCAATTTTAAGGAAGCAAAATTTAATGCAGCTCAACTATACGACTCAAAAAAATTCTGCTTAAAGATTTAAAAATTTCTTAAATAAACACATAAGAGAATTTAATAGTTTTGTAGACAAATTAAAGTTCCATTAAAGCTACTACATCTATAGCTATTCCTATATGCTTTAAAAATTGAAGCAAATTCAATTGTATGAGCTCATTGTGAACGCGAAATAATCGACTAATGAAAAGACGCGATTGTCCAGAACGAGAGCGAAAGAGAAAGAAGACGGAAGAAAAAAAGAATTATATCTTCAAATTGAAAGCGTTGATCTAAAAGGAGCTTTTTATTCACCGCGACATATCCTTTTCCCTTCTACCACGCAAAAACCATTATTATTTGCCAGCACCCGTAGCGTTCTATTTCCTCCGCAGGAGATTCCTCCGTTCCGACGTAAAACTCGTTTGTAACACTCAATGCCAAACGCCCGTTCAATTCCCTCTTGCATCGAACCTTTTCATTATCATTCCCTCCCGTGTAAAGCCTCTTCACATGCTCCCCGTGCGGCCACGCGGATTTTCCCTCTCTCTCACACTCCCCACGGGCACGTATATCCTTCACCTCGAAATCTTCCCCAAGCCCCCAGCGGAGGCCGACGCCGTGAAAAAAGGCCAGTCGACTACATAAATCCTTGACAAAAGAACCCCAAGGAATAAGTCAGGAGAGAAACGGATCTTCCGTGAGTGACGCACAAAGTCCTCCGCAGTTCTTGCAGCCTCCGCTTCTCCCGCAGAAACAATGCATCTTGATCGCGGATGCTTAGCCTTTTCTCGGACAGCTGTTCCTAATGAATAAAGCTAAAATTGAAGCATTATATCGCCGAGCTAAAGGAATCTCTATGGAATGAAGCGAAGAGCTAAAGTGGACTTGGTTCCCGCGTCTCTTGCAAAAACAGAGATACGGTCAACGGACAATGTATCCCTCAATGAAGACAACCGGTTTCTTCCACTCCTTTGCACAAGGCTTATACCTACTTGGCGGATGGGTTTAACTTCCCCATTCTTATGCCCCTACTTTTATCGAACAGCTCAACATTTCTGCAATAACAATTTTCTTAAACAATCTCTTCCTTTATTTTCTTCATAATTTTATCTTCTTATTTATTTTATAATTATAACCATAAATCTCCACCGTGGCATTCATCTGCTCGCGTGTATATAATTTCGTTAATTTATTAGAAAATGTATTCAATAATTAAAAAGATTAGATCTCTATACTTCTCGCTTATAAAATCTGCAATGGCAGTTTTGAAATGAATCTAAACATGGCCGAGCGGGAGTGGCCCCTCGCACCCTTTCGTGAGAAAGTCCATCTAATGAATAAAGCGACTGATCCCCAGACAGATCTGCTGCATGGGCGAAGAAAATGTCCGACGGCTCGACGTGGGCGCAGGGGGCGAGCGGAGATGGGCGATCGGGAGGCAGGCCAGACCCCCAGCGAAGAACCGGTTGGCTGCAGAGCGCGCGACACCCCACGGAGCATCCCCACTTTTTCCCTAGCCTAGGCCAATGCCGGGGTTGGGGGGAGCACTCGAAGGCCTGTCCTGAGAACTGGTTGGGCACGAGCCGTCGAGCAAAGGGTTACCGACAGGTTGCCAGGGTCGCCGAGGCAGAGGGGCGCGCACACGCTAGGCCAGGGGACCCAGACCTGACCTTGCACCTTGCGCAGGCAAAGTCAAGTAATTTATTCGGCCTCCAGTTGCGCCAAGTGCTTCGTAGCTCGTTTTCTTAAATGCTATCGAAGGCGTGTATGTTGTCGGAAGGCGCGTTAATAATTAATAGCCCAATTTTATGATTATGTACGGCAGGACGATATTATTCGTAGAACACAAATTGTTGTATTATTTTTTTACTACAGAATTTGCCGAGTATTGTTTATTTTGCGAACTTGAAAGTTTCGCAGAAAAAACGTACAACATAATGTAAGGCTGTAAAGAACGATATTAAAGTTTTTCTAAACCATTGTTACGTAATATTCACTTTAACTGTCGTAGACTGTAAATCAATCACAGGGTAAAATATTACTTTCCACGGAGTTCCGTCTGCTTTTAATAAATTATCGCGTCCCACGCAATTCCGGGAACTGCGACGGTGAAATTCGAAATAATGTTTAAACAGAAGTTCGCCCGACCAACTAAAGATATAGAGTTTGGTAAATTTAAAGAAATCGCTTCTTGATACAATAGCAAACTGATCATTAGAGACGATGGAGCTGGAGAGAGGGAATTAGAGCGACCAAGTTTCGGGGATGAGGGAGTATATAAGCGAGTGGCTAGCAGAGGAATAGCGCAGGCGGATATCAGGGGCGTGCGCCAACGCGAATGGGTTCCGGTAGCGCGATCGCCACACAAAGCACCGATAGGCTTATTAGGCAATCATGTAATCTATGTTTACCTATAGCGCACCGCTTGCAGGAGAGCAAACGCGTAATCTCGCCTATGCCGCGTATATCCGCTCTCGCATCCAACCGAGCATTACAAAGCTTATATCCAATTATAAAAGTATCGATTAGAAGTTGATAGCAATTATATTAGCATATTATAATTAGCTATGATGCAGTTGGTGCGCGCTTGTTGCATATTGCTGAAAACCTCGACTTGGGATCAATAGAAGGCTTAGAGAAAAGGCAGGTAATTAACAAACTGGTTCGATGGTTGTTTAATACTGACCGATACTGTGAAATATCTTCTACTAGTAGAAAGTGTCCTTGTAATTATAAATAAAACTTGGATAAATTAGACGGTAAAACAAACAAATGCTACGATACAGAGCTATGGAATGTCGACCTAAAAATAAAACAAGATCTCTGTTAAATAATAAATTCTAGGGACAAAGTTCGTTACTGATGTGGAATATTTTTCGTAATCCACAGCTAAAAATGTACAAAAAACGTAGAAAAATGTAGAAAAAATATGCAGAAAATGACTCTGGTTCAATCGCACGTTTCTAAAAACCTCGATATTTAGCTTGGTGCGCGTGACACTGCTCGCAATGGACATGGAAAGCGCAGGCAGGCAGCCGCGTGCATCGGACTTGGCATAAAACCCCGGGCGGAGCTGCAAAGTAGCCCCGGCGGTGCATCGGGGGTCAGTCGGGCGTGCCGAGGGCGCAGGGCGCATTTAGTGGTCGGGCGATCTTCTAATAGAGATTGATATGGCTGCCCGGTGGCACCGATAGGCCTATTTAGCAGTCGTGTAATCGACGCTTACGTATATATGGTACCAGCGGCGGCGGCGTCGGCGGCGTCGGCGGCGAGATTCCATTGGGGTCGGCGGGGCAGGGCCGCGGGGATGGCCGGGCGCGACGCGCCCGCCCCGAGTGCAGCGGTGCATTGCCATGTAAAATTTGATAATGCAAAGTGATTCATCAGAAGACGATTATGAATACCCAATGTAACCGGAGGCCGGCAGTCCATTGCGGCCGGGGCCGCTGCTCTGCATATATGTATAACGCTGCGCGGCTAACCGAATTATAAATCCCGCCGCAGGCCCGCGGCGCGCCCGCACCGCCTAAAAAAATGGGCGCCAGCCGAGTTTATTTGCCAACGGATCCGTGACCTTTTCCGAGCGCGCGCGCGCGCGCCCCCTGTCTCCTGCCGCCTGCTAATGCGCTTTATGTGTCACTGTAACGCTGCCGGGATTAACTTTTGAACGCCTTGATGATTCGAGGCCAAGGGTTCAAAGATTGCAACAGTGCAAAGCGCGCGGAGCCGCAGGCTGCACTCGGGCCGGCGCACTCGCCCGATTCGTTGTTTATGATCGGGAAAAGCCCTCGGTTGCTTCCTTGTGTACCCGGTAAGCCCGAGCAGACCCGTTGAAAGCGGCCCAATCGCAAATTGCAAGTCCGCAATTCGCAGATCCCGCGCAGGCCGAAGGTATCAGTATAAGTACTTTCGATCGCGGCCCGGGCGCTACTCGGGCGCTTCGAGCCCTGGGTCCACAGTGTAACAACCATCGGCGGCCGCGTAAACACCGGCCGGGAGCATTTTAGAGCGGCCAGTAAAGGTAAAGCAGTGTAGGCCGGCTCGGCTGCGGCTCCGGCGCCCGGGCCGAGATACCGACCTATTAAGCAATCAGCGGGTTATCGATGTTTGCTCCGCGAATCCTCCCGCCCCCGGGGAGCGACGCGCGCGCGCCGGCCGCCCGCTCCAAGAGGCTGGCCCTCTCCCCTCCCCCCACAGCCACCCACGCACCTTACGCCGCACGCCGGCGCGTGTATAATCCACGCGTACACGGCTGTTACAGGCCGGCCGGGACACTCGCGCCCTGCATCGCGGAACACATGTCGATACGACCGCATAATGGGGACATAACCGCCCCCTCCCCGCCGAGTATTTAGGTGTCACAGTGTCACGGATTAATTGCGCCTGATTGGTTATTGAAGCCCCCCGGCCTCGGAGCCCCGGTGTATATGCGTGGCCGCTTGAGTTCTTTCGTCCTCTGGCGCATGCATAAGGCGCCACGGCGCTCGTCCCCGATATAAACAATGGCCGACTCGCTGTTGATTATGTATATATATATATGTATGCATATACACAGCGCTCGTCCGGATATTGCCGCGCTCCGGGGAAGATGCAGCGCGGATAGAGCCGAGAGCGCCAAATGGGTTATTTAAGATAGACAGGAAATGAGTGCACGAGATTAAAAGAGGATTTATAATAACGCGGCAGAGCGAGCGGCCGAGGACCGAGGGGACGGCGCGGGCGCATCGAACCGCGCGCAATTTATGCGCGGGAAATCGTAGGAAGAATTTAATCGCGGGCATTCTTTTTCGACGCTCCGAGATAATTCATGCGCTCTACTATCATTGAATTATTAATGGACTCTTTCGATATTACTCTATATCATAGAGCGGACGAGATTTATAGTTCCATATGAGCTCGACCGAAAAGATCATTATTGCGAAATTATAGTCTCGTACTGCTAATACTTTTAAAAAATATTAACGGATTCGCAGGTACTTTGGGAATCATGATTGAAATGGTTACTATTGCGTTACCATACCGATCGAACGGTAATCAAACAAGTGCATTACAGTAATTCTTACATATGTATTTATTAACGTTTAATTAGAGATTTTACTCCCATTGGAGTTGAGCCATTATTCGATTTCACATCGAATCCACAGGTAAACCACTATAATTAATTTTAAATGACTTTTTTCCCACGGTGTATATCTGAATATACGTAGCAATCAATTGATTCAATGAATTCGCATGCGCACATATACCGACAATTAACCAATTTGAAATCATGCTTAATAGTGCCGTGAGCACATAGTAGCACGAGTGTACATCTCTCTCAATAAGCATTGTAAAAAAAAGACAGAGGCGAGGCAAAGCGGCGCGTGGAGTTAAGCGTGGAGAAGCCGGCGAAAAGGACTGCGGAAACGGCGTCTGTCGGCTCGGGAAAATCTGACGCATACCGGAGGTGGATAATCCGTCGCTCGGGGCGCGAAGAAAGGAAATCGATATTCGAAAGGGCCGGTCTGTGCGCCCGGGGCCAATTACATTTGGGCGCGATCGCCGCGGGAAAAAAGAGTCCGCCCGACTCGGCCGCGGCCGATATATAGACAAATATTGGCGGGCCCCTCTCTATTCCCCTATTGCCCGGCTGGCTCCTCCTCCCCCGCTTTAACGCGTATAATGCACCCAGGGCGCGAGCGAGAACTTTTTAAATCGCCCGGGAGCCAGACTCTGCCGTGCGCGCGCGCGAAATAAAAATCCCGTTAAAATCGCGCGCCTGTCCCCGGCCGGCCGCTCTTTTTTTCGCTGCCCGCCTGCCCGAAATGGCCGGGGCGAAATCGTAAAATCTGTTTATACCGCGGCCGCCGACGCCGCCCTCGCCCTCTTTTTTTTCTTTTTTTTTTTTTTTCCCCTCGGCATTTTTTTTTCCCCCGGCGGCGCGCGCGCCCGAAATATTAAATAAAGGAGCGCGCGGAGAGGAGGCGGCAGGGGCGCGATTGGCTCCCGCCGGGCCCGCCGCCCTGCTTTGTCATCTCATTGCGGCCTTGGGCGCGGATCGAACGAGTCACGTGGGGCGCGGTCGTACATCACGCCGGCCGCAGCGGCCTGTCGACCGCGCGAGTTATTGGGAATTTGCGTTAAAGAGTGCTTTGAGAATGGGGCCGCGAGGTGCCGAGAGAGCCGATCTTCCGTTGTAAAACCCCGAGTTGGCGAACATATACTTCCGCTGACGACTTTGCGCGGGGGGAAAAAAAATGAGAGCCATTCGTGGCGCCCATCGGCAAAAGTGAATAATACCCCGTCAATGGGTTATTCGTGTTATGCGTGTAATCAATTTCATTGTCAATTAATCAGAAGTAATCACACGCACCGTGGGCGATATTGATCTTGGAAAGATCGAGTGCATCAAATTATCATATTGCGGGTTAATGTTGTGATATTAATGTCCAATCAAACATTTCTGCACCCGCGACCGGTCGCATTATTTAGTATAGACCGCTACGCCGCAAGCGCTTTTAGCAATGGTAACGTTCTTTTTTCTTCCTTTCCCAATTTCCCAATGCGAATGTTTAATATACTTACGCAATCTGTCAGGAGGGCCGTGAAAAATAATTTGAGCAATAACTTGCCTACACGGGTATTTGAAGAGCCCGGGCGAAATGCACCGGGCAGCCCATAATCAAACGAGTGATTTTCAGTAATGGGTGTCAACAGCCTCGGCGGGCGCTCGGCCCGGCCAACGTGTAGTTACACAAATCGGAGGGATAGAGTAATCGACTTAGCAGTAACCAAAGCATCTATTTATCGCGCATAACTAAATCGGCCCATCGGCCGATTGGCCCGGGCGAAAGACCCAATAACAGCTGCCGGAGGCGGCCGCCTATATAAATTATTCCGTCATGATAACCGGGCGCGGAGGCTGACTCCCGGGCGCGCGGGGGCCGCTAACTCGATAAATTCCATTTGCCGGGCATTAAAGCAAACTTTTGCCCCGGCGGCATATATTTTTCTTGGGGGAGGGGAGCAGGGGGCTCACAGCCGGGCGCGAGTCCCATCGATTCGGGCGGCAGGCGGCCACGGGGCGGCCCGGCCCCGCCCGATAATCGATGATAATGCGATGACGCGCGGCACGCGGACAACGCGCCGGGGGCGGCTATGGTGGAGGACGCCCGCCGCGGCCTTGACATTGGACCAATTAGCGCGCGTCGACCCCTCGGAGGCCCGGGCCGGCCGCGCGCGCCACAGAGGCCGAGGCGCGCCGAACTTGGCCCGCGGCCCCCGTCTAAACAGCGCGTTATGCGGTGCGAGGAGCCGCCGGAATGCGCCGATATGCAGGCCGAGGTGCCGGACGGCCCGCCCGGCCCGCCCGACCCGCCCGGAAGCGCCCAATTGCCGCGCGGCCACGGCCAGCTGCCGGCCGGCTCGAATCGCCGATCAACTGTGCCCGGGCACTTTGCTAGTTAGATCGACGAGCGCGTGCGGCGCGCCTCCTGCCTCGATCTACTCTTGTTCGTCTCGCCAAGTGCTCCCAAGGACAATTCCATGACCGTCTCTCGCGAGGATTACTACGAATTTTTTGAATACGAATTTTGGACGGAAATCGGGAGATACTTTTACTTGCCAATCTCGTAGTAGTAGGGCTTCGCGATGTAAACAAATGTGCTTAAGAAATCGCAACAAATTTTGCCAACCGACAAATAGTGGAACCTAGCTTTTCAGCGGCCAGTTCAAAATACTTATTACTAAGAGAAGGACATTCACGCATTTTTTCCAGTACTTCTTCAAATCCTAGAAGTTTCGGTCCCCTTAGGTCAAGTATCGGCAAGGACAAAATATCGATGAGTATAAATTATTTATCTTATTGTGCGTACGATATTGTGTCCTTATCTCATCTACGACAGAGTTTATCTGTAAAATCTATCGGACGAGTCCAAAGGATAGATCACGAATGAACCGCAACGTTTAGTGAATATAACTGTGATTATATGTGTACCATAGAAATGAAATATATATATAGATGTCAGCACTGAATAACTTACTGTGGCATTTTGCACATGTTATATTGCATAAAATACATTACACATCATATGTCGGAACTGGAATATTCAACTATATTTGAACATTCTTTTATATAAATAAAAATTTTCTTTTTCAAGTTTCAATGTATAAAACAATCTGTTCGCCTGAGAGAATTGATCATTTTTATAATCAATATATTAATAAAATAAAATCTTAAAATGTGCAAAATTCACCAGCAAATACAATAAAAATCATCGAAAATTATGGCCATAAGCAAAAGTTAGCTAATTCCAAATTTCTCTTGCATCTAAAACTTTTATTGTAGAAAAGCTGATTTAACCTGTAAGTTTTACCGAGAAATTAGTTTTATTTCCTACTACGTTCATTTTATCTAGTTTTCTTTACTTAAAATACTTGCTCAACAGCATTTACAATCGGAATTTGACCATCAACCTTAAACTTTTTCCTTTAAATAATAGAAGCCTTTAAATAAGATCGACCATTCGCAGCAAACGAATACAAATCCGAAAGAGGGCGTTAATAGAATAACCCATGAAAATTGTACGCGAAAAAAAGGTGAAAAAAGAGAGGATGGAAATAGCGGGGAACTATCTGAATAATCCCCAGGGCTATCAAGATAATCAAATGAAACTTCCTCGGAATGACGCGACACGCAAAAAAAAAACATCGAAAGCACATTGGCGGTGAATGGGCGAGCCGGGGCTATAACGGGAAAAGCATCGCGGCGCGGCGAGCCGGACACGGGGGCGCCGAGCGGCTGACCGCGCGCGCCCTGGGCCTCTCGAAAACCGCGCAAAGTGCGCCCCGCGGCCCGGGCGCACTAAAATGAGCGGGGACGGGGGGGGGGGGGTGGGGGCAGCGGGACGCCGCGGCTGTGATTTAAAGCCGAAAAGTCATTCGGCCGCGGGGCGATCGGCCGGGATCCGCGGGCCCCGCGGGCACAGCGGCGCGCGGCCCCATTAGCCCCCGCCGGCATCTAGTCGCCCGTGGCAACCGGGGCTTTACGGCCCCGGCCGTCTCGCGCGCCCGCGAGGCGACCGGTAACAATCGTACTTTACTGGCCACCTGATGATGTGCCTGTATACTTGGCTGGCTTTTACGCGAGGCTCGTGGCGCGAAGTGCCCGCGGGGACCGGCACCGCCCCTCCGGCCCCTCACCCTCCTCGAGCAACCTCGGCCCGAATTATGCCGTACATCGCAAATCGCACTTTCTTCCGGCACGCGGTGCAGCGCGCGCACCGAGTTACATTTTCCATGCGCATTAATGCGGCGCACTCGGATGAGCCTCACTCTCGCTGAATATACATGTCGGTTATTTTACAAAAAATGCCCCTGTTCGACTTGCACAACAGTTGTTACGCTTACGCTTATACAACGCTTTAAAATCTGGGTATACCTTGCTATTTTTTCAATGTGTGTAGGTTAATACACTGGATAAATATGTCTTGTTGGGGTTGCCATATTCAATTCTACCTATTTTGCATATAGATTAACTTTAATAAGATGGACAAGACTCTTTTGATTAGATAACGAAAGCAATTTTGCTAAAATAACAAGAGATCAGTCTATAATTCCTAGCAAAAATATGATCTCTAGATGATATATATAACCAACACCCTCTTGTTTTCCATGTAAGTTACGTCGCGACTGGTCTCTGTACATACTCACGCATAGCTTAAGAAGAGCTCCCGAAATTAAACTCATTTTTACTTGTTGTACATTTAACTTTATCTCGAGCTATGTCTTTTGTGTGAGAATGGACTCTATTTACTTATTTATTTTAGAAAATGGAATTAATTTAAAAGCTTTTCTGAAATTAAATGTGTGAACCATGCGTATGGTAACAAAATATGTATAGTTATTAATGTATTATCAATTGTCGTATTGCAATGACGAGCCTATATTTGAAACTGTACGTTTACGTTTTACAAAAGCAAGGCTTGCGGTACTCGTTACTCAAAACATGGAGTGGAACACCGACATGCCATTGTACACGAAATGGTACTTAAAAGTAATTGTAAACGTAGGTTCTGTGGTCATTGACCTTCGCTAGCGGGATACTAAATTTCCATGTGCAAGAAAGGATCGACGTCTCCTCGTCATCTCGCCCACCAAATGGATTTCACCCTTAGTTTCATCTAGCAAACACCAGGGTGAAGCTACGACTCGAACTACGGCTGTATAACCTTCAACTCATTTATTCATCAGTCCATAGCAGTTCGTGATCTCATGCAAAGTAATCTTGACTAAATCCACTTATAAATTTATAAATAAGTCTACATAAGTATTTTACAATTACCTGGTAATGCGTTACCAGCGAATATTTGTATATATGCCTGTAACAAACGTCTATATATTATATAAACAAACATTTTAAGATGTTACCAAAATCAAACTAACACTTCAATATTTGATAGCCAATGGAGCTCGTGACAAACTATAGCAAAGAAGTTTGCTGAGCTTCGTTTATTTTTTCCAGGAAAAAATAAGTAAAATATGTACATTGTAATATTTGTATACTATGAAATGAAATTTTGTAATAGTATAAAATACAATATAGGTTTCACGCATAAAAATGCAGGGAGTAACGCAGAAAGACGGCAACAAGAGTTTTACACGCATATTGGGGCATGCGAGCGTGGAGGGATACGTAGTCAGGGGGCTCCCAAGGTATGCTATATATACGCGGTTGCTCGGCGTCGCTACGCAACAATGGCGTCGCATTCTCCAACGCCGGACGAGGAGACGCGTTTAAGCTGGCGAAGGCAAGCTGCAACCCCGGGCATCGCGAGGCAGGGAACAAAACACGGCGATAGACGGATATAGATGCGCGCGCCTGTGCGCTTCAGGAAAAAATACGACCCGTGATACGCAGGAATTCCTCGCAAAGCTGCAAGGATAAGCTATGGGCGCACACAAAGGAAGCGCGCGGGAGACGTCCCATGCCAATAACTCTTGCGCATTATCACCGCGTATCTCTTCAACGCGTAAACATCACCGATTCAACTCGCGGAGCGACGCGATAGCAGCAGCCCCGCGCGGTCCTCCCGAAAAATCCAAAAAAAGCTTGGAGGGGTACGCGGACAGCGCGGCGAGGAGCCCGAAATGGCGTGCGCCGAAGAGAAAGGAAAACGCCCGTCTTGATAATGTAATCAGCGTCCGGACGCGCGGAATGGAAAATCCGGGAAAGAAGCGCGGCGCATTGGGCTGATTCGGGTCGGCGGCCGGCTGTATCGGTGTCAATCCAATCAATGGTTTATTAACCGACGTGTGAACGAGGGAGGCGGGCGGAGGGGAGGGAGCGCGGCGAGCCGGACATCAGAGGGACGCTCGTTACACGCGGCCGTCCCGCCGCGGAGGGAGAGAAAGAGAGGATCGATCCAGCAAGAGAGAGAGAGAGAGAGAGAGCGAGACGCGCCGGCCGTTTGTTTGGACGGCCTTAAACATGTGGTCGGCGCGGCGGGCGTCCATCGTTTCGATAAAAAAAAAAAGGGCAAGGGCCGGCGGCGGACAGGGAGGATGAAGGGAAGGGGGCGGGCGCGGGGCCGCGCGACAGAGGGCGAAGAAAAGCGCGCGGCAGGGAAGGTGGAAGCGAGTCGCCGGCCTACGTCCCCCGGGCGGCTCGTGCCCGGCGCGGCCCGCCTGAGTTATCGGTTATTGGAAATCTGTATTTTTGTAGGCCATGCCTTTTGAGCGGCGGGCCGGCGCCGCGGCCGCCCGCGCCCGCACTGGGTGAAATGGCCCCCACCAATGGGTCAGGGAAGCCCCTCTCGGCCCCTCGCGGCCCGCTCTTTGATTTACCGCGGCCTCGTCGATCAGACCGTCACCCTATTATACGCAGTGCATTATGTGCCGCGGCCGGTGGGCCATTAGCTTGGCGCGCGGGCGAATCGACACCTTCTGCAGCGCTCGCTTGCTCAGACGCTCGCTGCCGTCCTTGGCGAGCGCTCGCAATTATGGCGACCACTCATTTTTACACAGTGTGTACGTGGACTGTAACTGCTAATGATTTCAGTGTCAGGAATACATTGCAAATATCGTGTTACTTTATTTTATTAAATGCTCGCGCGCGTCCGATTTAATTAAAATACATAGTACAACCCTGTTTATTAATTAAATTATTACGGATGTTTCAATCCATTGAATGAGCATTTTTCTACATTGAGGCGCGTGAACTTTATCATTCAATTATTTGCATTTCTTTATAATTTTCATCAGCTGATTCGGAGGAATCTCATGTCAATTAATGGTAAACACCATAATATCCTGTCAGAAACTTTGATTCTCGTGTTTTAACAATGCTTTACCAATCGGCCCTGGTTGCAAAATTACTATATTTACATAACACATGCATCAATAACACTTGCGGATAAAGTATTACTTGCTTAAAAATAAAATATTTCCCTTATCTAGAGTGTTGACAATTAAAAAAATTAAATCGCTGTAAGTTACGTGGACTAATTAGTACATCAGACTACTTTCGCACATCTTTTTTTCATATATTTTTGTATCTTCAATGGTAAAAATTTACGTTGAACATAAAAAGGGCCCGTGTACTGCAAGCACTCCGGACGTTATGCGAATAAATTTTTCATCACCAATTACGAAATAATTGCGGCTTATCTCGGATTTACAATTAAATAAATAAATTAATCGCAAACGAGATGCACGATCGGCGAATTAAACGAAAATCTCCATCTGTAAAATCAAATTCTCCATTATACTCGGATCGTTCAATTGGTTAACGCGCACTCGCGCCCAGACTTCAATTGGCCGGTCCTCCGGTCCTCGCCTACGAGAAAAAGGACCTGAGAAATGATCAAATATTCCGCTGGCAGCTTGTATCCGTTAAACGACGACATAGGATAGCGATCACCCGGTTAGGAGCTCCGAACGTGTCAACGTCCTTTGGACACGGGCTTGCAATTTCGTCAGGCGCCAATCGCATTAGCCGAGCAGACGATGAGACCCCCGACACCTTACGAAATTCGATTTCTCTCTGCCGCGGCACGAATTTCCGCTCCGACCAATTCCGCGGAAAAAAGATTGATCCATCGTAAAAACATTTATTCGACCGAGGCGCGTCGATGTCGCGCTTATACTTTTCGACGGCCGACGGAAAAGCCGGAATTCCATCGGTATCCTTATGTACGGAAGCCGATACGGTAACTGCACAAATCGAATATCGGCTCGAAAATGAAAATGGGAGTGAAAAGTTGGCGGTCGCTCGTTAGCCAGTCAATTACCAGGCAGCTGTTTATTAGCGTCGCGCTTCACTTGCCCCGCGAGGCTTGTCATCATTTCCGTATAAATTTAAATTGCGTATTGGAAAAACGTTGATACAAACGTCGATATTTACACGGGCTTTCGAAGGTCATAGACACACGGGTACATAGGCGAGCTTCTAGGACCGCGAGGGCCAGTTGGCAATTTGAATGACGTAGCGAATGCGGGAGCGGGATTATTATGCAGGTTGCAGAGGAGCCGCCCTGTCCCTGCGGCCGGCGGCGCTCTCATGAAAAAACATCTCAAGATTATGATCCTCGAGACAAATGAGCCCCGAGCGAGCGACGTCCCTCGAATAATTACTCGGGCTAAATCGCTTTTTTATCGATGATTATTCGCGTGATCGGGCGGGGACGAGAAGACGGGGGCGGGGGGCGACGGGGCGGAAAAAAGTAGTTAGGCGGCAAACAACAAGTAGCGCGGGAAGGTCGCGGCTCTCCTTTTGCCCCCCCGGCGCCGTTGGGAAAGTTTGGAATGGTCCGGCCTGTTTTTCAGCGGGCCGCTTTTTGACATGCTAAATTAAAGTTGGCAATTTTTGCCGCGACTCGCTTAAATTGGCGGGCGCGGGCCTCGGGTAATTGTCCCGGCGTAATGAATCGGCTATCGCGGCCCGGCATTTGCATTGCAACAAACGGAGGCCGGGCGCGGGGAGGGGCTTGGGCGCAAAGAGCCGGCACGTGCGCGCCGGATCCGCCGCCGGCCGATAAACCCGAGGAGGGCAAGAAAGAGCGGGGGGGGCGGCGGCGGGCCCGGGAGAGAGCGGAGGGAGCCCCGCCGGGGGCGGCTGATCAAGGCGCCAAGCAAAAAGCCGGGGCAGCTGGGGGGCCGGCCCGGTAAAAAGTTGGGGGGGCCGCGCGGCGCCATTACGCGGTCGGCTCTCCCACCTCGCGCGCGCCCGCCGCCGCCCGCCCACCCGTCTCCGCCATATTCTCGCAGAGCGGCCGCGCCGCGTTCATGTCCTTTTTTCCTCGCCCCGGGGCGCGCCCGCGCGTCATTTCCCTACTTGCCGCGGAGGAAAAGCCCGCGGAGACGGACCGCCGCGGCTCTTTTTATCGCGCGGAAGATTACAGCGGGAGGAGGATCGCGGGGGGGCCCGCGCCTCTTTTATGCATACAGGGATTCATATCGCGCCGGGAAGATCCTCGCCGCGAGCGGCCGACCCTCTGCGCGAGTAAGTGCGAAACTCTTTGACTCGCGGCTCTCAGATGGGTTTTTATGAGGGAAGGAGCCGGCCTTCTGCTCGCCCTCGAGCTAGCTGCTTTTATTATAACGCCTCAGAGCCCCGCTCTGAATTAACGTATTATTCTTCTCCCCTCTGTCAGAGGATTCATTTTCCTTATCCTCAAAGATGGTCTGCCTTTTATGTGCTGCTAAACCGCGTGTTTAGACAATGATAGAAAATTATAAGATTAAATCCATTTTTCAACGCAGTAAAACGATTATTGAAGCATTAGTCGCATCTCCAAAATCAATTCGAAATTCTTGGCTCATTGGAGACTCTAGAATGATTCTCGTGTTAGTACTATTATAAATTGGAGCAAATTAAATACAAATTCGCTACTAAGACTTTAATAAATGTGGACTAGATTTGACGCGCTGATGACTCAATATTACACGATATGGCACAATATTGCTGCTTTCTTATGTCTCTATCAGATCCTATACTATCCCTGAAAGCTATTCTAAATAATACACAAACACGTCTTTTTATTTACTGTTCCTCGTTTTCTGTACAAACATTGGAGTTTACTCTAGCTCAGTTATTTACATTCTTGAAAGATTATTGCTGCAAAAGCTTAATAATTCAAGTTTATCGTCGTAGTTGCACCTTTTTCTGTAAATATGTAGGTACTATATTTACTTTCCTACGTCGAGAAATACAATAATTATTTAATTTTTAAAGATACATTATTATGTTATTTAGAAACATGAAAATAAGTAACTCGCTACCGATAAATTGAGATGAAAAAATTTGAAAAATTTTATATTGATATTTTATTATTAATTAACCTAGACGCAGTTTCCTTTTTATACAAGATTGAATATTAGTAATTTGAAAAATCAAATAAATTGTCTTCAAAGAAAAGAATTCCTATATAAAAATTTTAAACTTTTTTTTTACACCATATGTAAAATACATTCCACAAAAGGAAGACAAACGCATTTTATTCTCTGCGCACAATATCAAGCGGACACCAGGATATGTATAGAAGAGGGAAAAAAACTGTCTATTCAGTCCAACTGAGAAAGAACGATCTTCTGCATATCCAATGATCGCTCAGTCTGCAAGAATCAGTCGCTTCCCATCCCTCAGCGAGCGCAGATTCACACGTTCGCTTGCAGCTCCTCACCCTTCGGAGGGAAGAACAACGAAGGAGCCCCGAGATAAATGCGAGCAGCTCGATCGAGGCCCTTTAAACGCATTAGACCTGCAGCTCCTTGCAGAGCTGCGGCGGGCGCGCGACCCCAACTCGTTTCGCGGGCCGGAGGCGGCGCTTGCCATTGGTCCCCGCGCGGGCCCCGCGCACGTGTTCCTCTCGGGTCCCACGAAGCCAACGCCGCCGCTGCTACCTGCGGCCCGGAGGACCCCCAGTCGATTTGATGCGAGGCCGCAGATGACCGTCGCGCATCTTTCGCTCGGCCCTCCGCGAGGAGCTGCTCAGCCAATTTAACGATAATTTCGGGTAATTAAGAAAAAATGAAATGTAACGCGAACAGATCAAATGCAAATTGCATCGTGCCCGCTGATAATTAATAACGTAAATTATAAATAAATGTGTACTTGTCAATAAATAAGTTTGATCGTTGCATAATGCGGGCAGTACGTGTTAATAAAATTAATGAAACAATAATTAGCTGGGCCCGATACAATATTCATACGTGTTTATAATTACCATAATTTTATTAATCCTAATAACTTTATGTTAATTACTCATCAGATTGTAAAAGATTAAGTGTATCATTTGTTACGGCATTTATGGCAATTACCATCAAAAGTGACAGTGCTTAATTATCCGGCAGGTTGCCGAGCAGTTTTTGTGCGTCTGTAAATTCAAGTGGTCTTAAAAAGTTGACCAATCATCCCCGATCGATAAATTAATTCGCCAATATGGAGAACGCGCACGCAAGTTTGTGCCCGTGGAAGTGTGTTCGACCAGTGTGTACGTGCAATATAACTGCACCAACATCGAGTGCTTATATAATTGATCGAGGCGCAAGAGCTTAACAGGGTTGTTACGAGGAAATACAAATCCGCGACTGCATCAACAATAATTCGTTAACAGTAACAAGCGCGGAGCGCGGGGAGAAAGCGCAGAAGGGCCAGTAGACCGGCTCCTGCCTCCGACGATCAGTTCGGCATTATTATCAGTCCTATAGGTCGCGTCGCGGATTCGCGCTCGGAGCTATCAAAACTCCCTCCTCAATGTGCACGCACGATTGTTCCCGGTGCAACGGCGGCGAAAAGCCGTCCCGCTCAATCCCGCTCGGGCTGCAATGGATAAAGAAAAAAGTCTTTGCTCCTGCGGTATCGGTCCCGGAAGCTCGGCGCTATAGGTCAGGGGAATGGGCGAGGAAAAAATTGGCGCAAACACCGGGAGTCGGACTCCCTCCCTCCATATCCGCCGCCTCGGAAAGTAGAGCGAAGCGTTATTAATTGCGGCCGAACTGTCGGTCGGATATCCGGGCTCGCGCGGGGGCTAAAGGATCGGCGCTCGAGATGCTTTATTTGCCCGGGGAGACTTTGCCCGGGCGCGAGAAAACGCGCGCGACGAAAACAATGCTACAGCGGGCTTTCCCACCAACCCCCCCTCCCCGAGCGGCGGCCTCTGTCCATCGGGAGTACGATTCATTCTCGTTCTCGATCGCGGCTGCTCGGCGGGGGTGGGGCCGCGCTCGCCAAACGTTAAACCAAGAGCTAACACACGCGCCGCGCCAATCAATACTTATTTTTCCCGTTGCATTTTTTTCATACTCTCGCTTTCACCTCTCAATTGACGCGGTAGCCGGGGCCGCCGCGGCCGCGGCCCCGGGTAAACAAGTGATTTATTGGGAAAAACTCGGCGCACGTGTATTATTGCGAATTATATTTTATCAGCGCTGAAAATGGATTGATTAACGGAGTTTTTTTTTTCCCACGCCGGCCCGCCCCTGCCCGCCGGCCGGGGGCCCTTTAACGCCGTGCGTTTTTTTTTTTTTTTTCCCTCGCCCCCCGCTCGAGCGGGCACACGCGCTCCCGAACATTATTGAATAAATCGGGGCCGCCGCACCTGTTGAGCCGCCAAATTAATAAATAAACAAGTGATTAAGTCGGTGCTTATATGTTTGTTTTTCCCCGCAGATAAATGATACGTTGATGATGTTTAACGGTTAAATAGCCGGCCCGCGGGCCTGGACAATCGCCACTTAATGTAAATTGGTAATATATTTTATATTTTGCCCGGACGTAGCGACGTTCACTCAGCCGCTGTCCCCCTTTTTCTTTTAGTAGGAACAATAAATTACTTTACAGAGGCGCATTAAGGATGTAAAAGCTTCCTTGCAAATCGGTCTAAATAAAGCAGGGCATTAAAGTTTGACGCGGCGCCGTATACCGACGGGAAGATTAGCGCGCAGGAGATATTTGTCAGTGAGAAAATGGGGAAAAGTCCGTGCGACGGGGTGGTCAAAAAAAATTTGTACAAATATTCTCCCGCGCTGTCAAAATGTTGCACTCTCCTTCCTTAACGAGGTCCATTAAAATATTTATTAAAGGGCCGAGGGCGCGGGGCCAAATTTGGAACTGCCGACCGCGTAATAAATAAAAATGTCGCGCGATTAAAGGGTTTTTCCGAAAAGCCGGGGGCTAGGCCGGCAGGCAAAATCGGCCGGGCAGCCGCGCACTCGTTGCCAAGAATAATAAGTCCGACGGCCGGGAAAATTCCGGCGGGCGGCCGACTCCCGGGGTCCAAAGGCGGACAAAGTTGCGGGGGGCGGCGCGTCGGAGTGCGCGGCCGCATACTCCGAGGGTTGTGGGGGAGGGCCTGTGCAGCGGCACCAGGTGAAAGCGGAAAATCCGCGGGCGGTTGAAATCTCCAAATTTTTCGGGCGGCCGCCGCGGAAAAAGCGGGCGCTGTCCGAGCAGTCGAAGCCTCGGCCCGGGGCTCCGCGGCCGCCGGGGAAATATTCATGAAACTATACGGCGAACGGGCCGCGGCGCAAAATGGAGCTTTAATTAAGCACTACATTAAATTTTAATTAAAAGCACGGGCGCGAGTTCGCGCGCGGCCGAACAATGGATACGCGCGGGCGCCCGGGCCCGCGACCCCGGCTAAACAGCTCGGGGAATTTTCAAAAGAATTTTTTCGAATGCCCGCCATTTCAATAACCCGGGCCCGGGCGGTGCAGCCCGGCGCCGGCACCCGCGGCCCCGTGTAATCACTCTTGAAATATAGACGCGCCGCTTCGCCCGCCGCTTGAATAATGCGCCGCCGCCCACTCAAGTTGTCCACGCTTTGGCTTTTTCGATTTTCCCCAGACGGGGGCTAAGCGTTCGTTAACGGCAAGCAGGGATATAGCTGTTGCCTCGCGCTGGCTCACATTACCGGCTAATTTCCGTGTGCGGAAACCTAATGAACCTTGCCGCGACTCAGCTTCCGACCCACCAGCTTCTATATTAAATTGTTCGAGTTCTTTTGCAAGCGCAGCATAATTATTAATAAACCGTTTTATGCCTCGCGACTGTCTACCTGCTCTCCGCGAGTGTTCCTTCAAAAATCGTACAGCAGCGTACTCCTGGCAAACTAAAATAATACCATTTTCCTTCAGTGTTATTCAAACCTAAAAACAGAATAACGTTTTACTGTAAATATATAATCGATGAAATACTAAAATATATTTCTATAGTACAATCGAAAGTTGAACGGTCGAAAGAATTAGATTGTACCAACTGTATTACATACAAATGTGACCATTATAACGCTGATTTCTCGATACTTTTATGCTATTTCATCCTTCTTTAAAAGTATGAAGCCAAATTAGTTTTCAAAGTTTATTAAATTTTATACATACCTACGCTATTCATTCTTTTCTAACATTTTCGATCGTTTTGTCAAACGAAAGTTTTTAAAATTCCTTCTAAAATTTCTTCAAACTTGTTTCTTCTTCTCAAATAAAACAATTTTTTGATGCATCATCCGGAAACGATACTTTCAGAATTCCACTGCAATGCATTCAGTTCATTTTATAAAATTGACAAATGTAAGACGCACCTTTAAGACTACGTAACCGATACGTTGTTTATTTTTTTTGCAATTGATGTATCCAATACAAAAATAAATGTAATTTAATCTTTGCACAGACAGTCAGTTTGCATTAGCGTTTTCAAAAACCCAGCCTGAACGCACGACGACGCATAATGTCAGTCATCTTTTCCTTTTTACACCCTTCCCCAATGGCTTGTTCGCCCGGCGCTTGTTTGACTTTTGATTACAGTGCCTCCCGCGAAGAGCAACTTTGACACAACCGCCGGCCGATCGTCGGGAAAGCCCGGAAATTCGCGGAACGAAATTATCGGAAAATAATCGGAACTCGAAGGACGGTCAACTTCGTAATGATTCGCCGTCGCCGGGGGCGCATATAACGCCTGGAAAATACCGCTCCGCGAGTAGTACACATACGGCCAAAGTTATTATTACGCGCGTACTTTTTAGCGGGAGGTACCGCTCCGATCGAGTTTTAATTAATCGAGGCGGGCGCGCGCGCGCGCGCGAGCTTAATCATCGACTCATCGGGCGAGAGCCGCCATCGCGGAACTTTTCCGGCCGTCCGGCGAAGCGCGACGGCCATCGACACCGCGTAAGAATAGACGGATTTTTCGGATCTTGGAAAATAAAAAAAAAAGGAGCGAGCCTTGCCGCGGGCATTCGCCGCAGTGGCGTGCCGCGCCTCGCAATAAAACGCTAACATCAACGTCGCTAAAGTGAATCGCGCCCCGCGGCCGCCTTGCGTTAATTAAATTTTTTACAGCTCAATTTTTGCGCGCGCCCCGTGCGCCTTTGAATAATTAAATTAATCCGAAAATAGCGAACGCCTCGCGATAAAACAGTGGGCGCGGGGTAACGTTTGCTTTTGCAACAATAATAGCAGTTTTTCGAAAGGGAGAACTTTGCCGCGCGAGGGAAAGGAGAAGCCGAGCGGCTGTTTGCCAGGCGCGTGTAAAAGTTTATTAGAGAAAGCTCGATAAAAATTTGTCGGCTCGCGCGTATCCGACTTCGGCCTGATAAATTTGGGCTTATTAACCGGCGGAGGCCGTCCGACGGGGGCCGAGCGACTCGCCTTCCCTCCGCGCCAGTCGCTTTTCAATTTCATTTATTTTTTATATCGTGTTTCGACTGTCAATAGGTTTCCTCGTCCAATTTTTCTCCCGTTTGATTAATTGAGCCAACCAGAGCCGCGGTTATACCCCCGGCCCGGCGGCCCGTGCCAATATTGCGCGATTCAAATTTCACGGCTTTTTCCGCGCGTCCGGCCCGGGGCCCGCACTCCATCTTAACTTTCTTCATTTTCACCTCTTCGCCCCCATCAAATCCATCCTTTCTAGTGAATAGCCGAGCCCCCGCGCAGCGGCGGGGGAGTAATCAATCGAATTATCGCCTAGGTAAGTGGCGCTTCCGACCGATATGCGCTCGAGAATGATTTATAATAGGGCCGGCCTCCAATAAAGTACGATGACGGCGTTTATATAATGGGTGGGCGCGCGCCACCGGCGGCCGCTCGAAATAAATGAATCCCCGTCCGCGGAAAATGAAAGCCGCGGAATATTTGCTCTTAAACTTTAATTGACAAGTAGGCTCGAGGTCGGGGCCGCCATGGCCGATATATCTATGTATCGCGCGCGGGGCTCGAGGGCGCCGGTCGGCCAGGCTCCTCCTACCGGGCCTGCGCGGCCATTGCGCGCAACTTAATTAAAGCCATAAGTCGCGAGATGAAAGAAGGAAGGAGGTCGAAATGAAAGCGCCGGCACAATAAAGAAGCAGCGGCCGCGGCGGGCACTCGGGCGGCGCGCGGCCGGAGGCGGGCATTGTTGCAAGCGCCCGGCAGACATAAAGGCCGGGGGAGTAGAAAGCGAGGAATATAAGCCGGCGATACGAGCGCACGTAATATTTCAAAGTATCTGCCGGGGGCCAACCCTTCGCCGGGGGCCAACAATGCGCGCCATGGGGCCGGCCATCTTTCCCTCGGCTTCCGCTCCGAGGGGCGAGCCGAGGGCACCTACACCCCCGAAGATGTCGGCCGGCCGAATGGCCGCCCACGAGCCCCGGCCGCATTATCGAAATTAAAATCGGCCGCGGAATTTAGTGCGAATGCCGCTCGCCGGCTTCGAATTAATTACTTCTTTTTCATTTTTTTTTTTTACCCCCGCCGACTGTTTGTTTAGTGATTTCACGCCCTCCAAGCCGCCCGGGCTGTGCGACCGGAGGCACGCGGCCCGACCGTACTATTAACAAATTAGAAAACTCGCGGACGCGCGGCTCGTCGCGAGTGCTTCAATTTTTATAATGAAAAGTGAATAATGCCACTTTGGCACCCGTACGAATCTTCCCGGCTTTTCAAATTATCCGATTACTCGCGCTACCTGCAGGATATATGTACATATTTGCCAAAATCTGTCGGTAAACTGGCTACGCGTTTAACAATAATTGAAAATCGTCAATTGAATAAAGTAGCAACATTTCTTGGTTAAAGTTTGGCTTGTGTTGTCGACTAGGTTGCCTCTACTTAGAAGCTCCTAGCACACAAGCTGCGCTTTGGAACTTGACAAAGTATTTAACAGCGCCCCCCCAGCGAACGAGTAGCAGCTCCTGTCCGATTCCCCGGGCGCCAAGGCCGTCGGAGCCCGGGCCGGGACACAGCCTTTGGCGTTTGCTCAAATCCTTAGCGCACCGGGGCCTTGGCTGGGCGGAGGATTGCCGTAGGAGCGGGCGGTACGCGCCGCCTCCCCGGCTAATCCAAAAAGCAATCAAAGGAAAAAAGGATAAACAGTGTAACTGGGCGCCGACCGATAAAACTCCGAAACGGGATAATGGCGAGCGACTAATACTTATTACGGCCGCTACTCGGCCGGCCCTGTTTTTCCCGGGCGCCGGTCGGGGCCGCGGGGGACACGGACTCGCAAGTGGGCGACTCTCCCGAGGATTAGGCAAAGTCCCCGGCGAACGCGCGCACCCGCTGCCTCTCCCTCCACACCCCCCCCCCTCCTCCTCGCCCGGTACTTTACATTTTTCCGAATTAGTTTAAGCCCCGGGGCCGCCGCCGGGGAAGAAAAGGCGCGCCCACATCGGCATGATTTAGGAAGGCAGCTTTGTTCGGCCTCGCGCCCGCGCGCCCCCGCACAAAGAGAGGAGGCGCCCCGGGCCTTTGTCGGGGCGCGCTTCCTGTTTTTCCTGCGGCCCGCGACCTTCTGCTCCGCTCGCTAATCGAAGCAGCCTGATAGCGACCGACCCTTCCGCCCTCCTCTCGCCGGGCGCGCTCGTTTGTGTACAACGCGTGTGCGCAAGCTGCAGGAACAACGCGTGTACCGTCGCTGCCAGCTGCTAATTGAAAACCAACCGTCGACTCCGTCCTCGTGCAGCGGTTTCTTATTCGTCGCCGTACGTTTGTTTCGTTGGCTTTGTTTCCTAACAAATTAGAGCACGCAGAATATGGATACCATGATTAACCTGGATTTTTAAATCAAAAGCCTTGTTAATCAAATCAATTTAGTCCAGTTTTCAAACTTTTCGAAAGATTACTCATTTCGACAGAATCATTCGTGAAATTCATCAAACAAAAATACATAAATATACACAGGAGCATTACCATATTTTAACAGTTTGATCATTAATGACAAAACTGAACAAAACTGAACTACAACGGGTGTGTACACTTTGTTAAAAATCTCCGTTAAAATACATGTTTAACATATTATTAAAATATTTATGGATTATTACAATGCGTATATCAGTTTTCACTCGGATCCGACAAATCTCCGCGAGTGCACCATTTCCACGCAGTTAATAAGGCCGGAATCAGAGGCTTTTCTGATAATTTAAAAAATTACGATGCTTTTCCATGAAATTACCAGAAAGAACGGTAAAGGGGAGCAAAAAGTCTATGCGTAGCAACTGTTGCTATGATCCGGCAGTGCAGGCAAATTATACCGAGCCCTCCGATCAGCCCTCGAATAATTTCAACGACTCTAAAAAATTACTATATTTTAAATTTAGCGCAAAAATCCTGCGCCGGTTTACCATTGAAGCTGCATTATGAAATTTTACGGAAAATCACAAGATTAAATATTGAAAAGCGCCGAAAAATTTGTCGGATATTAGAATATCGCGTTAATTTCACGCAGAGGTAAATTTCAATTCTAGTTTTGGTATATAGCTCGCGCGCGCTCGCACGAAAAGAGGAAGATCCCGGGGTGAAAAAAAAAAGGAGCGTATTAGTTTAGGCGGCGCGCGGCGTAAGGCACGCGCGGTAAATGGAAAGGCGCGCGGGCGGGCGCGCACAAAAGGCAAATTATGAATCGGCAATTACTCTGAAAGCCGATCCGAGCCAGTGGCTTCAAATCGAGCATATTCAATAGGACCGCAGGCCCGCGGCCGCGAGACGATGGATAAAAAAGCAAAAAAAAAAAAGAGAAAAGGAGGCGCATAATGAAAAATAGAGAAAGGTCGAAAATCCGGGGCGCGCGCGACACAAAAGCCCCCCGCCGCGCCGGGCAAATAAACCGGGAAAAGGTAGAAATTTAACACGTGCTTCTTTATCGCGATATCGATTTTTCGATATTACACGGATTCCGAAGCTCATGAGGCTCGCGGGCCCGGCGCTCGCTCGCTCGCGCCCCACCCGGAATTCTCGAAAAGCGCCCACAAAAGGCCCGGCGTCAAAATTACTTCGCAGCCCCGGCGCGTGTGTATTTGGCCGTCTCCCTTTGGCCCCCCGCGGAGGCCGGCCGAGCCCGGGCCACTCGGAGGAAAATAAAGCGAGACGGGAGATATAAAAAAAAAAAAATGAAAAAAAAGCGAGGTAATCGCAAACACGGCGCGCGGATGGGGCAAAAAAGGCAGACGTGGAATTATCTGCATTCGTTATGTCGCGCGGCCCGGCGAATCAGCCTGTGTGCACACGAGCGCCCGGATGCGGGGGCAGGTAGAAAATGGCGACTCAAGCCCGTGGAACATGTAATTAGGAAAATTAGAAGGCGCGGCCGGGCCGCGCGCCGAAATAAGGCCCGCGCGCACAAAGAGCCTCGCGGGCCGCCCGCGCGGATCGGCCCCCAATTGCCCTGGCCGCCGAGCTGTTATGCCCGATAACACTCTGCCGCCGCGGCGTAATGCGCGCGCGGGGGGGCCGGGCGGGTAATTAGCGCGCGGGGGGTGGGAGAAAATGGCGGGCGAGGGGGCGGAAGAGGCCCCGCGGCTTTAGCCGCTTGCACTCCGGCCTTGAACCCCGGGGCCGGGGCTCCTTGGCCCCCGGGGCAGGGCTTCGGGGCGGCGGCCGGGGCAAGGGGCGCCGGGGCGTGGGCGCGGCGCGGGCGCTAAGGAGGGGCGCGCCCCTCGTCCTCCAGGCGACCTCCGGCGGCGAACCCCTTTTCCCGGGACAATGCCGCACCCTTGGCGCACCCTCGAGCCCCGGGCGGGCGGGCGAGGGCGCGCCTAATGGGATATCGCCCCGGCGGCGGCCCTTGCTTACGTGCCCGCCGACGCGGCCCCTAAGAGTAGGCGCGGCTTTGTGCGGGGCCGGCCCCCCGGCTCGCAGGCGCGAGGAGCCGCGTCCCGCGACGCCCCGACCGGGCCCCCACCACCGCTAATCTATGTAAAGTAAAGCACTTGGAGCCGTACGCGGCCCGCTTACGTAAATGCCCCGCCCGAGAGGCTTTGTGTGTTTTTACAAACTCTCGGGGCTCGGCCGATCTCGCCCAAAGCGCCGGCGCTTTTTTCGCGCGCGGCCCGCCCGGCGATATCTTACTCGGGCGCCGGGCGCGCTTTCGAATTCGCGTCAGGCGCGCCCGCCGCGCCCGACATTTTTTCCCCGGCCGCCCGCGCGAATTAGCATAGGGCGATCGGCCGCCAAGGCGGATTTACATGCAATCGCCGGCGGATTACGCCCGGCGATCCCGCGCATTATGCCGCCGGCCCGCACGAAGACGGCCTCCGCCCCGACGACGCCGGTCCAACTCGGCCTGCACTCGGGCCTAAATATTCCCACCCGACGGGGCCAAGTGCACCCGGTCAAAGCGCCGGCTCCTCGCGCCCGGAAATATGCAAACAAATTTTTATGCATTCGCCGGGGATTCCCAGCTCGGGCCCCTCCCCCGCCCCGCGAAAACAAAAATATTTGCCCCGCGCTCGCTCGCACACAGAGGGGCTCGCAGTCGGCCGGCGAATCGATATACGGCAAACAAAAAAAAAAAAAAAGGAGGGAAAACCGGGTGGGAGCGATAGGGGCAGAGGATAGGTGTATCCGCTCCCCCGGCAAATTGAGCGACGCGGGCGAAGAATGCGCGCCGGGGATGACACGCGCCTCGTCGCCCGCCGCGCCAGAAAAAGAGGGCGACATTTTCAATTCGCGGGCTATTACTCGGCCGGGCGTCCGCGCGCGAGTAATCGCTGTCGCCCTTTTCCCCGAGTGCCTCCGATGGCCCGGCCGGCCTCCGCCCGAATGACAACGGCTGTTTAGACGCTTGGGGAAAAAGCGACTCGGCACTGTATCGCCTGCGCCCTTTCTGCTTTTGTTATCCCTTTAAAGCGCCGCGGCCATGTTTACGCGCACGCCCTGATAATCATCCACGGATAACCCGCCCAATTCAATTATTTTATTACTCTTTGCTTTGTAACGGAATTATCTACTTTCCCGAGGACGCTGTACGTTTAATAACCGTGCCATATACCACCACTGCTTAATAAACCAATGAAAAACATTTTCAAAATCTTCGCTACCGAATTAAGCCTGTATATCCATTCCAAATTTTTACCAATGTTTTTTTAATGCTTTTAATGCTTTTATTCATTGCTGTTTTAATCCGACTCTTTAATGTCCATCTTAATGATCTGATAATTTTTTTATTAAAGCATTTAATTTCTTTAAGAAGTTATTTAGCGATATAATGTGTACGTATATACATTACAGTACGGTACTACAATCAGCACAGGTCGATATAGGACAAGCCAATTTGCTGTAAAAAGTTAAGATCTCAAAGATAATGGTGGCCTCCTATTTTCCCTTTAGTTCTTTCATTGATTATATTTCTCTTTGATTAGTAAACAATCGAGATTGTACAAAATATGACTGTGATCTTGATTATTATGCACACATGCATCATTAACCATGTTCACTTTAGAAAGAAAGACAATGATCAGATAGACCACGATTGATTATCAAAATGGTATCCTGGCTCATCCTTCGATTGTAAAACGAGGACTTAACTTTGTCATTGTGAAATTACTGGAAGCAAACTTTCCCATCGATTATATTTACCTTGGCGAGTCATTCTACAGCAATCTTGATGTAATTATAATTCAAATAACATTCATTTATTCTTTCCCATTATTTGCACGGATTAACTTAATACACTTACTGCAGAAAGTAGACATTCACTAGGGGTTGGAACGCGTCTTGAATAACAAGCTACCGAGTGTAGTGCATGCGATACCTCGATTCCGCAATTTGCCAAACTAAACGACCAAGTGAAAAGAGCCGGCAATCGCGAGCCGGCGTCGGCATTAAAAACGATTTTGGAATTTGTAATGGAGGCAGGGCCAGCGACGGGAGGAAAAATCAATTCGCGCGGAGATGATACACGTGCGGGCGGGCGATAATATCCCTTGGCCCCGTCATCGCGACCCCTCGGACTTCTCCCTCCGGCGGGCGATCCGCCCGGGGAGAGGGTTGCGGGGGTGCGGCAGCTGAGGGCAGCTGTGGGGGGAAGGGGGGGGGGGGCAGAATAAGGGCGATATTTTTTCGACCCTCGTAAATATTCCCTTCGAGGGCGGCGGAGGGGCCAGGAGGTAGGGGCCGGCGTATTAGCGCGGCCGCAGGCCCGGGCGGTCTTGGCAAGGAGCCGCTGCTACTGACAGGACATTCATATCGGCCGCGCCCCGAGCTCCGGAGGTGCGCTCGGCTTACAGCCCCAATCCCGGCACTTTATGCGCGGATCGGGCCGCGCGCGCGCGCGCCCGTAAATTAGCCGGGGAGGAGCGAAGGGGCCGCGAGTTTCCCGGGCCGCGGCGGCCCGATAATTCCGCGGGGCGATAGCCCGCGGATAAGGCGGCCCCGGCCTCCGCCGGGCTGCAGATAGGGACCGAGCGCGCCGGGCGCGCGCCCCTTCTCCCCGAAGTTTGTTATTAGTTGAAGTAGGAAGTTGGCCGGCCTGGTTTTCGGCACCGGCATCGTTGCCGCCGCCGCCGCCGCCGCTGTTATTAGTTTGAGTGGAAAGTTGGGGGCCGCGCGAGCGAGTGCCGCGCTTTGTTGTCGCTCCGCCCGCCCGATTAGTTTTCCAAATTATCTGCCCGTAATGGCGCCGTCGTGTACAATTTTTCCAAACAACGGCTGATGAAACCAACCGTTGCCGCGATAGAACCTTAATATCTCAACGTCCTTAAACGATGCATATGCATCAATTGTTTGCTTTTCATTTTATGTTCTAACTATGTTGGATGTGTTTACGTATACTGAACACCATATAATTATATTATATCGTATGATTTTTCAATGTATGGTAACAATCTTACTTTTTTCTAAAAGTTATCTTTGAAATGATAAGACCATGAATTATAATACGTTGAGTTTTTTTTTATAAAAAAACATAATAGACGAGGAGCAGGACAAAAGAAGAGGATTGGCGCGATAAATTGGCGTGTCTTTTAAGTGGTCCGGGAATTGAAATAAGAAAAGCGGGTCGACTTAAAAGACAGCATTATCCGGTAGACTTTAGAGCTCCTGATACTTGGATTATAAAAGTAGTGTGCGCCTAAAGCTCATCGCGGCTCCAGGGCACGCGCCGCGTAATCTCCGCACTTTGTTTAAACGTCGGCAATTAAGCGATGAAGAAATTCTCGGGGCTTATACGCGGCCGGCGGCTAAATCTTGCGGGCATAACTTACCGTTAATTAAAGCACGAGAAAAAGAGGAAAAGTGCCATAAAAAAGAGGGGGGGGGGCGGGGTGCCCGAGGGCGATGTGGGGGAGGGTGGTGGGGTGAGGAGGGCCAGCGGGCAGGAGGAGGAGCGGGACTTCATTTGAGCCGCATTCAGGGACAATTACCGGGGCGCCGGCCCGTATAATAAAGATCTTAAAGTAATTTTTCCCGGCGGCCATACAAGCCATATTTCCATATCAAGAGCACTTGATTGTGGAGTTTATCGGGTTTCCCGGAGCGGCGCGCCGCTATTTTTCACCGGGCGCGAGGAACAGAAGACGACTGGCCGGGCGGAGGGAAGGCGGGCGCGCGCAGCCCGGCGCTAATGGTAACGGATGAGATCCCGCCCCGTCCCGCGAGGCGCCCGAGCTACCGGCAGCCTTCCGCCGCCCGTCTCGCCTCCGCGAATGAAAAATAAGTGCTCGCGGGCGGCTTAGCCGCGCCGCGCCTCCGCCTCCGAGTGCGCGCCTCTTTTTTTTTTTCCTCGCCCCTTCGCGCCCCGCGGCTCCTCCTTATGCGCCGGCGTCGGGAGGTTACACGCCCCTTGGGCAAGTGTCCCGGGCGTATCTCGGCCGGCGTTTTTTTACCCCGCCGCTTCCTTTTTCCGCGGCTCGCCCGTAATCGTGGAGTCCCTCGTGATGCATTGCCTCCGCGGCGGCGTCTCATTGAGAAAGATTTATTCGGCTCCTTTGAAAAGTCCAAATGGATGACTGTGATTTGCAAGTTCCTTTAGATTATGCAATTCGCATGCAAATTTTATGCATTCATTGAGAAATGAGCATCGCCCAGTTTTATCTTTACATTTTGAGAGCGCGCGGCTCGGGCTGCCGGCCGGACGCCCGGCGCCTCGTAAAAGAATGTATAATATTTAAATGCGCGTTTGATCAATGGAAACGCGGGGACGACCAAAAGAAGGCGGCTCCTCATTTTTATTAGTGAATCTGAATAGGTAAACCCCATAATATGCGCGCGGATGTTCCAATTTATGTAATGACGCAGGACGAATTAAAAAGTCCCCGAAAACCTTTCCTGTGCAGCGGCTAAAAGAACAGGTGGAAAATAAGCCCAAGATTAACAATTTTTATAATGAGATCAATGGTTTGTTTCGTCAAGCGTTCATTTAAATTCGTGAAATATTTGCTTTGCATATTCAATACATTAAAATAGGCGGAAGGGAACGCGTAACGATGTTTTATACCCTGTAATGCTGAAAGTAAATGATTTTATTTTGTTATTCGTAAAAGATTACAGGATATAATAACCAATTTAGCGAGCTCCCCTTGAAAAATAAAAAATGCTTTCAAATACGAATCCTCCGAATAATTTAAAATCCTCGGCATTCGATTTAGCTCGGGTTTTTCTATTCTTTCTAAATAATTGCTAGCGCTTTTTGATGGCTGCCTTTAAATTAGACAGAAACAAAATTTCAAAGCTCTGTTTACTTGACGAAAATAATCTAATCCTCATTTTATTATCGCGGAAACGACACGGCCAAACACGGTGGAATATCAACTCCGGGACATAACGTATCGTTATTTAGATTCATCCAATTATATGATTATTCCGCGCTGAATAATTTTCGGACGTCAGTCGGACTTGGGGGTGAAAAGAAACAAA
The DNA here is from genome assembly GCA_018906755.1 of Sycophaga agraensis. NCBI lineage: Eukaryota > Metazoa > Arthropoda > Insecta > Hymenoptera > Pteromalidae > Sycophaga > Sycophaga agraensis. The sequence continues at coordinate 1,426,024 of JACCIE010000049.1, forward strand.
AAAAAAAAAAAAAAGAAATCGGAGAAAGAGAGAAGTGGCCGCGGGAGCGAGGAAAAGCCGAGGCCGGCAAAGCAAGAGTGCCGGCCCTCGCGAGTCTCTCGGGCGCGTCGAAAAATTCGTTACAAAAACCGGCGCGTCCTCCATCCTCAAACGTTCTTCGTTCCTAGGCAACGGGCAGGAACGAGCGCGCGGCTGCAGCGGGGCGCAATCCAATTGCACGTCTCTGTGCGGGCGCGGGCCGTCCCTGCGGAGCCGGAGTCCCGGGCGCGCCCAGGCCGCGGGCGGGCTTTTTGCGCCGCGGCCGGAATGTCGCGGCCCTCCCCCGGGGAAATATTTAGCAGTTAGCCGGATTAAAAGAGGGCTGATTACGAGATATACGGGCCCGCCGAGGGCGCCCGGCTAAGTCCGGGGCGCATTACAGGCCGCGCGCCCCTTTTGTCCGCCGCGGCCGATGGTCCCGCGGCACTTTGCCCCGCGAGCGCCGCCCGCTAAATGACGCTGGCAAGTGCGCCGAAAATGTTAATTGAAAGAGGGCGCCGCTTTTTCGCGGGGACGCTATTAAAGCCGCTGGCCCGGGCCGTGCGCCTCCGCGCAATTACTTAACGTCGAATTAATAACATAATTGCGTAATAGCCAGAGTCGTTATTTCGTTTTTTTTTCTCGCGCTCGGCCCGGCTTTCTTTTTTGCGCGGCTTCCCACCCCCGGCGCGGACAGTTGATGAAAAGCGGGGCGCGCCTTTACGAAATTATTGCTAATGAATAAATAAGAGGGAATTGAAGAGAGCGCCGCTAATGTATGCGCGGCCGCGTCCCTGGCAAACGAGGCCGCGCCCCGCAGCTGCATGCGCATCCGCCATGGAATGTGCATAAGGTCTCGTATTATCCTTTTGCCTGGGCCCACCTGCGGGCTTGTTAATACCCGCGCAATATTTCGCTTTAATCGCGTTTGCCCGACTAATTCCGCCCGCGGAATCCAAAGGAGACGGGCCGGTAGCCCCCCCCCCAGAGCCGTTCGTTCAATGGGTCGGAATTCGAGGGACGTTGCCGCGGCGGGCCGCCTGCCCACGTGCGCCCCGGCCATCGACTCCCATCTTGCAGTGCGATGGCCGCCGCTCCGGCCCGCGTCGCGGCCATCGGCTTGAGAAAGTTATTATAGAGCCGCGAGGATCGTGGATATTGTAAGTCGGGGGCCGACGCGCCGGCGCTCGCGCGTCTAACTGTAATTCCGCGCTGGCACAAAGCCACGCCGCGCGCGGAATAATTCCACAACTTTCCGATGAAGGGGGAATAATTGCATAATAGTTATTACATGATTACACTCGCATTACCAACTTATTTTAAATCAAAAACATTCGCCACATTTTACCATCGGCTCTCGCTCGCGGTGTTATTTTAGTTTCTATAATATTTCATTATAAACTTTATAAAATAAATTACACGTATTAACAGTAGTGTTATTTGAAACATTTTAAAGCTTATGCCTTGTGCGGCCACCTCGCGGCGCGTAATTAAAAATATTCTCCCTCCATTTCGCGGCGCAGCGCTGCTTGATCCAACTTTATAATAATGTTTGATTAAGTAGAAAAGTAGAATCGTCATTATGACGGTGCGTAAAAAAAAAATTAAATCCGTATCACGGCTAAATTAGAAAATATTTAGCCGCATATATATGTATATGTAGAGCGGCGCGCCGGCCCGCCCGCTCTTTTATATAAAGTTAACATTTTAATCAAGATAAATATTGCGCGGTTAAGAGCCGGGCTTAATACTTTCGAGCGCAATCAACGAGGCCGCTTAAACGCGTGTCTAACTTGAGCCCGACCGCAAGCGCACGCGTTAACGGCTGAAATCCTCGCGCGTCATATACGCTGACCGGAGGTCCCGAGCCCACTCCCGGGAAAGGTAAGGCCGCGCCCGGCGCATCAAGATCGGAGGACGCGGCCGGGAAAGCCGCGCGGATAACCGGGCCAACGCGCGCCTCTCGCCCGGCATTTTAGGCGGAAAGTATGGCTAATCTGCCGTACAAAAGCGATACCATTATCGAGCGGCCGGCGTTACGTGTTTCGCGCCCCGGCGACTGGATGAGCGCGCGCAAAGGACTCGCTCGCCCGAGAGCGAGGCTCGCCGCTCTTTTTATTTTCACTCCTTTTTTTTCCGTCGCCGCCGCCCCTCTTTTCGGGAACGGAGAGGGGGGAGAACGTGCCTTTTTTTCCCTTTTTTTTTTTTTCGTTTTTCGCGCCGCCCTCCCCCGGAATGTCGCCGCCGTGTGTTTTTGTTTGCCGGGCTCAAGTGCATCAGCCGGTCGATGTGTGCCCGCGTTAGCCGTACACTTGCGGCTCAATCGGGAGGCGCTCGTGCTTGTAATGAAAATTGATGTTCTTTGTTCGCGATCGGTGTCCCGTATCCGCGCCCCCGCGCATTTTCGTCCGCGAGAGTTGCTTGCTTTTTATAAAATTAACGAGCGCCGTCCGTCGTTGGAGGGTAAAAATTGCGCTCGACGCGGCTGGCCGATTGAATGTAAGCAAACGAACTTGTTGAATCGTACCCGATAACCAATGATTTTCGCGCACAGGCTTCTCAGAGTTGGGCTCTTGAATAATCCTCGCGATTTATCCTTCGAGTAGTGCACTGCCTCCGTTATAGACCACCATTTGCAAAGTATTAATGCATACAGGAGCGGGTGAATTAGCACACAGGCGGGACATAGTAAACGCGCGTTACAGGCTTTTGAGGGCGCAGTATCGCGCTAGCAGTATACATCGCGTGATGAGGTGCCAGTAGAACGAGTCAACCGACTGGCCGGCAGCCGGGCCGCAAACATTGGCGAGTCGGCCGGCGGAAAGATGCAATCAGCGGAGCGCGGATAGTCCCGTGGAAAAGTACACAGGGATAACAATTAGAGACGCGGGAGCCGAGGGTGGGCGCGATCGGCCGGCCCGACAAAGAGTCGCGGAAGCCGTGTGCACGCGGCCTGGTGGCCTCGAGGGGCTCGACAAATCGGCCGCGCTTAATCCGCGCATCGGCAAATAAAGGCCACGGCGGTGGCGGCCGGCAACAAAAGCCCGGGGGGGTGGGAGGGCAGGGGTGAATAAAAAAAAAAAAGGAACGGCTCCGCGGACGCCTCGAGCGCGCGCCACTTAACGGCGCCCGGTGCGCGGCCGCGCGATTCGGCTCTTTTTTTCCCCCGGGGCGCTTTAGCAAGGGAAATGACCTAGGATATATTTCTAAGGGGTTTTTGCGCGCGGGCCTGCGCCCCGGCCCGGGCCCTTCTGCCCCGGGGCAAAAAGCCCCGCCGGCGATTTGCATTTCTCGGCCATTAATCTGCCGCGCGGTGCCTCCTCCGGTGGCTTGGCTTCCTTTTTTTGCGCGCCCCGTCCCTCCCGGCCTCTCCGCCGAGAGGCGCCCGCGCGCCGACGTATCGCGCATTCTTGAAATATCGCCGCGGGACCCGGGGGGGGGGGGCTTTACGGGGCTCGCCGCGGCGCAAATATTTGCCCCGGGCGCCGGGAAAGGCCCCGGAGAAAAAGGAGCCGCGCGCGCTTAAGGAGCCTTTTTCCGGGGTCCGCCGCGCGGAATGCGCTTGTTTAGCGAGCGTAAACAATTCGCGCGGCCCTTGGCAAGGAGCGCGGTGCGCCCGGGCGCTTTTGCCAAGCCGCGGGCCGTTCTTATGTGCCTTTGCGCGACTGCTCGCCCCGAGTTTTCTAAATAAATGTTTATTCATTAGCTTATTTGAATTTAGCCGAGCTCAAGGAAATTAAAAATTCTTTATTTAGGATGCAGGCGCCCTGCGGTCCCCGGCCCCAAGCAACTTTACGCCCGCTGCCTCGCCCCCGGATTTATACACGGCGCCTTTCGACGTGGCCCCTGCCTCCGGGAACCAGCCGCTCTCCGCCCTTCTTACCGCGGCCGCGTCACCTCCGTTGCTCAGGCCCGGGACAATTTTTTTTTTTTTTGTAAAAGGAACGGACGCAGCAGTGGAGTTTTCGAAGACCGGGCGACCGGGCCGAGGGAGCCGGGGCCGCGGCTCGAGAGAAGCCCGCGACCGACCTGGCAATTAATTGTTCGAAAGCGACAAGAGCCGGGGAGTCGGGCAAAAAAATTCTCCTCGGCTTAACGCGCGTTAATTAATACTTTTCAAAGCCTTTTTAAAATTGAGCAGGTCCCCCGCTCCCCGGGCGAGCGTTCCTCCTTTCGGATAAAGCGCTGCGGGCGGCCCGCCCCCGCGACACCCCGTAATACAAAGTCCCGGGTGGGAAATTAATGAGTCGCGCGTGTCAGGCGCAAGGAACGATTAGAAAATCCGCCGGGAGAGCGATGACACAGCGGGGCCGAAGTAGTCGCGGCCCCTGGGGCTGATGTCCCGATATCATTTTTCAACGGTTTCACTCGCGGCCGACGTCCCTCCAGGTATAAATGAGCCGGCCAAACGATATCCCCGGCCCCTATATCCCCGACGTTATCGCCCGGCCGGCCTTTTTCTCCCCCCTCGCGCGCGGCCTGCTCCCCCTCTCGGCGGCCCATCCGTAAGATCAGCGATACGCGCCGCGGGAGGCACGTATCGAAATGTGAATTACGGGCCGAGTGGGATGTCGATTAATCGGCCGTTCCGTCGGCCGCGCGCGACAATGCCGGGCTTTCGGCCGTGGCCGCCCACTGCCTCGCTTTCTGAATTGATACCCCGGCGGATTAGCGGGGGCGCGCCGGCCGGGTAATCGATGCCGGCTCGAGTCGGCCAAGGATCAAAGGTCGACGGGCGAGGCCGGGCCTCGGCGCAAGGGCCCGCGAACTAGCGGATTAAGGGCTGACGCGGGACCCCCCCCCGATCGCATATATTCATCAATTTGCGCGGGAAATAAAAGCCGCGGGGAGAGCCGGCGAGAAAAAGGCGGGAGGGGAGGCAAAAAGCCCACCCTCGTCAAGGCCCGCGCATCCCGGCGAGCGATAAATCCGCGCGATTCTCGGCCAACCCTCGTCACGGTGCAAATGATCTCCCCGGGCGCGGAAAAAGGAGGAGCGGCGGACGAGTGGAAAAAGCGCCGCGGGAGCCGGGGCCGTCTCAGGAGCGCCTCGCACGTGCGCGCCATTTTCGCGGGGGCGGCGGGGCGGCCCGGCAAATAAAAGCCCCGGGCGGGCCGGGCGCTGCCCGCCGGCGTAAATAATATATTTGTCGAAAGAGCCCTGGGGGGGTGTGTCTTGCCCCGGCGCCCGGGTAATTGCGTTCGGCCGGCTGGCCATTTTGAGAAATGCCGATGATTTGTCGGCCGGCGCCCGGCGCCCGCGACGCCCCCGACGCCCCCTGATTAAGCTCCCCGAGGCGGCCCGGGGGCTTAATTGCGCGCCGGCCGGCCCCGCGCCACTTTGTCCCGGCGCCCCGCATTTTTCAAGCCCGCGCTCCGGGGGGAGGGCCAGGGAGCCACGAGGTCCTCTTTTTCCGGGCGGCGCGGCGCCGCGGGCCGAATCGGCCGATATTCAACAGGCGCGCCTCGATCGCCCGCGCCGGCTCTTATAATCGGCCCCCGTTACTTTGGAGACGTCCGCCGATTTCCGTACTAATGAGAGGGGCTTGTTCCGCTCTCAAGCGGCCCTAACGAGAGCAGATTGCCGCGCGGCTCCGCCCGGCCGCGCAAATTGAGCCCCGCTCGCCCCGATCGCAGCCCTCCCCTGTTTCTTTTTTACCGTCTTGCCGGCCCGCCCGATTTTAATGAAAAAGGCTCCGATGGCGCGTCTCGCGAGGAGCCGTTTAAGCCGCGGGCGCTTTGAGGGCTTTGTCCGCGGGCGCGGATCGGCAGGCGCGCGGCTTCGGAGACGGCCCCGCGAGCCCCGGCCGCGCCGCCCGCGCCGCCCGCCGGGCAAAACAATGGGAAAAAATTATTCAACTCAGGTGGGCCGGGCATTCCGCCGGCTCCCTTTGGAGCGCGTAAACGGCCCGAGCGCCGCACGAATTTCCTCTCATTACAAACATTTTTCCCGGCGGGCCGCGCGGTAATAAAAGCACCGCAAAGCGACGCCCCGGCTCATTTTGCCCCCGCCGCGTATATTTCCCAATGAAAAAAATTCCTTTTTTCGCGGGCGCGGCCGCGCGGCATTTTCACGAGCGGATGCACCTCGACGCTCGTCTAACCGGGGAACAAAGAGGATCACCTGTGTGCCGGCTGCCGCGGCCCGCCCCGCCCCGCCTCGCCCCGTTCTTTGAAGCGCTGAATTCGAGGAAGGCGCGTCCCCCGCGCCCGCCCGCCCGCCCCCGCGACCCCCGCGCATACGTCCCTCTTTATGCCCCGTCCTCCTTTCATCATCCTTCGCTCGGCGATTTGCCCGCGGAGCCGCGCAATGAGTGGGAGCCGCTCGCCGGAGAAAATGAGGAGGGCTCCGAGGGGCGCGCGCGCGCGCGACCTGATAGAAATGACCGGTAATTTGTTAAAGGATTGACGTCTCGGAAATTGGATATTAAACGAACCCGTCGCCCGGCCTCCCGGCCGCCCGGCCGCCCGGCACTTCTCTTTGTTTGCCGGGCCGGCCGACCCCCGGCGCGCGGCCCGCTCTTCTTCCTTCTTCGTTTTCCAATCTAGAGGGCCGCGGGAGGAGCGAGGGAGCGCCCGAGCCCGGCAAGTCAAGCATTCCAATTTCGCCGGCTGCCCTGCAGCCCCGGCCCCGATCTCTTTGATACGGGCAAGATCCCCGGCCCGCCCCGCCTTTTTTATTGCGGCGGATTTCGAGAATGTTAATCCCGATTTAGCCGCGCGCCCCGTTGTCCCTGGAAACGAGGCCCGGCCGCGTCCTCCTCCGCCGCCGGGACTCTCTCGTCTTCCGGATGATTTGTTTGATCGGCCCGGAGTGAGCCGAGGGGGCCTCGCCCCCCCTCGTCCTCCTGCGCGCACTCGTAAAATTTTGGGGCGCTCCGGTTCTTTGTACCATTGAATTTTATCGGATGGCTGAATCGAATGGCTAGGATCTAAGTGGGGGGGAGGCGCGTCGGATAAGTCGCCTCCCGCCCTTCCCTTCCATTGCGATAAGTTTTACGCTCCTCCTGTACGCCCTTGTCCATTCGAGTGGATAGTGACGGCTCTACCCGCACCGGCCCTCCTGCTCCACGGTTAATCTCAAATAAATCAACCCCTGGCGATACCGCCTCCAACTTTTAAATTCGTTCAAGATCTCTTCAGTTCATTTAAATAATAATGATAATTGACAGACCTCCGCGCTACGATCAAATTAAACCTATAATATTAATAAAATTAAAAATTAATTTAATCTCCTTGCCGAGTCTAAAAACGTCACTGAATTCCAAGTAGAATGGGACGCGTTACAGTCTGACGAGCACGAAAATGAATACTTTTCAGTTAATCGAAAGCGTATCACCTTTCTCAACTTTTATTAAAATTAAACTGTTACGAATTCCAACTAGAATATTCATTCGTTTCTGAAATATCTAATTAAGAAAAATATACCTAAAAATGAAAATTTTAAGGAAATTGCACTTTAATGGTTAGCACAAAAAAGCTTTTCTCTGAATTAAAAAGCAATTATAACAACTAGTCGATTTATCTTCCAAAAAAATCTTTTCATTCAAGCTCTATTCTAGTTACTAATTTGACTAATGTGCATGAAAAAAAGTTTGTTTATTAGAATTTTACATTGTAACAGGAATCACTTCAAACCTATTTCCCAAGAACATATTGTATAATTCAGTTTAATTGTACTAATAATTTTTTTTTAAATTATAATCTAATACAAAATGTTTCATTAATTTTTAGGTCACTTAGTTTGACTAAGTTGAACTACAAATTGATTTGATAAAATAGTTTATCTTATTATAAATACATATTATGTACTAAAGTAAAAAGAAGTCAACTGTACACTTTTTAACTTTGTTTTATATTTTAATTCTATGTTAAAGATATTGTATGCGACGAGAATACAAATATTTTTTTTGGTTTAACATGAAATATTCATTTTTTTACAATTATTGTAATCAAAAAGTACATGTTAAATCTAAATGAATGTTATTATTTTACTAATTGGAGCACGTATTCAGCAACTCGTAATCTAACCATGTTTCAATTGTGTATAAGAAAAACTTAATATCGACGAGTATACTGCTTGGACCTTTACTAAAAATGATGTAAGATTAAGTATGACTATGTCTACTAAAATTGGGTCTCTAATGTATTGCATACTACTTTCTATAATTCGCAAAATATCAGCCAAAGTTTATACATATGAGTAAGGCAGATAGAATCATAGGCATATGAGGCATATGATTTGAATAGAATAGTAACTAGGATTTTAGTCTATTGTCTAAACAACTTTTATGAAAATTAATACTTTTATTTGTTACTGTTTTATCTTTACAGCATCAATTAATTTTGAACACATTTAGTTTATAACGCGGTAGTGGTTTACTTTAGGAAAAAACTTTTGAAATTATTTTCATTGCTAATCCAAAAACAGTTGAAATTACATAATATAATTGAGTTACAAAAATGCGTAATATTTAAAAGCTACAGGATAAAAAGTGTACTTATTTAAATGCACTTTGGAAAAATGTAACTTTTAGAGAAGGGAGCATGTAACTTTTATAAGTAGGCACCATCCAAAAAGTGTGCATTAAAAGGAGTGCACGCATTTGAAAGGTAGGACGCGCGGCAACAAAAAGCCGGGAGGGCTGCGCGGCTCCGGAAATTCGGCGGGTGCAATTTGCACCGTCTCGGCCTGGCGCCAGGGGCAGAAAGACGAAGCCGGGCAGCGTCGCGGGCGCGCCTCCCCGTTTCGGCGAATAATCGGCGGGGCTCGGCGGGGGGCTCGGGGGCGCTGTTTACAAATGCGGCCCCGGGCCGGGCGAAGGACTCAAAGGTCGGGCCGGCAAAGAGAGCAAGAAGAGGCCTTGGGGGTCGCGAGCGCGGGCCAAAGAGAAGATGGCGAGGGGCGTGGGGCGGGGCGCGGCCCTCGGGAGGGTCGGGTGGCTTTGGGTGCAGGCAGCAGGAGGCGGCTTGGGGGGCGGCGGGCGGCGGGCGGCCGGCGCTTCCGGAGTCGCCGGCGCTCCCCCGCTGTGGATTTTCCCGGCTCGAGGGGCGCCTCCGGGCTTCTCCCTCTTTCGGGCCGAGGGCGCACGTGTCTTTCTCAGCTCGGGCCGGGGCGTTCGCCAAAATGGCGAGAGAGCCAATCCCCGAGTCTGACAGCTTCACCCTTCCGCCGGGGCTCCCCCGCGGCGCTGCCGCCACCCACCTACCTAAGCTCCCCCCGGGCCGCGCGGCCCCGCCGGCTCTCACTTTGTCTGCGGTGCCGCGTACACGCGCGAGCGAGAGCGCCGGGCTAATTTATTCATTCGGTCCTTTTTACACGGCGAGCGGGAGACGCGCCCCGGGCTCGCCCGTACTTTCGGGACACCCTTTGTAAAAAGCCCGGCCGAGCGGTGCTTACGGCGCGTAGCAACGTCCGCGCTCGTATTTACGTTGGCCCGGGCGCCGTGGGGCAGCGCCAAGCGCCCGGGCCCCGCCCGCGGACGCTCATTTTTCAGCGAGGCCCTGGCGCGCGACCGACTGCGCTCATTAGGCCGCCCTGCCCAAGGAGGCTTTGATCGATGCGCCCGCGGACCCGACGATTAATGCGCCCGGCCAGACGAGGGCCGATCCCGCCTGTTTCTCGCGTTTTTCCCGCCGCGGGAATCAGCCAAGCGCCGAGGGGCCCTCGACCTTTCGCGTTTACGGGACTGAAATCGCGGCGCCCCGAGACACTGAATTATGTACATTGATTTATCTGCCGGGGCATCCTTTCGGATTATCCCCATTGTCTATTTATTGAGAGACATCGAAACATAATGGAACTAGAGCTTCAAATGCACGGGAAATCGCTCATTTTTCATTTTCCGATTGTTATTAATATTATATCACGTCCAGCCTCGGCCATATATTCAAGAATTATCATTTGCGTAAACGGCCCACTGTATCGGGCGACGATTAATACGGTGCTTCGTGCCGACTGTCACATCTTACATTTGACGTAAATTGTGGAGATCGGTGCAGTTAACAAAAGACGAGCGAGCCAAAGGAGAGGAACTCGCGGTATTCTCATTACGGCCCCTGGCCAGCGATTAGGACGTCGTGCATGTCCGGTTTATCGGGACATATAAACTAATACGGTCGGGAAGCGAAACCGATAGGCGTTATACGCACACCCTTGGAAGCGATACACGAATGACCGACTGGCGACTACGCGGTTCGCCTGTGTATATGCACTTTGCGCGCGCGCCGGCGCCCGCGTATCCGGCGGACCGAAGGGGAGGGGGGGTAAAAAAGCGAGGAGCAGAAGATAAAAGCGGGACAGATATCGCTCGGCGATCAGCGGAAAAGCGAAAGTTTTAAATCTGAATGGAAGGACAGGGCGTTTTTTTTGCGTGGCATACTTTGAGCCCGAAAAAAATTTCGCATTTCACAAAGAGCCGAGGCCGCACGCTCGCCATAGTCGATCGATTATTATCGCTTTTACTTTCCGCCGAACCGCGGGACGCGCGCTCGATTAAAAAGAAAAATGCTCCACATGCGCCACTTGCGACGCTCGAATTACACCGCCCGGCCACATTATTCAAATCTTAATTAGGAGCCGGCGGTCAACCCAGTGGCGCGACGATTGATAACGAGGCCTTTGAATAACTACCTGTGTCGTTCCTACTGTCCTTGCTGCCCAAGTCGTTATTGTTTTGCCTACATTGTAATAAACATCCACACTCGTAAACCATAGCTTCTGCATAAAGTTTAGTACTGATAATAGAAACGAAATGATGAAAATTAAAAATTAGTTATGTTACATTTTGTGAATTAGGAAATACTTCATCTTTTCCGTGGAACTTACTACTGTTAATAAAGTACATGGTATTCAGATAAATTAATATGTTGTTATTAAACAATCCCATCAAGTTTGTAAATTATTTGAAGCTAATGGGAATTAAAATTCAAATCTCTATAAAACTTGCAGTATATATTATTGTTTGTTGCTGATTGTGAACTATGCTACTTTTCGAAAACATTTCCAAATGTATTATTCTGCTCAAATGCATTGCTAATCCAAGCTCAATTTTCATGTTTCGTGTAAAATAATTTCAACATTTTATATTACATTTTAGACATCTACACATTGTTATAAAATAATACAGTATGCAACCATTATATAGATCATTAGTTATTTGTTTACACTAAATAAAGAATGCTTTCAAATGTTAACAAAAATGTGAAATGAATTTTTGACCAAAAACAAGAATAAATTTCAATAACCCAAATGCAATATTTCTAGTCTATAAGAAAAAAGGATATTAATAAACATGCAATGGAATAGAAAATAAAATGCACTTTTCATATCTTTGTCTTTGAAAAGCAGAAACATGATAAAGCAGAAGTATAAATCTATGTGAGTCAATTTCATTCTCTACACTATCTTAGAACTTATGGATACTATTTAAACTTTTTTAAAAATCTCTATAGGTATCATTTCCTAATGTAGATTGTATTCTTGTCGTTCTTTTATTTTAATTCAATGCCATAAGATTTCTGTGGTACGAATTCAACCGAATATTCGACGAATTTAAAACTAAATATTGTAATAAAATTCGGTTTGATTAAAAAAGAACGAAGCACGTAAACATTGAATGATATTCCAAACATTAATTTAGTGCACGACTTTTACAATAATTAAAACAGACGTAACTTTTGATAAATACCAAGGATATTTAGTACATATCTGAATACATACCTATTCCTAACTGGCATCCTGTTGAATAAAATAGCCGAAAGTTTTGGAAAAACTTTAAAAATTTGAGAAAAAAGGTTAGTTGTAATGCAACGGTAACGTAGTTAAAAAGCTGAAAGAATGAGATGCATAGAAAGGTTCGAGGGCGATAGGGAAGAAAAAAGAGAGGAAGATAGGGAGGGCGGGGCCGGGCGAAGGGCGAAGGGCGGAGGGATGCAAAACGCATTCGCCGCAGCGGAGCGCATTTCGTTTCCGACAAATAAGCGCGTAGATGCTTAAGCAGATAAACTTGCAGATGAGACGCGGAACCGGCGAACAATAGTGGTTTCATCGTCGCATCGCCGCGACCCATAACAAAACGCATGTAATCTGCATATACCGGTGGGCGGCCGCTCGTTTCGCCGGGCTCCCGGCCCCCTGTTCCCGCGTTGGCCGCGTGCGCGTGCACGAGGCCGCGCTGCACCGAAAACGGGAAGCAGCCGCGGCGGCGCCGGACGAGCGCTACGGCCGGTGCGCCGCTGGCTGTATGTTCGACGGGTAACCCAAATCGCCCGGGCAGCTGCCCGCCCGCCCGCCCCGCCCGCACTCTTTTCCCCGGCCAACTGTCCAGCTGCTAAGGAAGGCCGCTATCGCTTTTCCCCGCCGGAATATACTAGAGCGTGCCCGAACTTTTGCGCGGGCTTTCAGGGGCCATTGTGCGGGTGTACGCGTCGCTTTATCGTGGCCCGGCCGTACTTTGTTCTTGATGGAAAACTAATAGAAACGCGGGGCCCGGGCACGCCCAAGAAGAAATGGCGCGGACACAACTTTTAGCCTAGGCTACTAGGCTACAATGACAGGCTAGGGTACGAGCCCGTTTGTACTGCTACCCGGCTGGCTCCATTGACTTTTACTACTTCAGTATGCCCCTTCCTTTTTAAGCCTAGGAGGGAAGTACATAGTATCATTCATTTGACTCCACTTTCATAAGGTCCTTCAAATTTACAACTATTGAACCATATAATTAATTATTACTTATAACTAGATACATAGATAGTGAGGGTACGACCGATGTACGATACTTTGCAAAGAATACATAAAAAAAACTGTCGCGGCAAGTTACTTGAACAATCATTTAAGTTAAAAAAGCAATCTGCCAATAAAATATTTTTGTCAAAGAATTGGAGGCAAAGTGCAGCGGAAAAGTATTGGGAGCGCGGCACAAAATGCGCGCAGAGCGCGAGCGCGAGGGCGCCGTAAGGAGTAGACGGGCAGCCAGCGGGATATTTCGGGTCGTGCAAATAATAGGGCAACAAACAAGCCCGCGCGAAACTTCCTGCCCCCTTCGGCCGGCCCCCGGAAAGGCTGCAGCTAAACAGAAAAAAGGCGCGGGAGGGGGCGGCGCGGGTCGCGGGGCGCACACAGTGCACCGCGCGAGTCAATAACCGCAGATTCCCCTCGAACGCGGGAAAAAAGCGATCGGGCGCGCGGCCCAGGCGCGAAAAATAAAGGAAGGAGAAAACGAGCGCGGCGAGGTGACACCGTATGTATTTATTTCGAGTCAGGTGCACGGGGCCGGGCGGCGGCGCCACCGGAAATAGCCTCGCGTCTCGACCAGAGAGCGCGAAAATCGAAAGCGAGACCGCGCGCCCGCCCGCCCGCCTCGATATGCATCGTGCATCCGCCGGCCGGGGCGCCTCCCCCCCCCCCCCCGCCGGCGCCGCCCCTCTCGCTTTCGGCGAGAGCAATTCCTCCGGAGGGTGGGGGTGAAAAATCGCGCGGGAATTCCGCCGAGTCGAGCGAAAAAATGCGCCCGCGGGCGGAAATGGAGCCTCGAGAGCGCCGGGCTTATCGGCGCCGGCGCTGGACGCGCGCCCCGAGTCCCCCATATCCGGGCCCGCCGGCCCGCTGCTTGGACTTGGGGCCTCCGGTGCCCCGGTTCTTCGCCCGCCAGCCCTGCTAATGATGGGCCGCCGCTCCCGCGCGCCCTTGCTTTCGAGCTTCCTTCGCCTCGGCGTATATCTCCCGGGCTTCCGTGGCTTCCTAGCCCGGCGTCCTTCATCAACTTTTATCTCTTCTCTCCTCCCTCGCACGCTCCGTTTCCTCGCGCTTAAATCTCCCTAGGGCTTTTTTTAATAGCCATTTCCTAAACTCAGTGTAGGGGAATAGACTTATCGAATCGTGCGAGCGCGCGAGGGCAGACCAGGTGATCAAGCGTCGATCGTAAAGCCGTCATATGGGCGCGCTTGTGCGAGTTTCCGCGGAAGGCCGCCCCGGTAAGAATTGGCAGGGACGCAAGAGCCAGTCGGTCGGAGCGCGCAGGTGGCTCGGGCCGCGGGCGTCCCTCTGGCGGCGCGCTCGCGAAGCGGGCGTCACGCGTGGCAACGGGCGCCCGGTCCCCTTGGCAAAATGTCGCTTTTATTCGGCGGCCCTCTTCTCGAGGTCCGCGCGGGCGTCCGGGGACGGCGTCGCTGCGGCTCCGGCTCCTTCCCCTTTGGCGCCCCTCCCTCGGCGGGCCCCCTCCCCCGGGCGCGCGCGCGCCCACGGAGTCGGCGTCGGGTCGAGGAGCGCCGGGCAGCTCGAGGCAGCCTCCCCTCCGCGGCGCGCTCCGTCTCCGCGCCGGCGGCGGGGGCGAACGCCAGGCGAACGAACGAACGAACGAAGCGCGCCGAGGGCGGTGCTTTTGCGCGAAGTTTTCAACGAATAAGGCGGGGGCGCGCGGCCCCGAGGCCCCGCCCCGCTCGCCGGCCGGCCGCCACCCCACCCGCCCTGCCCCGGCTCCGCTGCGCCCCGCCGAGCCGCCGGCCACCCCCGGGCCGCACGCACCGCGCGCACGCAGCGGCGGGGCGCCGATCAATGGCCCGCCCCCGCCTCGCCGACGCCGCGAGTCAAGGAGCGCCGCGGAAAAAGCCCGCGGGGGGCCCCGCGCGGGGGGCCGCGCCTCCACTTGGCAACCGCGCCCCGCCGCCGGCCGCCCCGCCGCCGCGCCCCCGCGCCCGGCCCCCGAGCCCCCGAGCCCCCGAGCCCCCAAGACGCCTATATGGATCCGGGCCCGGCGGGGGCTACGGCCGACCGAGACACACATATTTCGGGCCAATCGAAGAGATCGAACCCTGCCAAGTTCAACGCGCCGCCGCCGCCGCCGCCGGCCCCGGCCTTTTTTTGCCCGCCCGCGGCTCACCCCGCCCGAGCCCCCGACCCCACCTTTTGTTTATGTTGTATTCGCGGCGCCGCCGAGGCCGCCAAAGCCCTCCAAGTGGGTCAAGTTTTATGGTGGAGTTACACGTCTGCGCCCGGAGGAGGGGGAGGACCCGGCCCCGATTCAATGGCCCGCGACGCCTGAGCTGTCGATTCCCTGCCCCGCGAGCTGCTTTAATACACCTTGCCTCCCCGGCGCCTCGCTTAATCACCTCCCGATTTTCCCCGCGCCGCTCGGCATCCGCTTCCTTGTCGCCGCCTACTTACCGGCGCGCCCACCTTCTCTACTTAGCGCCTCCGTGCGATTATCCCAATGAGTCATTACCTTCACCGGTGTTACAGGTCGATAATGCCCCAGGTAAACTGCTAAAAGTCCCATTTCCCCCATCAAATTGACTGCTCCATTACATTTGTCCAATCATTTTGTTACCCTCCGTATGCAACATCCGCTCCTGTTTCCACAATGGCCTTTATTAAAATCCATTTCGATTCTCTCTGGTAATTAATTCATTTTAACTACAAACGATCGATTGCCTTATTTACTGATTAGCAACCAATCTTTTTATGTTTCAAAGAGTCCTTTTTCATTATAACACTGAATATTCTGGTAATACTACTGTAATTAAGAATACACAATTTATGATTATTACGATAATAGCTTTTAACAAATTGCACACTGCAATTTTTCGAGCTAGCTTAGATAAGTGTTAGAAATACATTTTTTTAGACATTGACGTACAAGTGCAAACAGATCATGTCGCGCAATAATATACCTTAAGTAAGAATTTATTTTTGCTCATTATTCTGAGGCGTATCGATACAATTATTCATATTATTATAGATCATCGTGCTTCAAATTAACGATAAAAAATTCCATATTTATTCTAGTATTTAACCAAAACTTTGAAACAATATGCTTGATCGAAAAATGTCTGCTTTATTCGATAACAGGTCGGCTTATACACGGCGTAAGTAGTAACACTTGGCTATGGTCGGACACATTTCGATCGATCCGTTTAATTTTCGCGTAATGTCGCGAATAATAATTATCCCGGCGGCCTAGTGCAGCCATCGACTCCTGGGGGAAAGGCGCAGGCGCACCTCGCGCTCGGAGACAAGTTACATTTTTCAAGTGTGATCGAAATTTTCATCGGCGACACGACGAGCGCCGGGCCGCTCGTCATGTTTGCTCGGCCGTCAGTCCGCCGCGAGCTTACTCCAGGATGTATGAGTTTGTCGAATTAGCAGCGTGTTTAATCAAGCGCGAGGATGATCCTTCCGGCGCCGGCGCGGCTCCCGTCCCAGAGCACAGACAATAACGATCTATAGCTTTTTGACGATTCCGACATGTTTGCATGGAATAAAATTATACTCCAGGAATATTCTATAATTTATTTTCTACCAAGTGTCCCTCCCCCTTACCGGCCCCTGGGCCGCTTTTCGAAAAACGCAGCGACATTTAATCTACTGCCCCGCCGAAGAATTTAGCCGGTCCTTCGGATAATCCCTTTGACTTATAACGTCGAATAATTTTTGGAAAAACCGGGGGAATTTCGAGTCTGCTGAAGAAATTTTAAGGGGCCGCTGCGATGAAATATTCGGGATTAGGATCGCCCAAGTTTTTCGGAGGCCGGCCGCTTTTATGGCTTTTTAAATTTAACAGTTCTGAATGCTCGCCTGCATTTGCTCTACCTTGCGGACATTTTTTCCACAGGCCGGGGGACAATGGCCGATGTTTAATTGTTCTTATTGTGAAAGCACAGTGAAAGGTAAATGAAAAATAATCGCGAGCCGTTTCCGCATTCCGGCGCTTCACGCTTTATCTACAAGCAGTTTCGACCTGAGGGATGATTTTGCACGAGAGGTTTTATGAGGTATAGCTGGGCAATGGCTGACCGTTTCAGTATGAAGATGAGACCATTGAGCGTACTGGGACTACAACGATACGGTGCACACAACTAGCATAAATGATAAAAGAATACTTGGAAAATGAAAGAGCCGTTAAAACTCTCGAAAGAGTATTTAAAGGATATTGTTTCAAGTCTATTATCAACTAGGTTTTATCTACTATTACCATACTTGCGATTTGTAAAGCTATTTATATTTGAATTTTTTTTATTGTCATAGTTTTTGTCTAAATGAGTTATATAATTGCAAAATAAATTTCTATTTTCTATGGATATTTAATATATTTTCTAAGCTAAGGTAGTCTATTTAATTTAAAGCTTTAAATAATATCTCTTCTTCAAGTAAGTATCTATATAATTTATAAGAATACCTATTTTATCAAAACTATCACTTTTACTCCTTATGCACATTCAAACAAAAAGCACTCGCTTTATAATTTAATACAAACGTTATTGTAGTAGCATATAGTTAACATGACGGTGCATTGAAATTATATTAAAAAAACAAAAGTTTCCTGCAATTTGACGGGAGGGTCATTATTATTTTCTTTTTTTATCGAGCCTACGTCTCTTCGTGCAAAAATAAAATGAAATGAGTGCGGGTGTGAGAGGGGGTGGGTTGCAAAAAAACATCGATTTTTCTGGGAGGGGCGCAAGTGTGTGGGTGAATCGGTCCTGCACAGCGGCACAGACTCGTACACGGACGCGCACGCGAAAAATGTTGAGCCGTAGGCGAAATTTCGCGGGCGCACAGCCACGCGTCGATCTTTCATCAACGGATGACTCGACGAATTCAGCGGGCCTGAAAAAGTGCTGCGTGCGGCTCTCATCGCCGCAGCCCCGCGCCACCGGCGCCTCATTCCGATTCCTACGCGCGCGAGCATCCGCGCATCTGAATATTTTACCGAGCGGAAACATTTTTCTGTCGATTTCGCAACGGAAACCGCCTGCCCGTCATTATAGATGCCTGCGCGAGGGTCGATTTTTGCCCCGCGACGCGCTCAAATGAACGCCAATCGATCGAGGCCCATCGCGATCCTGGGCTACGCGCAGCTGGATAATCAAGGCGTCATACTCCGGATCCGGGGGGAAAAGTCTCACTCGCAGACGGACAATTAACCGCGCGACGCGACCAATTGAACGACCCGTCAGATTGAAATATAGAATAAACGGGGGCGCGGACCTCGCCCGGCCGGCGGACTGCCCCTCGCCCCCCCGGCCCGCCGACTGTTGCGTGGGCCGTGGCTCTGCTTTACCGGGCGCACAGGGGTCGGCGGGTCGCGCGCTGTTTTGCCGACCTCAAGGGTCGAAGGACCCGCGCGGCTGCGAGCCGCGGACTCCGGAATGCCTCACGAGCGTCACTGCTGTCGAAAAAGAATGCCTCGGCCTTTTTTCCCGTGGCTTGCCCACCCCAGCGACGCGGTCGCTCTTTTTTCATAACGAGCGAAAATTGAATTTCCCGCTTTGTTTTGCTGTCGAGGCGCGCGTGTGGCCTTCGCGGCTATAATTACAATTTGACGTGCAATATTTTTCATTTTATAAATCGATTAAAGACCTTTCAAGCGCACTCGAGTGCGCGGAATTTTTTTAAGGTCATTAATGCCATAGTACTGCGTTGCAAAGTGATACTCCGAAAATTTTGTTTGCCGCTATTTCCATCGTTTCAGCTACCTCTGCCGTCCAATTTCGGATTAATTTCTTCTGTAGCTATCCCAAAACTTAAAAATTTGAACATTGAAATGAGATATATAGATTTTAGTACTGAACAAAAATTTGTCGACCGTGGTGAATACCGAGATTTGTCGACACGAACAAAAGTTATCTTTTGTTCAATAACATCAATCTAACTGATTTTTGTCATTTAGTTTTGACATTCAAAATTGTTAATTCAAATCAACGCATCGAAGTATTTGCAGCTCGCACATCTGGACTTCTGAGACTAGACTTTCTCTGAAAAACGAAAGGTTCCAGCCTTGTCCCTCGGCTCTGACCCGTCACAATCAATTTCCGCTGGTAGATGCAAACGCATTGGGTAAAAAAGAGCGGCAAACGAGTTCGGCCGCAATCTTGGTCGATCATAAAAAGACCAGAGCAAAGGAGAAGAGCGAGGCAGAGGGAGCGAGAGGCCGTACGGCGGACGCAAAGTCAATAAAACGCAACACGTACACTCGGGGCGATCGCGCCTCGTTACGCCGCAGCCCGTTCATATCCCACAGCTGCAGGGGCCGATATCCCGCGCGACGAGCCCCGTCCGATAATATATTTATCCTTCCTCCCGTCCGGCGCGCGTTTTCCGCCCGTCTCCCGGCAGCCGTTATCCCAATTTTTCCGCGAGCCGACGACTGCGGCCATTACCAGCCAGCGGATCGACCGATCGGCCGACAGTCTCCCTCCCGGCCTGATTTAAGGAGTCGAAATGGCGGGCGCGACGAGGGAAGGGCGGGGGCGGCGGCGGGCTTTCCACTAACCCACATATCGCTCGGGAGGCCCCGCCGGGGGGAAGAAAAAATGAGGAGCGCGCGACGCGTCGAAGGGCTTCCCGGCGGAGCGCGCCCGCATGAGTAGTTTTCAGTTTGACGGGCCGCGCGGTCCGCTTTGCCATTTCCAGGGTTCGATGGATCGTATTAATGCCCGGCATTGGAGGAAATCGAGGCCTTTTGTCGTGCTTTCGCCGAATTGTTTAATGAGTGCATTGGCTTGTTTGCACGTGCCCTTTGAATTTAATGTTAATGGATTGGCCAAATTGAACGTGTAATGTTGCCTTCCTTTTGTCCGATATTTCTGAAATAGTCCGATAGTTTCGCCCGCCTCTTCTCTTAATTTTTAGTTAATTCCTTTTACTCTAGTAGTCCACTATTTCATATTTCTACTTATTCTTACAAGATTTATACTATTTCGTAATTATTATTGTTAAATCATAATATAAACGTATTTGATTGACATAATTTAGATTTTAATTTCTTAAATAATATACCTTTCTACCATAATCAAATAAATCCTTAGAAAAAAGTAATGGAAACCTTGTCACTTTAAATATCTGCACACTCATATAATGTAAGTAGAAAACTCAATATATTATTTAGATAACAGAGTACATTCAGTCAGAAAAGTAATAATTAAATGGCGGAAATAATTATGAAATATTGTAAGCATTTTTTACTTTTTTACTAGATGTTTTTAATAAAAAAAATATTGGTGTCACAATCCTGTACATTTGTATTAAGTAACAATAGTTTTATAAAATCAATTGTAACATGACAAATATTCGACATGAAGTAGTGAAAAGTTTTTCAATACAATTAAGTATGCTAGATATTGGTACCATATTTTCTAATATATGCAAAAGTAATTTTGAGTAACTCGATAACGTCATAAACGAGAGCTTTTCCATTATAATCTTTATAAGCTTTCCCATTATGACCTTTTCTTAATTATAACCAATACTGACGTCGATAATGCAATGTTTTTTTGGTCATTTAAGCCACAGCTGGATATTTCTACGTAGGTATCTGTATAAGAACTAATTGACATTCATAAATCAAAAGTTTTGGATCGATTGACCAAAAATATTGAATGTAATCTTTCATCGATCAAATATTATTGATCAAAAGAGAAATTGGATAAATTCGTACTGTACTTTAAATAAAAGAAATGGGTTTGTTTATAACAAAGGCTTTATTTGATAAAAGACGTATTTATATGAAATAAAGAAAAAATTGGGGTCTATTAGCGAACAAAAAGATGCAATACATATTGATAAATCAATTGCTATTAAACAAAAGCTCGCTTGGCCGGATGAAAAATCAAATCTCCATAAATGTTACTCGTTTCCGTAAAAATTAAAAAATTCCCCGCGGCAATAACTCTTGCGCCGGCGCGGGCGCCTCGGGACCTCCGGGCGCGCATCGCGCCAATAAAATTCCAGTAAACTCAAGCACCCGAAAAAGCGCATGCATCAAACTTACGTACTTAATCCAAACAAATATGACGGGCGCGCGATCTCATCGATAATTCAACCGGGGCCGGGCGAAAAAAATATAAACCTCGGATGGATAGTCCCTCGGATAGCCCGGGCGATTCCTCCAATCCATACCTGATGACATTCGTCATGGCTCCGCGGGGCGGCGGCGACTCGGGCCCGCGCCTCGCCCCTCGCCCCCATCTTTCATGCATCCCCGAACGAGGCGCGGTGCAAAAAAGGCCGGGGCGCGCGGGAAAAAAAAAGCGCCCGGGGGAGGGAGAAACAAAAAATAAACACTCAGAAAAATCCCTTAATTAATGTCCGGCGCACGAGCAGCCGTCAGCGGGCCGATGTTAAAGCCCCGTCACGCCGACGTTGTTGAATATTTTCCTCTCGCGCTCCTGCAGGTCCGTCGCGCGCTTTGCATACGCACGCTGACGCACTCTCGAGCCCCCCCCCCCGCCCCTCCCCCCGGCTCGCGCGCGCCCGCGCTGCCCTCTCTCGCTCTGGCGCGGCGGCCCGGCCGCCCCCGAGAAAAGGATGAAATATCACAAAGAGCCGCGCGTGCGGGCGCGCATACGGGCGAGCCGCGCGCCCAATGAGGGACGCCAAGGGAAATTATTTCCGACTAAACGTTTAGCCGCCGCCGCCGCCGCCGCCGCCGCCGCGTCGAATTCGAGGAGGGCCTTTTTTCGCGAATGCCGCCCTGCGAGCCGAGTGCGTTTCCCTCTTTTACTTAGTTATATGCACCCGATGAATTATTCATCCGGCCGTAAATGGATTCGCCGCCGGGGGATTTTTCACTCGCCCGCCGATCGACGCCCGTCTCGCGAGCCCCGCGATCCAGTTACGTTTTTGTTTAGGACATGCAAATTCGTTTGACGAGCCCTCGATGGGCGCGCCCCTCGCCTTACGCTATCCCCGCCAGCGTAGCTACCTGGGCCTGTTTACCACTAGTTAAGCCGAATTTACATGCGAGGAGCTATTTAAGGAGACTTTCCTCAGCTTCGAGAGCTTAAACCAGATTACTTAGTTCCTCGGCTCGTCGCGGAAAAAACCGGAAAACAGAAAAACGAGTTAGCAAGGAAGTTGCTCTAAAGGTTATTTTACCTAAACTGTCAGACGGGTTAAGAGAAGAAATTATTTCTCGCGATAACGCTGCTGCACTTGATTCATTTATGCGGTTCATTTGTTTTTTAAAGAGATTCGTAGGCGCATAGTTATACGTAGCGACAGCGATCTAGTGCATAAAGTAGATAGCGCGAGCGAGTCATTCAAATCGATCAATCTTTTTAGAATTCCATCTGCGTTTCGATATCCGCGGGAAAAAGACATAAAATGGGATTCATAGTGGAATTTGATGGGCGGCCATCCACGGGGGCTGAAAGTATGCGCTTGCGGGAGTGGGCGCGCGAATCGAGGGGCAAATGCAAATGAGGGTCCCAATTAGGGAATGAGGCGGAGGGGGCGGTGGGGGGTGCGGGGGCGGGGGCCGATGGAGTTCTTGGCGGGCAGCGGCTCAGGTGGCCTTGTTGATAAACACGGTAGCGCGCGCAGCGGCGGGGCCGCGAGGCTCGGGCAGCGCAGCGGGGGCGGAGGGGCGCAAAAAAGCGGCGGCGGGCGCGGACGGTGGCGCCGATCGAACGCCGCGGAGGAAGAGGGAATCGGCCGTTTCGACGAATGGAATATGATCGGCCGAGCGGGGGGGCGGCGAAAAAAGGCGGCGCGGGGTGGCGCGCGAGGGGCGGCGGCCCCCTTCCCGCGGCGTGTATGCCTTCCGAAACAAACGTTCGATCAGAGTGGCGATTGTTGCCAATCATACGCCGGCCCTCTGTCCGCGGCCGGGCGCGACTCAGTCCCGGGTTTTTGCTTGGCGCGGCAGCAGCGCGGCCCGCGCGGCTCCCGGCTCCTCCGGCCGCTCTCCGGCACGTAAGTAGCGCCCGGCCCTCGTTGCGCTTCCGCCCGGTATTTTCCGCTGTCGCCCGGGCGCTGCGCGCGGCAGCCGATGATTGATGACGGCGCCCGCGGGGACGGCGCGGCCGCCGCCGCCGCCGCCGGGACCCGTGGTGGGGAGCCGCGCCGGACGGCCCGGCACTTGGCGCGCCCCTGTGCGCGCGCGACACCCCGCCGATGATTTCGGAAAAGCAGCCGCGGCCAATCGCGGCCCGAGCCGCCCGCCGCCCGATGACGGAGGGGCGCCACAGGAGGACGCAGCCCGCGGCCCCCGCGAGCGCGGCCGACCTCTAAGCCGACCAGCGCCGCCTGCCGACGCCTGCGAAGTAAGTCGGGGAACCCCCTGCCAAGTGCCGCGCGAGTCCCCACGTGTCGCGGCCCAGCCCCGAGATCCCCTGCCCTGCCCGGGGCTGGACGCCGCGGCGCGAGTGGCAGGTGCGCCCCGAGTCCCCCGGCCGGCCTACCCAGACCCCCAGTGCAATGCTCCCGCGGACCTCGACGGCGACGATGCCGGACGACGCCTCCCTGCAAAGCTCGTGGGCCGCCGGCGCTCCTTGCGAGACGCACGTGAGAGTCGCGTCGCCGGGGGCAAGAGGGCCGGCTCCGAGTCATCGCCGGGTGAAGAGTCGCAGGGGAAGCGGGGGCCGGGGCCGCGCGGCCCCCACCCTGCGCGCGCGCGCGCCCGCCATCCCCTCCCGCTCGCCGGGCTCGGGCGCCCGCGTCTCCGCGCGCGCTGCACCCGTAAGTAATAGCGGAGCGGCGCGCGCAAGCGCTTTTTGCGAAAAATCAATAAAACGAAAAGCTCGGCTAGAGCTAGCCCGGCCCGGGGGTGGGGGCTAGACTCCGCCTTCGCCTACTCCTAGCCGCCCGGGAGGGAGGCCTGGTGGGGGCCGCCCGAGCCCCGAGATGATCATCTAGATGAGCGCGCTATCTCGCCGCCCCGCCGCCCCTCCGCCCGTCGCCCCGGCTCCCCGGCTCCCCGGCTCCCCGTGCCCTCCCTCCCGCGGTGCATCAAACCTGCCTCCCGGCCCGGCCTTTCCCGCTTGTTTATCCCGCGGCGCGCCCCTCGCCGCCCGCCCAAGTGCCCGGCAAACCTTGGGACGTCGCTGCAAACCATATGACGAGCGCACCGGGGGAAAAGAAAGCGCCCCAGCTGCCGATCGACTGCGCCGCCGCGGCGCGCGATTTTTCTTTCGGGGCTTTTTCCTTTTCGCCCGGGAAGAAGGGTCGACAGGGCTAATCCATTAATACCCTGTTAGCTTTTCGCTCGCTTAAATATACACGAGGAGATTTGTTAGAAATTATGAAAGATTTTTGCCTCGCCGATGCAATGCCACTGTATATTTTTCCAACTGACACGGCTTTCTCCCAAATTGTTCGCCATCTTCCATTTCCCACTGTCATTGATTGGCTGTTAAAAATCTTTAACAAAATCTAATTAACTGAAATTTTATGAGATACCCTTTTTATACATATAATAAAGGTAATATAATAAAATAAAATATCATGGATTAAACTCAAATAGAAATTCCCCTGACAGCTATTTATAATAATCTTTTTGTTTATTCGATAAAACTTTTAAGCATTCCTATGATTTCAGCTGCGAACTATATTTATAGTGGTCACTAGCGTGGCTTCGAAAAGAATTCATTTCTATGGATTACAGGACACATCATCGTTCTGGTGCAACAGTCAGCGCTTCAAAAAAAAAGAATCCAATACAACCAAGGAAAACAAGAGCCTCGTCGGCGCTCCTCGGATCGTCTTAAAAAGAAGACAAGAAAGAGGTCGAGTAATCGGGGGTGCAGAACCGGCAGAGACTGAGAGCGGGAGAACCGCTCGCTCATTAAGCATTAACGAGTGCAGAATCACTCGGCCGGTGCGCCATTACACGCGACTTCATAGAAAATCTATTATTCAGCGTTATCTCTCGCCACGGCGCAGCGCATTGGGCCGGCAAATATTTTTCCGCGCGATATCGCCAGCCCCACCCCATCCCTATACATCCCTCCCTCCGAACGGTGCGCGCGGCCGGGCGGAGGGACAGGAAAAAAAAAAGGAGCCGGCGCGGTCCAGATGGGGCAAAATACGCCTCGGCCGCGGGCGCCCCGGAAAATGTAGGGCGCGAATGCGGCAGGCCATGATTAGATTTGACCCAACCGCCGGCGCCCGAGTGTTGACAAGTGCCGGCCGCGTGTACGGAGCCCGTGTAATTCCTAACGAGCTGAGGCCGAAAAGGCCGGCCGCCGCCGATCGGCCGGCCAAGGCTCGCGCCTCCCGGTTTTGTTTCCGGCCGGGCCTTGTTTGCTGTTTCCAGGCCGCTTATATGATTAATGGCTATTTGCGAGGGCCTCGGCCTGCAGCCCCGGCCTCGAATCGCCCCGCAAGCCTAAGAGGATTTGCCCGATTTTCCGCGGCGCGCGTGCGCGCGTGCATTTTGCTTTAGGATTGCGCGCTAGGAGGGCAAATGAGGCTTTGCGTGCGAGCGTCCACAAATAAGGCTCGCGGCCCGTGATTGTTTGGGCTTTTTGGCGACGCCGCGGCCCGCGCGCGCCCCCGGCCCCCTGTCATTTTATCGCGCGCCGTTCCCGATATTGCCCGGCTCTGTTTGGTGTCGTGCGGTTCGCCGGCCGGCCGATCCGATACTTTAGTAGCTGCCCCTCTGTTTTTCCCCGATTGTCGAGATCCACCTTCGGGATGCGGGCCACCGTAATGCCGGTGCTTCTTTTTGAAGCCTAAATAATCCCGCGAAAATGATTAGAAATTCAATATTTTCTTGTCTTCGTAACGAATTTGCAAAGAATTTACCTTAGTTCTTTTTTATTTATTTACAAATGTAAATTAGAATTTGAAACATTTGCTATATAGCAGAGCTTATTCGCTTTTCGAAATGTGCTATCACTGTTAATTATTCTCTAACGTGCCTCTAATCCCAAATTCCAAGATTTTTAATAAAATCAACCCTGTACAACATTGATACGATGACGTGCAGTCCAGCAATATTACTGATATGTAACTCAGTTCATTGTTTGCATGTTGCACAATAGATTCATGTTGACTAAAATCTAGATACTGAATATCCTCATTTTCATACGCTGTCCATATAGTTGAAGATCGATCTATTCAATATGAGACTCGAAATACCTGGGTAGCATCTTGTTGTTTAAAAATTATACAAATAAAAACAATATCTAAATCTCTTAGAATAAAATCCCAGGCTTTTAGTACAAAAGCTAAACATTGAATATTTGCTATGTTGTGAGAAATAAAATTTTTACTACTAAATCTATGACATCCGTAAAAATATAATCAATGTAGATTATTATATTTTACTAATCACAAGATTTTTTTCATTGTAATAATAATAATAGAAAAATAATATTATTCTTAACATTATTTTCAGTAACACAAAAAAACTTAAAAAATCAAAGTAATCTGTAATTGAGAAAGAAAAAAATAACTAACTGATTTAAATGATGATCAACCTTTGATGAGTTTTTTGCAGCTTTTCTTTATTTATAACTTTTTTATTTATTTTTGCAACCGATGACAATTTCAGTATCAAAATTATAACTATATTCAAAGAATGCACATATGTATTTATTAAAATTTAATAATGCAAATGAAACTTAAGACATGTTTTTTTTAAATTTTGAAACTCAAATTAATAACACAATTAATCCATTAATTAATCCTTCGGATCAAGAAAAAGTAGACCAGTAAAACGAATTTGTAAATATCTTATCTCATGAGAGCAATTTAATTAAGAAAGAAACATGTTGATTTTAAGTATAGTGTTGTTTAGCCTTGGAATAAATGAATTTGAAAACAAAAAACCGATGGAGATCAAAAAATGCAGGGCTACCTTTGCTGTGTGAAAAGCTAAGCCATTAATTGTCTTAGACGTTTAAGCGATGTAAACAGGCGGTACGCTTCAGCTGTGTTGGTGGAGGTCGTGAAAGGGAAAGCGACTGTGGAAGGGGTGAAGATAAGGGGGTGAAATCTCGGTCAAAAGTAGCGCGCGCACGTTCCTCTTTTCCGGTGCCGAGACTTTTTGCTGCTTAGTTTTGGCGATTTTACAAGGACTGTACACACCCGGGCGACCCTTCAAGTATAACCGTGCCCACCCCCTCGACAAGGTTGCCATGGCGACGCGGATGTGCGGTATTCCCAGCAGCGGCTCGTAGTCTCTCACCCCCTCCACTTCTCTACCCCCACCGTGCCCCCACCCCCAGCCACGCGCTTCTATCTCACCGACTACTACGACGCCCTGTGCACCCCCTTCCGAAAAACAAGAGCGAGTGTAGCCTGGTGGATCACGTGGTACCCGTCGTTACCGGCCGACGACTACGAGGCCGACCTGACGATATAGAGGCCAGAATAGGATAGAGAAGAGCGTAGAAGAGGAGGGGGTTTGGTAGTTCCTAATTGCACACCGGCTGGGTGGGACGCGTTGGAGAGGGGGAACCTCTAGAATTGATGTTGGAATTTGGAGGTTAGGTTACCTCGCGCCCTCTCTCTAGCCTTCCATCCCTCTCCTCGCCCTCCCACACTTTTGGGTTTTCTGCACACATATATATGCCTCGGTGGCCGTTACCACTGCTCGTTCCCTAAACAGTTATCTCGTGCGTTTGTGTTAGACGGGCTAAAGCTCGGTGCCCAGACTGAAAAATGTTGTGGTGAACCGGCAAGTCAAGGGTCATTTTCGAAATCCTGCCAGGTCGAGCAATAATCAACGCGCCCTCATCCCTTTTATTGAAAACGCAGCAACCAAACCGGTTACCATGTATCTCTTTCGGTTATGCTCGTCGGTACAAAAACAATCCCTAAGACGAATGCCACCTCATCATCTCAAAAGGAGTGGTAAAACGTGTTCTCCAAGAACTGGTTGTCTCCCTTACTAGCTCGCCCGTTCTCAGTAGCAGCCAAGCGATCAGTCACGCATCGTAAAGCATTAATCCTTAACGGTTAAAAAGAAAAGTTGAAAAAATATAATAAAAATACAATCTGTTAAAAAAAAGAAAAAAAATGATTTTTTTTCTTTTTCCATGTTTTTTTAATTAGTTCAAAAAAAACAAAGAAATCGAATTTTTTTTTAATTTTTTTCAAATTCCAGAAAGATTTTTTTCGTGCGACTTTTAATTTTTTTCTTCTTTGATTTCTTTGCGGGCAACTTTCAAATTTTTCCTGCTTCTTTGCCGGCACAGCGAACCGCAGCGCCAACTTCTGGGATCCGCCCTAAAAGCAGAGCCGTGGCTCGCCTAGCAAACTCCCTCTCGGGTCCACGATTGGGGTGGGGAGACTGGTCAGCGGCGGGGGTGCGAGGGAGAAGCTTTGACGGGGTGGCCATGAGTGTGGGAGGAAGAGCCTGAGAGTTGTGGCGATCAATGAAGGTGAAGCGCGCGCAGCACTGGAGATTTTTTGAAAATCTACCCGCCAACGAGAAAGGTGCGCCCTCTCGACCGATGCGCACCCCGACAACCTTCCCTCCACGTTTACACACATATACAATTTTATGCATCTACCCTTTTGATATTCACTCAATGAGCATATGTTATTTTCCCTTTATTTATTACTGTAACTTTTGAATAGAAAACGTTAAAAAAATAGAAATTGAAAAAACAAAGAAAAAATGCTAGGATTTTAAATTTTTATTAGAAAAATATTTCTTTACTAATGATATTCGATCGAGTCATTCTACTATATTTTTGAAGGACAAATTCTAGTTTTTATTTATATAAATTCCTGATTCATGTATACACAATTCTGCACGTTTTTCATATTATAATAAAATATTTTTTTTAAATGTAGAATAAGATAAACGCGCTCACTGCGCCATCTAGCAGATTTTTTAATTGAAGGGATGTGATACTCTTCCGAGGGTGGAAAGTCGGTAACAGGGTTCAACTACCCTCAGTAAGATGGCGCTGCGAGTTCACCACCGCAGAATTTCATTCGGCTTGGCTTAAACGATGAAATGGCGTATTGACTCTCCACGAGTCTGCTGCAAGCAAACGAGTCGGTTTCTTAAATAAAAAAAAGATAAACTATGAAAATTTAATTAACAATTTGGTTTAAGAATTTGTAATGCAGGCAAAATCAATTATTTTCATAACATCGTAAAGGATATAATCAAGCATTAAAAATGTTTACGGTATAATTAAAATGTATACGTATTATTAAGTTTTTATACTTTAATGTACACTCCAATCAGCTATAAATAAAACGGTAAAGTTAGTTATCTAAAATTCTGCAAAACTCAATTCAATTCAACAAAATTCAATTCTACTTACATGCCTGGATAACACTTAATCTTCATCTTTGCCTATTCAGCTTATTGTTTTGAACTTTTTCACTGGACTGCATAGAATAAAGTTTATTTTTACTACATTTTAATTTCTTTCCGTACAATCTTAAGACAAAATATGTACGAACAAAGAATAATATTTTAATTTATATATTATTAATACAGAGTGGAAAAAATATGCTAAAACTTTTAAGTGGAAACGTAATCCAAGCACAACTTAAATAAGTTACTGTAAGAATTCCATTCATTTTCAAAGAAATGGACAGAATCGTTATTTGGTCGTAGCGAGAGAAGGTCGATGGGATCAGCGTATCGAGATCGGCATCGCAAACGCCCTACCGCACGACCGCGGAATAAAGTTGGCGAGAGCCCGCAGACTGGCGCATACATAAGGCTCGAGTTTGGCATGCAGATCGACATGGACATTCCGTCTCGGGCGGGGATGAGGGCGTCGGCGGCCGCGAGGCATCTGCTCGCGACTCTCGTTTCGGCGGGACCGCGCGGGGGCTTCACCTCTCACCCCGGCGGCGTTCTTGTCCGAATTTGGAGAACGCGGCGGGTGCGCGCGCTGCGATAAATTATTCCAGATAGATGATGTTGCCAGGCCACGGGCGATCCGCTCTTCCTGCTGCCGCGCGAGCCGCGGGTATTTATGCCGGGTCTGGGTGCCATGGCTCATACGCGCGGCCCGCGCGAGGACGCGCGGCCGCCGACGCCCCGAGCCCTTGAGTTATGTCGGCCGCGCGTTGGTCTTGATAGATTTTACAATTTACGAGGCGGCGGCGAACCCGCGCTGCAGGCGGCCCGACCACGCGGAATGCAACTTATGTGTACGCCCCGCTCCCCTGGCGTTCCTGCGGCTGACCCCTTTTTCCGCGGACCCGTGCGGCCAGATTCAGCATCTTTATTGCCCGGTCCATCTCTGCGGCCCGATAAGACCGAGGCGTTAGTTACCGCGCTTCCAATTTCCCGGGAGATCCGGTTAGATGGCCTCGCTCGTTCGCCTCGGGAGCGCCCGACAATGGGACGCGGCGAAGATGTGAAAATGACGTTAGCGGGTGCGAGGATCGCGCGAAGGCGCGAGGGCGCCAGGCCGATAAAGCAGAAGGCATCGACATCAATCTTCCCGCGTGACGGCCCTCCTCCTCCCGCTTTCCTCGCAGGCGGGCATCGACGGACCCGGGGGCGAATGCGGCCCGGGGAGGGACGATTTCATGGCTGCACAAAGATAACCCCTCGGACTGTTACTACTGCTCCCGGCGCGCGTATTATCTCCCGGCGCTTCTGCGGAACGTCGCGCGCTATCGGCGCACCTTCCTCCGGGGGTTTAGAGCTGCCTCTCTCTCTCTCTCTCTCCCGACTACGACTCGGGGACGTCGATGCAGCCGGCGGCCCTCCATAGACTCGCCTCTGCGGCCGGATCGCTGGACCCCGCATATAAAGGTCCAACGGCGACTTGGAGTACGGGCGGAGCCTCTGCGAGAACCGGGGGGATAGGGGCCTCGGGCTTCGTCGGCGGACACTCCTCGATGAGTTCCGGCTTCGTTCGCCCTCTCCGACTAATCGCGAGACATCTCATTGGCTCGATGCTTAAATTCCGACGCATAAAGCTTCACTTGGGAGGGTTGAAAGATATACTTACGACCAATCTAGCCGCTTCAGTGTTTAAAAAAACAAAACTTCATTTTGCCTCAAATTTCGCTTGAATAAATTATAATGCAGCTTTTATCCGGCCGTGTAAATAATCAACGAACACATAGGCGCCGATTCACTTATCCACACTAAATTGGAACAATAAGCAGAGCGATGGCAAATCTAGTTTACAAAATTAGCATTATGGTTACAAGCGAATGAAAATTTCATCAAAATCCATTTATTATATCTTTACAATCTCGTGCAAAACAAGATTTTAGTTTGACTAAATAATCTAGCAATCGAATTGTCCATGCAGTAAATCCAGATGCATTGAGTGTTAAATAAAACTTTGAAACAAAATATTTATTTTTATTTTACTACATAATTGAAATGTATACATTGAAAAATCTTTAATTCAAACATAGCGCATTTACTATCCGGAACTGTAAACAACAATAGTAGAATTATATCGAAATATAGTCAGTCTCCAGATATTGAAGTATCTAAACCTTCCATTATCATTTTGTTTGCATAAATAATCAAGACATATATTGTTTAATTATATGTTTACTTTTTTAATGTTGCTGTATATCACGATAAAAAATACGTATTCGTACATAAAAGAGATAAATTATGTTCCTTAAAATTAAACTGGTTTTGAAAGAGTCCAACGAGTACCTCGTGTATACGCGATTTCAATAGGAGCAAGAATTTCACACGGGAAGATGGAGTTCGTGGGATAACAAGCTAAGCAGCAGCAGCAGCAGTATACCAGTAGCATTCTATAGTTGTCTCAGCAAGCGCCGGTATAGTTTTCATGAGATGAGAGCTAAAATACTGGTTACTGCGCTCTTCATCGCTGGACCGCTAAGCTTGACCTTTTGTAATGAACTTCTCCACGTATTAACCGGTTTAGCATCCCCTTAATATTACCATCCATAAGATCGTAGGCTGAGTTAATATGTATTAAATGTTAAAAATAAAAGACAAGACGAAAAAATGATATTTATCTTAATCAAAACTAATACTGTACATAAAATAAATGCAATATATATAATTATATATACATATATATATATACACATAATAAATCCATATTATATGTTACCTTATGATCTTACATAACAGTCAGTGCAATTTTGTTATTAATTAGTTAATTCGTTAAAGCTGTTAAAACAATATTTCTATACCATAAATGAAAGTTTTATGCATAGAACAAGAGAAATCTGGAATCGAACCCTCTAATCTGGCGACGACGGATCTCGAAATCCCGACAAAGCGAGCAATGAAAGCAGACGACTCGCCACCTGTCCGGTCATTAAGCCAACTGATGAATTACAAAGGGATAAGCCATTACGAGGATCTCGCGTGGATATAATTAATCGTCGGAGGTGGCGGTGGGATAGGGGGCGGGGCCGGGTGAGAAGAGCGAGGGAGGGATCGGTCGGACGGTGCCGAAGACAAGCCCCACGGGTGCGCGCCCGCGTCTTTTTCGCGCCCCGCGCGCGCCCGACATAATAACGGCGGCTAATGAAACGGGCGGGCGCCTCGTGTCCTCTTCCGCCCCCGCGCGCGACATTCCCTTCGGCGAACCCTCGCACGAGGGGGAGATCACCGGTCGCACCCTCCGACCCGCCCCGTTTGCGGGCGCGTCCGATAGAGAGGCGTGAAAAATTAACCGCGCAGCGCAATTTTAAACGGTGCCGAACGCTTGTTTATACGCGCTCGCGTGTGGTTCGCGTAATGCGGGTGGGGTCGGGAGGCCCAGGGACGCGTGTGGTATTTTTCCAAACTGTACCCGCGCTAATTACTCTTGGCAATCGAGCCATTCTAGCCGCAGCGCATTGTGGATTAAAATTCATGCGGATTGATTTAATGTGCACTTGTAATTTCATTCTGCGCATAGCTGCTTGGCGTAATTATAATTATTTATGCACTACGATTGGATTACAATTTTTCACTTAATGTAGCTTAACCAACTCCATAATCTATTTCGGATAGCAATCCATGCGAAAACTAATTGCTCCACGCATTCTGTAATTAATGGTTTACATTAAGTAAGCTATATCTTTAATGAATTGTAGATATTATCGAGTTATTATTTCATTGCAATTACCTAGTGTCTAAAGGATTTTTTTTTACATAAAGAGTCACTTGATATTAATAGTTGGCTTCGCAATGGATGGAAATATAAAATCAATGCCTATAAGCGAAAGATTTATATCGGCTTTGACTGCTCTTTATATCTTCCAACCATTATCCGAATTAACTGATCACTAAAATTGAAAGAGTTCAATCGCCATTATGAAAAATCACTTAAGATAGCTGGAACGACTTTCATAAAATAGTAAAAATGTATTAAGAGAAAATCAGACTGCATTAGAGTGTTAAATTGTATAGAATTAAATAGAATAATGCAAAAGAAAATTCTTTTTTGAAGTATAAAAAGATATTTCGAAGAAAACTATAAAATTGATAGAGGTAAGTTTTACAGTATACCTTCGAATAAAACTAATACACAATTAACAAAGGAAATAGTTAATCCACAATAGCCTCTTTTTATACATCAACTAATGACTACTGAAACTAATAAAAACTGCAAAATATTTAAAAATTACGTTTGTTATCGTTTTTCTCAACTTAGCATTCTGAAAGAATTAAAGAGAATAATAAGTTAAGAATATAAATGAAAGCTGTTCCGAAATTCTTGTGATTCACCTGTACGACTCAGTCACCTGAAATAAAGATATCTGGTTTTTACATGCAGTTAATTACTTAGGGTATATTTGAAGAACAGCTGGTAGAATCATTACAGTGTATCGATAAACCACGGCATTTACGGTAAAATAGAGCGGGAGGTTTTTGAGGAGGCAAACAAGGGATCCTTTGGTTTGCACGCAAATTGCCGATAGAGTCGAAAGTGCGGGCTTTGGCGATTAAAGAGCTCGGGCTCGCAGGGGCTCGCCGAGGGATAATAGGCGAACAACTAGCCTGGCCCCCGGCTCGCTGCATGATTGGAGGCTCGAAAAAGAAGAAGCCATGCGAGAATCCGCAATTACGCGGATTCGCTCGGGGCCGCCGGGGCTCGGCCGGGCGCAAAAGTCGGAGGAGCCTCGAGTGCCCGGGCGCGATGAAATACTAACGCAATTAAACGCCGCCGACAAGCTCACGCCGGTTATTGGCACTCCTCGGGCCGTCCAATTCTATTAAGCGTCCGGGAGCCCGGGGGCCGCCCCTCGGCGTCTCCTGCCCTCCTCCCGAGGGCCCGCCGCGAGACAAAGCCGCCCCGAGAGCCCGTATTACTTTTCGATGTATGGACCGAGAATTAGAACGCCTCGCGGCCGCGAGCCTTGTTTTCGATTCGTGTATATGTACGAGGCTTGGCTCGATTTGCGCGCCGAGGGTAATGCAGTCCGGCCTCGGTTTCCTGCACTATTCATGGCCGCGTCGACCAAGCGGCCGTTAAGAATCGCCGGCGCGGGATTAGTCCGCAAGCGCGGGAGGCCGAATGCCAGGCGATCGCTGCCCGCGCGTCCGCTTTGTACAGCTGGAGGCGCGCGAGGGAATTCCGAACTTCATCCAGATTTCATAAGATGACAAAATAATAGAACCGTCGGCGGGAGAGACTCGGGCGCGCGCCACTGCACCTCGCCCGTTATTACTCGGGGCGCGAACTGTCGCGCGAGAGGTTTATTAGCCAGCTAGATGGAAGCCAGATCGAGTTAGAGAGCCAAGGACGTATTAACTGTCTTCCCTCTCTATCCGCTTTTAATTCCATTAATATGGGGGAAGGCAGTCGCCCTTCCCCTCCTACCCACTCTCAAGAGCTCTGGTGTCTAGTACTTGACGGAGGTCTTACTGCCTATTAAACCTGCAAAAGAATCAATCAGGCTTTATTTGAAGCCGATATATGAGCTAAGACCATTTTAAACCGCTGTATTATGTGAGGAAGACTTGGCAGCAACTATGTGCTTTTTTTTTATTTATGAAATAATAAGCCTGTATAAACTAATAGTTATTACTTTGATCTTTATCTTGCAGTGTTTTGCCTGTGATTTCACGTTCACGAACTACATTATTTGCATTGTTAATTTTATAAACATGTACAAATAAATTCATAGCTTGTACATATCGATCCATCTTTTGTTTGCCGTCGTTAACATTCATGCATATACGAGGATTTTGCCAAATACTTTTTCCCATTTACAACATTTGACACATCTACGTACACAAAACACGTATGCTCTTAAGTTTTCTGTTTTGAAATCTGATTTACTTTCCCCGCGACCAATTTGGCGAATATTTCATTAGGCAGGCGCATTTTCCAGTAGGTCAAATTACTATTGGGGCCGTCGAGTCAGTTGATTGATCGCAGGTGCCTCGGTCGACCTGAGGTCGAGCTTGGATTGCGCGAGTAAAAAAGGCTGGCAGGAGAATCGAGATGGTCGAGGGATATACGCGCGGAGAGAGGACCGGGCGACAAGTCACGCGCGGACGCGAACTACTGGGGCATTTGTCCCGGGCTGGCGGCGGCCCGCGAAAGATGGCCAAGAGAGATGAAGCGAATTTGTCAGGCTAACAAGGTGTTAGCTGGGCCGGCCGCGCGGCGCGCCCCGACATCTGTAATGCTCAAAGTTAATTTGGAGCGGCGCCCGCGAGCGAGTTAAGGCGGGCCCCCGCTGGGCGACTGGCCGCGCGGCCGCGGCGACTTGCAGATAAGCCACTTTTTCCGCGGCTTGGCGGTCTGGCTCGCCGGGACTCGCTTACCGACCGCCTGCACACACACACACACACACAAACCTTATACACGCGGCGGCACACGCGGGCGGCCGCGGCGCATCGAGCGTCTAAAACTCGGGGCCGAGCACGTCGTAAGCGGCCGGCCATCAAACTCGCATGATCATTACAGGGCTCTTGCGAACTTTGGCCGAGGCGTAGGTGGCCTCGGGCCGCACCTGTCGTGCGCTTTGGCCGCCGCGTGACGTTGAGAAACGAGCGGCCCCGGCCACGACAAAGTCGCCCGCTATCTCGCCCGTCAATCCGGGGGGGGGGGAGGGCGGTTTTCTCCCCCGCCCCCCCCCCTCCGCCTGGGCTTTTCGGGGCACCGGCTGGGCCGGAGGGCGTCGGCGCCGGCGCCCCGCCCAAGCCACCGGAATATTATGGACTTATCAAGCCGTCCTAATAGTCTCATCAGGATGCAAGCCTGCAGATCTCATCACCCCCGCGGCGGCCTATCTCCCGCAACGAGCGGCCCCGCGCCCGGGATATGGCCGCGCGGGAGGAGCCGCCTCGGAAGCCCGGCCCCCGCGCGCCTCTAAGGTGCGGATCGTAAGGCGCGCCCCGCCCGATCGATATATATGTGTACGCCCGCGCCGACTCCTATCGTCTCCCAAGAGGTCTCTCGTAAGAGACGCGGGAGATTCGAGGCCACTGGACGATGCACGTGTACGCGTATGTGGCAAATCGTTGATCGAAACGTTACGCTGCAGTTGGCCTCTGTAATAAATAGTGGAAGTCCGGCTATAATTACGCGCGGAGGAACTCTAGACGGCGCCCGAGCGTCCGAATATAGCTGTGTAGCTGCAGAGGGAAGCTCATTTGGTGCGCGCGTGCCCCGCCGAATCGCCTAGTTTTGATATACCTAGATTGTTGTTTAGTGCGGTTTAGAATTTCCATAGATAACGGAGAATTATAACGAGGGCGCGGACTCACGCGCGCGCGCAGCCACGGCCAGGTATACGCCCGGAGATGCCTCCAGAGCGCGTGTAAGGGCCGCGCCAGCGCTAATCCAATAGATTAGCCGAGATTAAAAACGTACTCGTGCGCGGGAGGATTACTTCCGCTGGCTTGCTGCCCCGCCTGATTTCTCATTTCTCACTGCGAGAGGATGAAACGAGTGTCGAAGCGGGACGATTAGCCTTTTCACTATTTTTTCGCTCGGATATTTTTGTGCATTTTTCCAATTTATAAACTTGGAAAGAACTCGGCTCACCCCGTTGAGTAGTTACCATTTAAAGGTTATTTTTTGCAATACGTACATTCACAGCGGATTTGGTCAAGTGTTTTCGCAGTAATACGCGTACACTTACACTGCGAAACGCGAGCTCCGCGTCATAGGCAGATGTCCGAACAAGTTTTGTTTCACGAGTCCGCGTAAAAGCGTACCTATTGATCTGTTGGATCGACCATCTTGGAGGCGGAGAAAAAGCTTGGGAGGAGAAGAAGAGGCGATTATTGTCCCCCTGGCAATCGGGGCAAGAAAGGGGGAGCGGCGGGCTTAGAGCGAAAGCCCGGGCGCCGGGGCTTTTTCTTCCCGGGGAAACTGCCAACTAATCCGCGCGACGGGCGGCGGGCCGCGGCGATAATATTGGGCGGGCGGCTCTCTGCAGGCCTTGGGCCGCGGACGCGATCGCCGAAGCTGGGGCGCGTCGCTTGGGTTTAAGCAACTCTGGGGAAGTTGGGGCGCGGCGGCCTCGGCAGCCGCGCCCGGCCCGGGGGCGGACGCGCCCCAACTATTATAAACTGTAGCACCTCGAACTACCGCCTCGGCCGCCCCCGCGCGCGTCTTGCCACCCCTGGCGCGCGCCACTGCCGACGGCCCACCCCTTCCTTCAAATAACCCGCAAGCTCTGTGCTATGCCCGGGCGCCCCCACCCCCGGCTCCCCGCACAACTTCCAACTCTCGGGCGCGGTTCTCTTGCAGCTCTCGCAGCGCCGGTGGCGGAGCCAGCCGAGGAGGCGGGCGCTCGCCAAGCCGGCCGCCTACCTTCTAATCAATCAACCTCCGGGCGCTTTCGAGGCCGGCGCTCCGGCCAAGCGGCCCCGGGATATCATCTGGAGAGAGAAGGAGCCCCGGGATAAGGGAGCGGGCTGCGAGGCCGAAGGGCCGGAGGCCCGGAGGGAGTTCGTTGACTCGCCGGTTCGCCGCTCTCCTCTAATTTACTTTTATCCTCCAAAGCTCTTCTTCTTTCCTTATTTCCAAACAATCTACCTCACTTTGTTCATTAAACTAATTGGCTGCCTCGACAGCGAGATGCACGGCAGAGATTGCGTTGTTCGTGCAATAAAAGTAATTCAATCTTAGGATTTGCCTCAAAAGTGTAAACTGCAATTCTGCACTG
Source organism: Sycophaga agraensis (assembly GCA_018906755.1). Taxonomy (NCBI): domain Eukaryota; kingdom Metazoa; phylum Arthropoda; class Insecta; order Hymenoptera; family Pteromalidae; genus Sycophaga; species Sycophaga agraensis. The sequence goes on from JACCIE010000049.1 coordinate 1,463,821, forward strand.
CTATCATTTTAGATTAAGGTGTATACCGCATATTCGGAATAAAATAGAACTGTGTAGGGCGTAGTCAGTGCACTCTGGCTACAACGATGATATACTTTTGTTTCACGTCCAATTACAATGAAACGGTTAAATACTCCTTTGTCTGCTATTATGAGAGTATAACCATGAAATATCCAGTTCGTTTGTTTGGGATTCTACAATCGGATTTACAGATCAAGCAAGTTGTTGGTCTAATTTAAAGGTTGAATCCATAACACGGGGATGGCCGGATCATCTCACCCGACAGCTTCCTCAAAAGAGCAGCCCGCACGCACGTAGAGAGGGTGGCGGGTGCGTTTAATTATAACCCCGGCGCGATAGGCGCGCACTTTGCGCCCGAGCGTTAAGAAGCGGTCCGGCCGCTTTTCGTCGCGCTCGCCTTAATTGAACGGAGCCGCCTCGCCCCCGACTCGCTGCAGACGAGTTCACAACAATTGGCGCCCCCGGCGAGGGACACTAAAAATAGCCGACCCTTCGGGAGGGGCCCAGCCGAACGGGGCGATCCTCCGAGAGGAGGCCAGGAGACGCGGGCGCGCGGGGCGTTTCGCGCCACCCCAGCCAAGGGGAGGACCGCACCCTCGAAAGCGGGGGCCGACCTCCTTTTCCGCAGCCCTCGCTCGGGGGAGACCCGGTCCCGGATTTTTATTTTTAAATCTTGCCGCGCTAGGAAGTAGGTGACGCGGTCCGTCAATGCGCTCCGAGCTTTGTCCCGCGGCTGGCGCTGCCCTTACCGACGGCTCCCCACCTTCCTCGGGCCCCTCGCACCTTTTGACAATTTTTTCGCATTCATCGAGCAAAAAATTCTCATGCTTCACAAATCAAATCTTGACGAAAAGTTATATCGAGAGTCGGATTATGCTGAAACTGAAAACATTAATACACTCTTAGCCCAAAAGTAAACAAAACCAAACTAAAATTTGTTACTTTAGACTTTTCAATGGCGTAATTCGTCTTGATATTATAATTTTATACTTCTCAAACATAGGTTCTAGCATATATTTTTATGTACTTTTCTTAAAAGTACAAAATTACGAAATTAAACGGTGTAAGCTCGTTTTATATATTTTCGGTTAAGAGAATAAGTTATATTATAATAACTTCCGATTAATCTACCTTAATGGTATTCAAAATTTAAGTTGAACGTCTTTGTTTTCCTCCTATACAAATTCTTACAAAACTAAGCTGTTTTTAATTAGGATATTAGTTTCAATACATGATATATATGTAGCTTCGTATTTATAAACAATACATTAAAAATTTAATATAAAAATAACTGTATTTTCAGTAACTAATTAGATTCATTTTCACATTACACATTTGTATTCTGTAAATGTTTATAATAATGTCACATCGTGTATGCAAAAGCTCATTAATTGTCATAAACTTTGAAGTTTTTCGTCTTTCACAATCTCAAAATAGACAAAACAATAACTGGATCACCTAAATACAAATCAAACTGAATATGAATATTCCATAGAGATACAGTCGTAGATCGCTCTCAGAAAGACGAAGCTGCATAACTCGTCCACTCCCGCGCATCCGATTGAACCCAACCGACGTAACCCAGCAGCATGGAGTCGTCGCGGGCTGCGCTCAATGCAGTTAATAGGTAATTATCAGGGCGCAATTTTGCTCGACTGGCAATCCCATTCATTTCCTCGGTATCTTGGAACGGAGCGTCCGCCCGCTCGCCGACCGTTCCCATGATTTCCCACCCTCCCGGCATCCCCGTCGTTTTCTACAATTGATTTCGAGGTGGAACGAAGGCCGTTCCCCGCCGCCATCCGCGCCCCCCGCGCCCAGGGAGACGCGGCGGATTGCCCGCGCGAGGAAATCGAGTAATTATGAGGAAATGACGGGCGTCGCCCCGTGGTACGCGCCGGCGGCATGAAACCATACGGCGAACGCCGATTGCGGACGAGCTCGACAAAGATGAATTTTCCCTCTCGGCCAGCCGACCCGAGGGTAAGCTTTTTCCCCGCGATGTCCCAGTGTGGGAGACACTCAACAAGTTGCCACGTGCGGAAATATACGCACATAGTAGGCGCAAAAAGAAAACGTCACAAAAGAATCGAGACTCTATATCGTTGGCTATCCTTCTCAAATCTATATGTATTACCAAATATTTATTATTCTTATCTAAAAATTGTATCAAATGAATTCGTATATAGTTTTTATATAGAGTTATGATTTACTCGTTATATCGATATAATGATAGATCTTCATTTGCAAATAAACAAGTGAATCAAACTTATTATCGGTTTATACCGACATAATTAATTGACAAATAGGGAGTTCTTTTATTAAATTTATTATCGTAATATATGTATTTAATATTAATAAAATTTACTCATAAATAATATTTATTTCCCCACCTCCTATTTACTCCCTCGGTTTAACTATATAAAATGGCCATTATAGCTTGGTTACAATAAGTGTATTTCTCGGCATGTGAAATAATATACAGGTTCAAACTTGAAATTGCTCTGCCTATGATTAGCAGAAAGTTAATTATAGATTGCTATAAATTTATTAAACAATTTATTAAAGCTCAATTAGCAAAATGTAATGTTTAGCTACTTTTACAAATATTCTAGAAAATTATAATTGTTGAATAACGGTATTGTTAGAAATAAAGTAAAATTGCTAAGCCTAATTTTTCTTGGAATATAAGCAATATAAATAAAATAGAGAGCTGTAAAGTGAATTAATAGAGAATGTTAATTAGCAAAATAAATAAAAATGAAGAAACAAACTGGAGCAGCTGGCGAAATTATTGGATGGGCTTTAGCGGAGACCATCAAGGGCTCCATGTCGCTGGCTATCCCTTCCTGACAGTCTAATCAGGCGTAAAGTGTTCGAAGCACTCGCGCGGCTCTTTACGCCGTGCAAGTGGCACGAGAACCTTGCACGACTCGATACCGGCGACGGTGGCGGCGACTGTCCCTCGCGTCTACGAGGCGCGACGACTGCCAGCGAGCGACCGTCTCTCGCAGATGTTAACTCGTTACCGTTTAATTGTGCACTTAGCTGTCCTCCCCGCGCACTTATGCGCCTGCAGCTGTAACGCGGCGAAGGCGGATTAACGAGGAACGCTCGCGCGCCAATACTCGGCTCTGCCGAGTCGCTATCTGGGGCCGCGCATCTCCCACTCGCCCGGTCTAACGGAGGGCCCCGAGGCAGCCGAGGTAGGCAATGCAATTAATATAATTACTTTCGATTAAGAGAGGGAAGTGGGGGAAATGACCGCCGAGGGCCACGCCTGAGAAAACGTCCGGGGCACCACGGCGCCTGCGGAGGAAGGAGAAGCCTCGACGCTTTCCCCATTGTTCCCGGGAAAACAGTGTACGATTATATGCCCGAGCACCTGCATGCTCGTCTCGGCCTTCACCGCACTCGCGATGTACTCTGGAATCGCGAGCGGTGACAAAAGTGCGATTATACGCCCACTGGTTAGCCCGCGCGGTGTATGAGACGAGTCCAAATAATTATCCTCCTCGGACATGTATATTCGTCTCTGCCTTTCTATAAAATGTTACATTCAGGGCTAAGCCTAGCACAAGTGAGCAGTTTAGATTTCACTTGAAAGTTTGAATCTCCGATGCGTATTATCCGCCCATTATGGTGATAAGGTATAAGCTCAGATGAGTACTCTCTAAAAATGAAACAAGCATATATGCTTCTAATTCTAATCAATTATAAGTAGCTTTTGCACGCGTAGTCGAAATTTAACCAAAACAAGTGAAAATTACTAAATATCAGTAAAATTCCACTCAAAGGACATTGTATTTAAATTTATTATAAGCGATATAATAGACATTTACTAATGTTTCGACTTTATACAGCAGAATATTAATAGCAATGAGTATATACAAACCGCGTACAAGTACGCACCGAGTAAAAAGTCGCCGTGACCGGGTGATAATCCTATTTGGGCGAATAATGGATTACAAATTAAAAGGACATAAAACTCTCAAATACAGAAACTATACAGCTCGGTTGCGCCTTAATAAAGAGGATGCCGGCCCTCCCCATCACAAGGTTGGAAAGTTAAAGACAATTCTCGCAGGCGTAAGGGACGATGGGTCGAGAGTAACAAAACCGAGGAGCCGAGGCACTCGAGCAATCTAGCGCGTGGGTGCCCCGAGCGAGAAACATCGCCGGCAGTTAATTGGCTGAATAATGCAGCGCTAATCTAGTCAAAATTGCATGCATCCGAGCCGACCGCGGGTAGTTCGTTCAGGTGAACTTATACGCGGACGCCGACACCTGCGCACGTACACGTATAGGGTGGGCTGGGGGCCACCTTTGGAAGGCGACCGTGCGGGCGACGTCCTTCGCCCTCCTGAATATTTCGTGGCGCCGCCCCCAGGGGGGCCGAATGCGCCCCTCGTCTCGGCGAGCCACGACCACCTGCATCTTTCATGCCATCTCAGACTTGGAGGGATGTGCACCCGCCCGCAATCCGCCTTCCGCTGTGCCCGGACCTCGGCTAGGCTCTGCGCATTAACATTGCAAGGGCGCTTTCAGTAGCCGCTACCGATCGAAGTTACGTTCACCTCGGCCTCTACTTCTTGTCTTAATTTACTACCGACTCTATAGTAAAAACTTGATTTCTTTAAGTCAGCTTATGTTATCTAGAATATCTATGATCTAATTAACTTTATCGGCGATTTTAGTCTTAATTTCAATAAATTTGTAGAATGGTAATTTTATAATAACTTGTATAGTATATACAGATTCTCGCCTGCACTCCGATATAATTTTTTAAGGGGATTTTAGTGAATTTTTAATGCATTAGTAGTTATATTTTAGCCAAGAGACTTGATAAAAAAGCAGCGAAAGGGCTAACTGAGCTCATTAATTTTCTACCAGACAGTTATTATAATTCTCTTGGCTTCTGCATAAATAGGTATTTAGTGCAAAGTATACACAATGGAAAACACTTCAGTCAATAATATTATTTGATAACAGGGTTGAGTTATAGCCATTGAACTATTACTCCGTTGATTTCTCTGGAAATGAGATGGAGAGATAGAGAGGTAGATAGAAAGCGAGAACCAGAGAGAGGTAAACTTTCCGAATTTCTGCTAAAGGAACATGTCCGTGAGTCGGGGAGGCGGGGAGTGGCAGTGAGGCGCGCGATGGCCGCGGGGAGTATAACAGAACTAGAACTAGTCGAACTAGCAGCCAGGGGAAGATGAAGTGCTGCAGAAGTGCAGCAAAGGAGAACGCCAAATGTAGAATATACGTGTGTGCATAGGAAAGGGGAATGAATGGAGCCGAGGGAGACGGAGATATGACGGTAGAATGTCCGAATATTCCTCTTCGAGAGATGAAAGTCATGTCGGCGATGTCTGCGCGAGAGCCGAAGTAGGAAATGTCGATCTCCAGAACGAGATATACAGCGCTAATATAGTACCTGTCTTTCTACATACACTTTAGAAATTATGCCATTTCAATTCCAGACCGCCACCACCGTTGCTATTGCTGCTGCTGCTGCTGCCATCTCAAAACGATTCGATAAAATTGATGAAAATGATAAATCCATTGAGAATATATCTAAGGATCTTTCGATTTAACAGATCTCGCACAATGCAAAGTTTATTCTTGGCATATCTGGTGCAGAAAAATATCGTGACAAGATTCCTGATTTTTCTTGGAGATGAGAGTAGAGATGAAGTGTGAATAATGCATATTGTCATTTTTCGACTCAAATTAGACAGTCATATTCAGTAGTGCTTGTGTCAATGGTGATCGAAACACGGATCACCAGAATTCGAGTCGGACCCTATCGAATAAGCCACGGCAAGACTATAGTAAGACATGATTGTACATTTTAATTGCTACCAGAATCTTGTCACCACACTGAGAAGAAAAAGCAATGCATATATGGAAGACTTAAGAATATCTAACCTAAGTCCAGTAAGAGGATGTTATAATTTTCGAGTAAATCTGACTGTAGCTTACCATCGAGTTGGCAGTTAAGCACAATACAGGTCGCGACCTCTGCGACCGAAGATAGAGCCTAGCTTAATACTTAAGTAGATTCAACTGAAATATTCTATAGCGAGCACTGCAACAACGACTTGTAAAAGTTACTCGATTGCATACAGTAAACGCAGCGCTTTTTTCTCAGTATTTACTGTAGATACCTTGAAAAAACGTGTTCACTATCTTGATTTAATAATTTAATATACTGAAATGTTTAAAGATTTTTAAGAATGGAACTTACGAAAATTCTTAGAAATTCATAGATAATAAACTGAAACCTTACTTTTGTAAGGAAAATCTAATCATTGTTTTCCTTGGCCTATTCTACTGAATGTGATCGTTAGTACTATAGATATTTTTCTAGTCGTTTTGTATTTCTATTATTTCTTTAATAGTTCTTCTATAAAAACAAATTTAAGATCTGACTAAAATTATCCCAATATGGTAATAAAACTTAAAACGAACTTTGAATAGAACTAATTCAAATAAGATTAAACGTGTTAGCAAAGTAACAAAGTTTTTTCTCTTTTTCCTGTTTTTATTAACATACGAGAAAAAATGATGGGGCGAGGGAGAATAGAAAGCCGGATAAAGAACACACCGCAGCTCATCAAATATAAGAAGGCCATTTCTCTCGAGTGCACATGCGATCTTAAACAGGGCTCGGGTAAAAGGAGCTCCATTATACATATCGAGAAAGAGCTTCGGGAACAACTATGGGAGGCTGCTTACGCAGTTTACGTGTGCACACACGAGCTGCGCAAGCCTCTACGAAGCAGCCGGTCAAAGTTAAGTGTAGCACTTAGCAGCGACGCGAATTTCAAACGAGGATCAGGACTCGAGCTATATCTACAGCACTAGAGAAAAGCTGCCTCCTCCGCATCTTCCCCGCCTCCTCCGTTTCTCCACCCCTCCCTCTCAGGGAAACTTTGCTCTGCTGCCCAATGCGCAGGTTCACACTCGACCTCTGCATCGGTCAAGTCGCAATTCAGGCTAGAACGAACAAACATCGGAATAAGGATTTGGTAAGACGCGTGAGCCTGAGCGAGACCAATTTGCATAGTCGAGGTCCAGTCCTAACATCAACTGTACCGCGAAATTAATGTCCAACTAGAATTAGAGTTCTTACCGCTGTTTATACGATAAATCTTCAATCAAAAGATTCATCTCTGAGGGAAGATTAGGGAGCTGGGGGCGAGGTCGAGGCGGGGTCGCGGAGACGGGGGCGATCTCGGTGCGCGGCGCGCAGGTGGTAGGGAGTCCGCCGCTGCGCCAGCTCGGGCGCGGAAGATCGGGAGGAGGGAGGGAAAAGGCGGCACGTGCATGTGCGCGTGCACGCGGGCCGCTCGGGAAAAGCGGAGGGACTCGCGCGCGCGCGCGGCGGTATATAACGCGCAGATACAGAGAACCCGGGCGGCGGCGCCTCCCCCGGCCCTGGCCCTGGGCTGCATACACCCGGCCGGCTCTGTATACCCGCGGTGTACGCAGGGGCTGCTGCAGCCCTTCCTTATTGCAAGTTCCACGGTTCGCGCATTAAACTATGGAGTTGGCGAGGCATCGACCCGCTGGCTCCGCCGGCGCCGAGCCCCCGAGAGCGACGGAGAGAGGGAAAGCGCGCCCAGGCAGCATTTGGATATGCGCTCTCCGCCGCGGCATATATACGCTATGTACATTTCTAATCAAGCGATATTGTAACTGCGGTCTAACCTCCAAACACCGCCGGCCTGGGCGGCGGCGGCGGCGGCGGCGGCACCACCTTCTCTCTCCTCTATCTGCGGCTCCTCCGCCCCCGTGCGTCCGTGTATACGTGTGCGGAACGGGGGTGCGCGGCGGCGGCGGCGGCGGCGGCGGAGGCGGGGGCGGGGGCGGGCTCCGGGGGGCGGGGGCGAGAGGGGCGCTCGACCCCTCGACGGTAACTCGAATATTCCCGAAGCAGCATTAAATTGCAGCAGGCCGCGAGCCAAAGCCCCGAGTTTCTCGCCCGGGCGGCGGACCCGATGCGCCCGAAGATGTGCACGGAGGGTTGCGGAGCCGTGCCGACTGCCCCGGCCGACCACCACTCGATATATCGACATGCTCTCGATATCGCCTTTCATGAAACGGCCCGGCCTGAGAAACTCTCGACAACCTTGATGCCGATGAAAAAATTGAACGTCATGCGTTTGCTCGGCTTCGCTCGGAGTCTCGATGCTCTTATAAGGGTAGGATTGTACTCCAAGTGAAGATATAAAATCCGAATTGTCAAACTTTACGCAAAATGCCAAGTGTCGTTTTATTAACTTGTATACAATCCTGCTGTGGATGCTGTATACGTTTCCTTTTAATTACCACTATGGTCGTATTTTCCTAAAGATTTATATTTTCAATTATTCGATGACAATCTATTTTTAATATTATAAAAAGTAAAAATGCTCCCTGAGAATGTTAAAGTTCAATAAATAAAAGCTTAAACTTGTTTATTGATGTATGTTGTCAAATATGTTTCTCGCGTATACGGATTCACAGATTTCTGCGCCAATGCACATACTGTATATAGTTACCGGAAGATGCGAGAGTATCGACGTCTTCAAGTCTCTTCAATCTCCGGATCGAGTCACTCTATAGATGTACATACACTTTGCATGTATAGAATACCATTTCTCTCATCGCCCCCTCTATTTCCTCTGCCTTCACCCCATCTCTGGCAGTATCTAAGCTGTCGACCGCTCGCCAACGCAGTGTAAGCAACTGCACCCCATTCGAATCCACCCCCAGCAACCAGCCAAACATGGCCGCTCATGTCTTCCAATTTAGAAAATATTCAAGTATATTTCTTTATTCCGGCACTCTAATTTTATAGATTATGCCATTATTCTGTCGTAGAAATGTCAAAATAAATTATATTTTTAATTAAATATTTTTTTGTTAAATTACAAGTTTTTTACTATTTGTCAAGTTATTCTACAAATATGTAATCGTAGTTAATGTAAATTTAATTATTCGTGTAAAATTATTACAGTAAATGTATTTAGTATGTAGCTGATTAATAACAATAACAACAATAATATAATGTTACTTTATTAGTTTTGTATAATTCTATGAATTTGTATGCAATATATAAAAGCATTACATGGAAATTGGGAGTATCGTTAAGGAACGGAAATTGGTGTTAGAATAGACGCGGGGTTCAAAGAAGAGATAGTCGCGCGAAACCGGTTGCCTCGCGATTAGCGTACTCTCGAGCCGGACGGAGGGTAAAAGTAGCCCCCCGATTGCGCGTCGTGCCGCGCGCCAAGAGGGAAGTTTGGGCATTCGAAACCTGTCGAGCCCGTCGCGGATACTCTGTGTCCTCATGGACCGCCGCGGATTCTCACGATGCTGCCGGCCAGTGGTCATCTCGCGAAACGGGCACGAGACAAGAGAGGGGGTTATATCAGCGAGGGCCATTCAGACCAACTCCGCTCTCGGGTGCGGCCTTGCCCCGCTCATCGGCTGCGCCCGGAACTAGTTTTTAACGAGACGCTCGGCGGCCGCGCCGGCAATTTAAACCCTCTCACTTTAATTTGTTTGTAATTTTGTTGTAATCGCAATCGAGCGCGCAGGGAGTTTAATTCTGTAAAGTAGCCAGTGTAATCAGGAAAATGCACCGGTAATCTCGCGCCGCGCGGACGATTCCCTCGGAACGAATCTGCATGTATAGTTTACGCGGTACGTTCGCAGAAAGGCCACGGGCGAAGTCGACCGGTGTGCCACAATAACCGCGGCTTCCAGAAAAAGGCGAAGTACGTGAGAAAGGACCAGTCGGATGGTGACCAGCGCACGGGCGAGCCTCGGCGGCGCCGCCAAACCAGTTCCCCCCGGGCGCGCTGGACCGCCGCGGACTCTCACGCTCTCCGCGCTCTTCTCACGGGGCGACAGAGGGACAGGAGGGAGGCGAGCCGGGATGCTCCCGCGGATGAGGATGTCCAGTTTCGGACCCGGCCGGAGGATCTTGGCTCCCGTCGAACAAGTTGCGCAGCTATCGGCCTCGCCGCCCGGAGAGCTCGCGGCCCACCTAGCGCCAGTGGCAGAGATGCTGCGCCCCGGTCAGTACTTTTCGGCAGCGGCGCGATCGCGATCAGCCTGCAGGATTTCGCTCGGCCGTGTGCCGAGGAAAGCGCAGAGTTCGGTGTTATCGCGAGTGTTAGCGTTATCTGTGCAAAAGGGCGCTGGCTCAGGCATGAGAAGTAACGAGTGCGCGATTTTTGCCGTTGCGCTGCTTCGGTCCTCGGCGTATGAAAATATACAGGATGGAAGACTCGTCGATTGAATAAAATCAGGACAAGATGAGTCTAGTGGCGCACAAGCCGGGATTTAACACGGTAAAGGGAAGGAGCGACAGTAGGAAAGGCCAGGGTAGAAGATGCGCGATAGGGAAAACTCGGGTGGGCGTATCGCGTGAAGCCTGACGCGGCAACCCTCGTCAGTGGGGCGCATCGGTGCAGCGGGGCCGAGCGCGCATAATAAGAGGCGGGGGCGGTCGGGGGGCCGGCGGCAAGGAAGCTCGTTAAGGGAAAGAAGAAGGGGCAATATTTGGCGGGGGCGGGAGGTTATCGCGAGCGCGGTAAGGAGCTTTGAAATTGGAGATCGTATTTGCCGCGGCTGCGGCGCGGGTGGGGCGCACGGGTGTATATATTCCTCGAAAGCAATATTCGGGGCCGGGGCGCGCGGCCGAAGCAATATCGTATTACGAGCAAAGTCCAAAAGAGGGAGGGAGCCGCGGAGATATAGACGCGGGGCGGCGCGGCGGGGGGGGGGGGGAGGGGGCCGGGGAGCTGCGGCCTCCCGGCGGCCGGGCCGCTTCGACGTGTACGTGCGCCCCGGCGCTCTCGGAGGTTAGAATTATTGATCTAATATTCGAGGCGCTAGCTAAGCCGCGCGCCCGCCGTATCCGCACACCTACACCAGGCCGTTATCTTATACTTGCGAGAGGAGGAGTCCGACGCCCCCCGCCCTCCCCGTCTTCTCTGTGGAGGCGGCCGCCGGGAACAAAGCCGCCCGCCGAACGACCTAAGGGGGCCGAGCCGAGGAAGAGGGACTCGTAATTAATCGCATCTACTCCACAGCGACGGCGAGACGTGAATACCCCCGTGAATCGTCAGTCTTATAGGCCCCCGTCCAATTCACCCGCGGACTTTACTGCCCCCCTGCAGTCTTCTTAAAACATCTCTAACGGCGCTCGCCCATATTGGATCAGCATACAATCAGCGCCGCTTCTTCCCTCCCGGCAATTTAATCGAGTTCCTGCCCGCTTTATCCATTCAATTTATAGGCTAAACTACTTTTTGCATTCACACTTCTGCTTATAGAAAAAGTGGTACACGGAGACAAGCGCGAAATTTAATCGACTTTCTCGTCAGTTTATATCGGTTGAATTTAGAGTCACATTCAGAGTCGCATCGATTCTCACCCTTCGACTATTAATTCCAGAAAATTCTTCGATAATCCATGTACTATAATTGTTGTAGAAGGTTGACCACAGTGAAAGACGGTCGATTTTCCTCGGGGGCTCTCCCGGCCTCGAATCGAATGTTCTCTGCGCTCGGAATCGCTCGTAAGTGCGCCAAACTTTATCTCCTTTCCTCTCCGGACGTACTTAACCGCGCGGCGGACTTATCTCTTGGAAGAGCCATGAAAGAGCGATCATAAAAAGCCGTCCGTCATCGAGGGTAATTTAGCTCGGGCTCGGGGGGCAGCTCCGGAGAACTTGGCAATTAGAGTGCAATGGGGGGAGATCATTAACTGGGGCAGTTCCATAAATTCCGGTGCCGCGTGCGCGCGGGCGCGAACTTGCCGGCGGCCGGCGGTGGCGTCGGGCGCAAAGTCTCGCGGCGAAAGTCAGGAGCGGCCCTGCGAGTGCGGGGGCGCGCGTGCGCACCGGGGGACGGCGGGGGGCGGCGGCAGGGGCGGCGCCCCGACCTCTTGGCCGCCTTCAAATCAACCGGCGACCGCGCGGGTTTCATTACCCGCTCCTTTATCCCCCGGGCCCGCGGGCGGAAAACTCCTCCAACTCGGCCGGTGATTACGTCAGGCGGCGAAAGAACAAACTCGAGATTGGATTAAACGGCGGGTGGCTTTGCGCGCGCGCGCGCGAAGACGCCGGGGAAGCGCGCGGGGCTTGAGACAATAAAGCCGCGGGGCAAACAAAGGCCCGCGCGCCCCGGAGGAATCCGCCTTGGCGCGCTCTCGTTAGCGCGGGGGAGGCGGCTCGATCGTTCCCGAACTTTGGCCCGCGCGCAGGACAAATACGCGCCGGGGGCGCCGGCCTCGCGGGCCCACACACAGCGGACACGCTCGCGCGGCTTTAACGAACCCCGTGTTTTACCCGAGGCCCCTAACCCGCCCCCCTTTCTTCGCCACCCGGCAGCGTCAAAATCCACGTTTTAGCCCGGGCCCCGTGTAATTGCGCGGCGCCCGCGAGCCGCCCGCGCCGAGAAATTGTTCGATGTTTGCCGCGAACTTTGTTGGCCGACTGCTGCACCGCCACCGACGCCCCCGCCCCCGCCCCCGGCTTTGTTTCCCTTGCCCCGACCTCGGCCGGCCCTGCATACACTGCCCGGGGCTCCTTCTTTACGGCCCGCGACCGCCCACTTTTCTCCTTCTTCTTCCGCTGCTTCTTCTTGAATTCGCGCCAAATCGCTACATCAAGTATTGCACGGAATGCTTCCAAAACAACACTGCCAATTTGGCATTCGTATACCTTGTACTTGTATATATCAAATACTTTTGACTCGTTAACTGCGATCACACTTTCTCAAAAATCACGAGATCTCTTTGAAATCTCTTCGACATATTCTTTGTATGCGTTAGACGCGCACTGGGAAAATTTTTCATTCAAGTACAGCAGCTTTGAATTTGCAAAATGGTTTATTTTCTGACTTTTGTAACTACGCGGACTTTTCGAAAAATCTCATAGCCTACAAACGTGGCATTCGGCAAGAATATTCTTTACATTGTCTAGACACGTACCAAGGGACATTAAAAAAAGTACCTCGCAGTTGCGTTTAATTTATCGAAAATTGTAACTTTTTCATATTTGTAATAGTTAAATCCATGGAAAGAAATTAGTCAAAGCAGTGTTATTTTGCTTAGTTGTACTCTAATGCAAACGTTAAACAAGTGTGATTTCGCCCATCCTTGCCGTTTAAAGTAATTTAACACGTTGTTACAGCATGTAAATACAGAAAATAACAAAAACAGAAGAATACAATTTGGATTTATGCGGAAATTTTTCCAAATTCTCTTAAAGTCAGTTTTTTAAAATATTACATACTCACCATGAGATTTTAAACATGTACGTAGTAAAGCAGGGATACTTTCAGCTAGTTTCTATAGTATTATAATAAAAATTACCATTGTACACTTTTATTAATTTCTTATCTTTTACGAGTTTCTTGGCAACTGCTTTCCAGTCAAAACTTATCCATCAATATTCTTCAACTTCAATTAGCATTTGATGGAAGGTCGCATTACTCGCATATTAGTTTTGATCAAAGGTGATCGACTGAAGAATTCGTCTTTTACAATTGACAAATAATACGAATAAGAGCAAAGTAGAGCGAATTCAGTGGATGCGATACTCGAACAATATTGACGAACATAATTTCGGAGGAAAATAATTGGAAAGATGGAGGAATGCCGAGCTAGTCGCGGTGTTTGCATTCAATTAGCCGTAGCCTTTGACAGTAAGGGGCAGGAGGCCGCGCCGGCTAATATCCATATATATTACAGAGAGAAAGCAATGCGGAGCGTCTTAAAATCGTAATTAAAGTTAAGCCGAATTGGCGCGGTAACGCTCGGGCAGAATTAGGCGGGCGGCGCGCGCGGATCGCCCGAGGAAAATCTGAAGGGACAACAGTCCTCGGGGGCCGTGGTGGGGGGGAACCGCCCGGGGTGGGGTGAGCGTCCCCCGCGGCCGGCCGGGGGGCTAGTTCGAATTGGACCGGGGCCGGGCGGCAGCCTCTCCTTAATTCCCGACTAAGATGGCAGCCGGGCGCACTCAAGTCCCGGGCGGATCCTGCGGCGCTTCCGCGCATTTAGTCCCGGGCGCCCGGGATAAATCGCTCAGCGGCGGTCTGGAGCGTCGCCGAGCTGCACGGGATAATTTTCTCAATTTCGCAGCGGCGCGGCTCTCCCGAGGGGTCGGTCGTTAAGGGCTCCAAGTGAGATTCCGGGGGATGACGGGGGTCGAGCCGTGCAGGCGCCGCGAGCGCGCCCGTAAGGCCGCCCCGTACTAAGATAGTTTGATAGGCTTGGTTGCCAGGAGACCTCCGAGCTCGCCTCCGAGGCCTTGGCCCGCCGAGCCGCCCAAAGGCAAAGCTAATGCCCAGAAAGGACGGCCGCCGAGCTCCGGCGTTACCTAAGCGCCCGACCCAAAGCCCTATAGCCTATATAAGTGCGACCGTACACTATTTCTCCCGGCTTCTCTGTGTATATGTAGTCTTCGCCCGTTATACCCCGGCTCCTTCCTCTTCGAGCGAAAGAGCGCGATTGGACCGAGATCGATCGGCGCTTTCGCTCACTTCGCTACTCGACGCGGCGCGTCCATCTTTCAGGCGCATCCCAGCAACTCGCAAATGCACTACTCGACTACGTCATAAAAGCATAGCACCAATCTCTTTATCTATGAGTACGAAAGGCGCACGTCAAATAAGTCATTTTTCATTTCAATATTCCCTCGCAGGGGGAAGAGGTCTGTTTACCATTTCTGTTATTTCCTACCGCGTATAATCATTCGTAAACATCTTTTGTATTTTCTTACATTTCAGTTCTAATAAATTATACATGACCAAGCCCACGATCTGTATATCTATCAACGTTTTTCGGATAATTATTCACATAATTTAACGCGCACAAAACTTTGGCAGAAAAATGAAAAATACAGAATAATTCCTCCACGAAAATCTCCTATAATGATTCTATGCGTTAATTATTACGTCGAATATGCACTTTGTGAAAACAAATATTTGCCTTGGTTAGCGAACAGTAGAAAACTATTTGAATATCATTTATTCATACAAACAGATTTTCAAAACAAGGTCGATTACCTTCTTCATGGCTACACCAATAGAAGAGTGTATTGCATACCGTCATCAATCCTGTCTTGGTCTAATTGCAATCTATTGAGTAAGTTTCGCAATTTCGAACTCGACTAAAATATCGTAACACGAATATAATTGAGCTGTCCCGATCTACTTTGCTATCACAATCCAAACTAATTGCATTCGCAGTATACCTAACATTTTAACTATTAACTTAATCAGCCGTATTACGTTTATACATTCATATATTATATTAAAATTGCAAAATCATTCTAACGTATAATGTTAACAGACAACAAAATCACATCGCTAAAACCTCCATTTTACATAAAGTTCTCGCTAGGCCAATCAAAACGGATGGAGGTGTATCCTTCTCAATGCAGACAACATCTTCAAGGCCGGAAGCACACATAAAATTCGCCCGCCTATGTTTACGTACGACGATAAATAAGTTGGCGGACTTGCCACTGGCTCGAGTCTATCACTCGAGCCTGTCCTTCCGTGAAAAGTCAATTTCCCCTGGAGCGCGCGAGTATATGCGTGCAACCTATACCGGAGGCCTCGCGGGGCTATCGGACTTATCGATGATCAATGGAAAGGAACGTCAATCGTCTCTTTAACGCGCCGGCCCGACGGAACGAGCGCCCGAAGTGGGCCATGGAAACTTGCCTGTATCTTTTCTCGAGGAGGAAGATAATGGCGAGCGCGGGGATGGGAGCCTGGGAATCGAATCGCTCCCCCTCGACGCTTTGCACTAACGCCCCGTGCGAAACTTTAATTGCCGCGCGACCGCAGGCTTGATGACGTGGATTCATAAGGCCTCTGCAATGCGCGCATTTAATTCCTCGGCTATTGCTTTGTAATGAGAAAAGTAATTGGCGGGGAAAAGTGCGTGGCCGCGCTCTGTGTGCCCTGCGGTCTATTACCAGGGTTTCCCGTCTCCCGCGCGATGCATATAAGAAACTATTTTTCATTAAGCTTTACGGCGAGCTTATAATGCAATGTACGGCCTCGTTATATACGACTCGGTCCCGATGGTCGACTAAACTTTTTCACCGCGAGAGGCGCTTAGTGCGGCCAACCTCAATAGCGCGCCCCTTAATTCAGTGGGAGTGCGCCGAGTGGCGCGCGCACGGTAATTATCCTCGATTCAAGCGGAGTTCCTTCGGTTACCAGGAATTAACGGACCGCTCAAGGAAAAAGTCGCGGTGACAATTTAACGACAAATAGGTCCAGGTTTGCCAATGACGTTCGCGGAGGTCGAGTTAGTCTAAAGGTGTGGAGATCCTCGCATAGGGTCGCGGCCAATGGCCGAACGGTCGGCATCCTGTATAGAGCAGTTTTACCGATAAGACCCCTCGGAGTTTAACAGCCTCTGGCTAAAGCAGCGTAGCTCATAGTCCCGCGAACGTACTTGCGCTCGCTCTTTCTCCCTCGGCCCGTCTAGCCGCATACCCTCGCTCTATCTTTACTCGCATATATGTGCATAGTATACCTAGTCTACCTTATCCGGCACGAATCCCGAATCTGAACTACTCGCGGCACGTAGGGCATCCTTCGCTCGGATTCATAGCCCTTGCGACGATACTTAAAGAACAGGATCGAGATATCGCGCGCGTGAATATACGGCTAGTCTTCCATTATTCAGAATTAGTGTCAAACATATCAGGTGTTATTCTATATAAAAAAATAAAATGATATCACATTTAACAAAAGAATTATACATCATACTATTTTTCATATTACTATAAAACTTATTTATTCAGTATTAATATAATAAAACACTGTCTAACAATTACACCAAGAATATTGTATTGTAACTGAACTACTTGTAGTTCACTACAACTACTTCTCCGATTCGAATAAAAAAAATCGCATGAAATAGCTAATGACGTCATAACTGACAAAAATAAAGCTCTTTCGAATAGAATAGATCGTATAAGTAACAGAAAACTTCTATTAAAAGTTCCTAAATATGCAAGTCAAATGGGGATAAAAGAATGAAAGAGTGATAATTGAGCACGGAAACTCTGAAAATAGGAAATAAAAAAGTAGCATCTCCAGTCGTCGGCGACGTTCAATAATTCAAAAGAGCACTTATCTCACCCCCTCAAGCGCAGCGGCGCGGTGCAAAAGCAAAGATTACTACGGGAGCGGCAGAGCGGAGCTACGGAGTGAAAAAGCCAACGAGAATCGTGGGCCCTCGGGCGTCCTTATCTCCGGAGACGGCGGGGGTCGGGCGGGTTGCGGGCGGCGAGAAAGGCGCGGAAGAAAGCGTCAGAAGGGAAGCCGTAAATCTCGCGAGACGCCGGCGCCGGGGAAGGGGCAGAGGTCGGGGATGGCCGGAGCCCGGGGCGCGGGTGGAGGGGGGACTTAAGCCAACCATGCGTCACGGGGCGCGCGGGTGTCTGCTCGGGGGCGCAAGAAAGGCCGAGGGAGCCGCCGGCCGGGGGAGGGGGCGAGGCAGCGAGGCGCGGCCGACCCTCTCCTCGGGCTCCGGCGGGTCGATACGAAGGAGGCGGAAGAAGGGGTCGCCGCCGGGGCGCTGGTGGGGCGCCCGGAAAAATCTTACCTGCCCCTCCGCGCCGTCTCGCCCCCGCGCGGAAGGAGGAGCCGCACGGACCTTAGACAAGAGGCGTGGCCAGCTCGCCCTGCCCCCCACCCTGCGAGCCCCCGACGACCGCTCGGAGGCTGCACAGGACCGCCGAGCCGGTTATGACGCGGCTACTAGCACGCGGGAAAAGAAAGCGCACCAGGCACGCGGAGCCGGATTTTTTCGCGCGGCGCCTGCGGTTAGCACGGGTCAGACGGGTTAGTGGAGGGGGTGGGGCGAGCCACTCCCCACCGCCGCCGGCCCCGCCAATCGGATTCGCACGCCCCGCGCTTACTTAAACCGCGCGCGGAGAAAGTTAAAGGTCGGGTAAGAGTGAAAATTTTAAGGTTAAATCGAACGGCCGGCGCCCACGCCTGCAGCTGCGAGCCGACTCGATCGAAACCGACCGAGCTTTTCCTCTTCTTTTACCAGACGAATTCTATGTATTCTCAATAGTCGAGTTAGTGTATCTTTGAATGCAAAGCATCATCTATCACCATTTTTATGATTCATGGGTTAATCATACAAATTCTCCAATCTTTATAATTAGCCTGTAAATTAATACTATTTAAATCCCGTAATTTTTCTGTCAGTGATAAAAATAAAAGAATATCTATCTATCTACGCTTATATACACTGCTTTACCTGGATATAGTACAGATTAATATGCTTACGCCTTTATACGTCTAAAATTCAAATCAAAAGAATAAATTTTAGCAATAAAGTATTAAAGAAAGTCGATTAAATTATCACCATTAAAGCTGATGAACATTTAGATGTATATTTATAAAAATTGGTATACATCGACTGTCCCGAAAGGAACAACTGTCCTTCCTATTAGCCTTCGTAGCACGATAGAGCAAATTTATTTATGCCAACAGAAAGACCAGTTGAAAAACGGATTTAGCGTTAAAAAAAATAAGTACATCCTGATGTGGCTTGCTCATAATCGGTGCAATCGGGGGCAAGAACAGCCCTGGTGCAAAGTCGCGCGGCGTGTACGCAACAAATCAGAACTAAGCGCGCGGCCAAGTATAATTCAGCGGGGCGCGCGCAAACAGGGGGAGGCGCGCGCGTGTTTGTACGGAAGCGCGCGCGGGGCGTTCATACATTTCAGTTACATTGCCGCAGACGTCATCGGATGCGTTGACGGGAAATGCGAGCATAACTCAGCCGCGCGAGGGCAGCCGGACCGGGCGCTGGCCCCACCGCTGCTTTGCGAAAATCCGCTCCCCTACCGCCCACCCGGTAGATAACCCCGGGCGCGTCTTTCTCCGTCCCCTCCTCGTCCCCGCCTGGACTCGCCCTCCTTGCATTAACTCGCGCGCGCTGACCGATGACGTCATTTCCTACTGGCCATTGTGCATCTTGCAGCGTATTTCCGTGGGACAATTAAGGAAGCACCGTAGTCCTTTCTATGATCCCTCACGCTTTCTTCCCTGAGCTGTTCCTCTTTCATGAGGACATGAGGACTGGGAAGAAGCTTATGCCCCTCGATTAACAATCCTGTACACAGTTGAGAGCCAGAAAGTAAGCTCATAATGCAATTTGAACATTGAATCGAACATAATTCACGTAAAATAAAGTTGAAACTGTATAAAGACAGCGTTTGATTTTAGAATATAAAACTCAGAATGGTAATGTAGATAAGTTCGCGGCAATTTGACAGATTACAATTTAAATAATGCAATAACGTCTTGGAATATTTTATAGCCTGCCCCATAACTGCATCATCCACTTTAATCGACACATTCTTCGTAATCGAATGCCGTAAACGTAGAATTGTACAATTTGCCGTTTCCGTCGCGAATACTTGCCTCGAGCAGTTTATGACCGCATAAAAGGCAAATCGTCCTCGAGTTACACTCCGCGTCTTTACACGCCTCCTCACTTTCTCATCAACGTGCATTTCATGCTCCGTCGATTCACGCCTTACTCGATGGTAAATCTTTCCTCATTATCCAAGAAATATTGAACAAGCTGAACTCGATCTAATTCTTTTTCTTGTTAAACTTCACTTTGCTTCTACGCCAGCATAATTCTTAACAAAGCTAGATTCTGAATTTCAATTTGGAAGTTTTTATTTTAGTTTCGAAGAGCAAATTTCGAAAGCAGTAAATTCCAATAACATTATCTTGCATGTAATAGAAATAGCGCTATCTAGGACGAAAGTTCTACTTTGTAAACGAAGTTTATTAATCAATTTCTTACGCTATAAAATTGTAATTTTTGGTAGTTAGTGAAGAGAAGTTTTTCCTCACGGAAGGATCCCTGGTTGTAATTAACAAGGCGCTATGGCGTGATGCCGGGCGGGCAAAAAGGCCCGAGCTCGAATACAATCTCGTAAATTTACTAAGCGCACTCGCGGGCGCCGGGGCAAGAAAGTCCCTCTCGCGACCGCCTTCTGTTTTGCTCCGAGTAATACGCTACGCTCGCTAAAATCAATTTATACCACCTAGGTCCGTGCTTGCGACGACCAGAGAATAATTACGAGACGAATTTCGCAATTGCGCGATATTACACTGGCTTTTTTTGCGTACGACCCAGCACCGCAAGGCGGGAACTTTCGAAGAATGCGCGCAACCACCGTCTGCGATTTCCAATATAGCGCGGATAAGTTAGTAAAAGTTCACCTGCATAAAAACTGCGAGTCGGGTAGGTTTTCCCGGAGCAGGGAAACTTTGTACACTTTCAGTCGATTAAATAAAGGCCCGCCGCAGATACGAGGACCCATCGAAGCGATAAGCTTTAACAAAGGAGCAATCTATAACAATTGTTCGAAAAGTTTCGCGGCGGCCCCGGCTTCCACGGCTCCCGACGCCAGCTCCACGCTCGAACAAGCTTCGAACTATTAATTACAAATACACTCAACTATGCTAACGTATATAATTTCGATAATTATAACAATAGCATTGAGTCTTATTGGAGATTAACATTCCGCGCCTGCTCCTTCCGCAATAAATAGAATTTGCATTAGAGGGAAAAGTCGATGATTAATTGAATCCAGTGTTTGGAGCAGTTTATAGCCGCCGCATTATATAGGTGTATAAAACGGGGAAGTCGGGGCTAATTTGACCGACAGGATGAATAAAAACTCGCTCGTGCGCCCGAGCAGCTTTATGAATAAATTTTAACGCGACCCTTTGAAGTTCGCCTGGACAATTAAATCAAAGCTCATCGCGAAAAGGAAAAAAAGGCTAAATTTTGGTTAATCAATAACTTTGCGCTGCGTGCGGTGCAGCCCCGACGCAAAGAATGGACTCGCTCAAAGGGTCCTGCTCTCTCGGCCGATACAGCAGGAAGAATGGGCCGCGTATACCGCGCATCGGCAAATCAGTTGCCGAAAGTTATTTATAAGCGAGCCACGCGAGCCACGCTTATATGCAAGCTTACAAGGCCGCGCGCATGCAGGCGAATACATCGGAGGGCATCCGGCGCGCTTACAAATCCCAACTTGGGTGCGCGCGGCTGGCGGGCAAACTTCCGGGCGGCGCCTCGCAGCTGGGGCCGGCCAAGAAAGAAGCGGCGCCCGGGCGGCCGGGGCTCACTTGGCGATTAAGAACACGTAGCCCCGCGCAGGCGGCTGCCTCCGGGCGCCGAGTCTCCCGGGGCGGAGGCCCGGGGCCGCGGGGGAGCCGCCCGCGCCGCCCGGGATCAATACAACTTACTTGAGCGGCCCGGCCCCGCCGCGCGCACCGAAGGAGGGGCGCCCCAGCCCGCCCCTCGGCCTGCCCGAGAGTGCGTTCTTACGTCCCCGGGCCAAGGGAGCCCCGGACGCTTCTTACGGCCCCCGCTCCGATCATATTTCCCCGGCGATTCATGGCCCCGCGGCGCCCTGGAATTTATTAGCGAGCGGCCCCCGCCCACCCGTGATTTAGCTGATCTCGAGGCCGCCAGCGCTTGATGACTACTTGGCCTGCACCGAATCATCCCCGAGTGGCCTGCACGCATCTGCAGGGCTCGAGCTAATCTTCCTGGTTGACTTTCCATTAGGTCCACAGTTTTTCCGTCTCTTGCCAATTCTAATTGGAAGATTGACTTACCTGTCGGCGTATTCTCCCTTTCAATTCGACAAAGGAACCCAACTTCCAAACTCAACATTTATGTATGCGAGGTGAGACGTGGAGCAGGAAATACAGATAGATCTAGATTATAGACTTACCACGGGCTGTAGAAGGTTGCTGTTATCTTCCTTTAAAGTTAGAAAGGTTTTGGAAAGAATAGTATTTCACTAATATGGATACATGGGTACGTGCCTGTCTCATCTACAAGTCTCATCTACAATATGTGGAATGAATAGTGATATAAGCTAGGTCGGCGATACTGAAGTTGAACATCACCAAATTTACTTCGAAAACACTTGATGTACACATTCCCTTGGTACTCGTGCATGCCTACTCAATGCTGTGTAATTTGTTTTTACAAGTATTAACGATATCTGAAATGCATCTCAATGTAGATATCAATAAAAGAAATCTAGAGAATATGTGACGTCACGTACGAAGAGATAATTTCATTTAATTCTTTCGCGCTACTGCTCTACTTGAACTACCTTAAAGAGAGCAGTTTTATGAGAGGGATTAAAATTCTTCGTTTCATAGTGTATCGTAAAAAATGCCTAGCAAATATAAAAGCCTTAATTAAAAAGCAGCTTAATTATTAAGCAGTTTACAAGAATAAGTTTATGCTTTTCATGTACATTGTGTTTAAGAATATTTTTATATAAATAATATATACTTATATACTGCAACTTTATTTGATCGTTTCGCTCATTAAAAAAATAATAGTTTACAGTATAATTTCATTAAATATTTTTTGTTCAATAATAATAAATGATTTTTAAATATATTTTTACAAATAAAATATCGGAAATATCTATAATTTAGTTCAGGAAGATCGAATTTTACACTTTATATGAATATTTGTATTTGTAAATAGTCTTATTTATATGCTGTTAATTATTATTCAGAGTTTAATATAAAATTATTATCGTAATATCTATTTCAAAGAGGCAATCGAAAAGATATCGTGAAAATCTATTGATGATGACTAGAAAAGAATAATATCTTACTGATGAGCTACTTAATCAAAGAATCAATTGACCATGGAAAAATTCAGCCACGTATGGACACATTCAACCATCACATGCGTACTTCGCTGTATAGAATCAGTTACGTATTATTTTTATTCATCCGATGAGTGGAATGCATTACGCGTATGCACATAACTCCTATAAGTACAACAATCCGGGCTCGAATCCGGGTCGAAGCGCGAAAGATCGGAAGCCATGGGATTTCCTCTCTCCTATACTACGTAATCACGCAGAGGCGTCACTTTTCATACGTGCCTCATTCTCTCGGGGCACTCGACGCTAATGCAAAAGCAATAACTCGTGGTGTGAGCGCGTGACCCGCAAGTCTTTATAATTGCCCATGTGCAGAGCTGGCACGAGCCGCGCTAGGAGAAAAAGGAGGCGATAAGAAGCGCGCGGGCGGCGGCCAAATATTTGCCCTCGCCGTGCAAATGTTGATCGTGCGTCCGGGAAAAAACAGGCGTGCGCGGGTAAGAGGATCGGCGAGATTCGGCCCGGCGCCTTGCAGGGGGCAAAAAGGAGCCTCGGCTCGCCGGCCCGCACCGCGACTAACCTCTATCGATCGCAAGGAGGGCGGAGGCCGCGAGCCTCGCGCACTTGGCCGGGCGCCGCTCCTGCCCGCGTATCGTAAATATTGGAGCGGCCGCGCCCACGCAAGCTGCGTATCGGCACCGGCGCCCCTTTTACGATCACTTTCGAGGCTCGCCGATCGTTACTTAATCCGAGCACACCTCGCTATCTTAATCGCAACGGCGGCTGCTGCGTGCTCGGAGCTAGCCCTTCATTATCTCCCTGCGGGAAGGGCGCCCGTGCCAGCTAAACCTTCGCGGCTTGCTTCTTCTCACTTTTTGGCATCAGCCATCACTGAGAAAAATCTAGGTATCTTTCGCTGCCAAGTATACGTAGGTACTCTGGAATCTCTTGGAAATTTTAGGATCTATCACATATAAGTGAGCCGGGACACGTACAGTGCAAAATAATGCAATGAATTATTATGTAATGTCTTTTTAAGGGTTACGAAGTATTTTGTGTTCTAATGTTTTTGTACAATTTTGGTATATGAACCCAGTTTAGTGGATGTCATGTAAGTGCTTAGTATATGCAAAAGTTCATAGGAAAATGTATGATAGGCACTTTTGCATAGTAAGCACTCGTATACATCCACCCATCTTAGCCATAATGTGTGGCAATTTGTGAACGAATTTGAAAAAGCTTTTCCATAACTTAGTATCTGATGTCATAGAAATTGTCGACTGAATTTTGCTGACTACAGCTATGTATATTATTGTCACATTTCTTTCTCTATTATCTAATTGAGACAAAACTTGGATTGTCAAGAAGTTGATAACCGAACCTTTTCAAAAGCATGCATGTCAGACACTTAATTTAGCAGCTCGCTAATATGTACTTGATACGATTGAAGTGTACAAAGATAAATTTACGAGATAAATTTATGAGATTTACATATACATTTATACATTTCTAATTAAGCTTTACCGCTAACGGGTGATACTGAAAAATTTTCATCGAATCTATATATGACGTCCGTGTTTCTTATCGAGACGAAGCAGCGGCCGCGGCTTCCGGCACACTGGCTCTATCTTCCTTCTTATCGGCTTTCCTCCGTCTCTAGGAAACGAGAGTTGGCAGTCAGAGCGAGCCCGTATGCACCTATCAGCGCTCCACATCTGCGCGCTCCTCTCGCTCTTTGGGGCTTTCGCTTCCCGTCGCGAGCGTCAATTTCCAGCTGAGAGGAGTATCTCGACTGGCTGTTTGCGATCCGCAAACGACGTATATATCGGGAGGAGGACGGCGGATGGAGCGCGAAAGAAGGACTGGGCGAGCACTTGCCGAGAGGGAAGGAGACGAGGCAGCAGCCGCGCACCCGCTGCGGCTCACTGACCCGATGCATCTCGAGAGACGTCAGTCGGCGAGTAAACTTTGCCAGAGCATGCAATAAACAAGTCGGGCTGAATCAACAAGTGAACGAATCGGAGGGACCTTGTCTGCCGCGGACTTTTGCGCGTCGCCGTCCGGTCCAGCGCGTCCTTTTCGGACAATGCCGCAGCCTCGCGCGTTACTTCGCGCCGAGACGACCATTGCTTTTGCCCTTATCTTTTTGAAGACCAATGCCTCCGTACGCGCACGGGTACGCGGTAAGTTTGGCAAACGATGCTCCAGCGATTTCTCATTGGCAAATATAAGCGATCGTGTGCACAGCTCGGAGGTCCGCAGCCGATAAATTCTACGTATAAAGGTATTTCTAATTAACTCTGGCGACCGCAGCCCGAGTAAAGTATACCCTAAACATATAGAAGGCGATCGGTCGGTGGTAAGCGGGAGCCGCGCGCGAATCTCGCGAGGCCTCCCGGAAGCGGCGGGAGAGACACCCGCCAACGGAAGCTCCTGCAAAGAAACCGAAGGGAAGTCGATAAAAGCGATACGAGGCGTTGTCATCGCGCTCCCCGCGCGACCGCGTACCTGTGCCCGCGAAGAGCATTCGAAAGAGACAGAGAAGCCGCCGAGCGGGGGGGGGGGGGTGTTAGGGGAAAGAGCGGGAGCTCGGTCCGGGAAACGCTGGCCCCAGCCCCGGCAAAAGCGATTAATTACTTTGAGCAATTTGCTCACCAACTCCACTCAGCTCGTAGACCGACACTATTCTCGTTTCTCTGTCGAGCGGCGGCGGCGTTTTCCGCCCCTCCGCGCGCTGCGCCAGGCGCTTTGCCTTCGAGGTAGCCCACGACTCCGTGCACGCACACTGCCGCCCCTCTGCGCAAGTGTGCGCGCCTCTGTACCTGGGTTGCTCGCGTCTCTGCGCACTTGTGCGCGGAATGCGATTGTACCGCGGGATTTTAATTTGCGCTGTTTGGCAGCCGACCGCCCCAGCGAACGCGCAGGCCCGACAGAGACGTTTTCCGCGCGTGGCGTCGCCGCACGTGTGCGACACCTAGACGGAGACTCTTATCAAGTTCACTTTCCCACTGATCTTCCATGATATCTATGATTCTATGAATTCTATCTGTTATATCTTCATTCTTTCTGATCAATGTTTAAATATCCAGATGCCTAAGATGCTATTCATAGCTTTTAAATCTTGAAATCGTATCTAAGTAATTAATATAAAAGTACTATCAAATTCGTTCATCATTAAACACTTCACAATGAATATATATCTTCTAAACTATGTAATATATTGATTGGCATAAGAATTGAATAACATCATAAAAATTTGTCTTAAAATGTTGATAACTATGATGTAGATAATTCATCGAGATAATGAGACAAGTTATTAAATAAACAAACTTCATCAGTATTTATGATGAACTTATATGCGAATCATACGATGCTACTTCAAGAAGAAGCTTTATACCGCTTTGCTTTGAATCATTCAGTATCACACATATATGCAATAACCAATATTATTTGGTATTAACCAGGAGCTGCATCCTCGTTTCTTCTTCCGGTAAAGATTCTGGAATTCCTATCATATTTTACACATTACGTGCCAATTGTATGATAAAACAATGCGAGCATTTGTGCATAATGCAGTACAAACCAACTAGCACTACGAATTTCATCCTTAGCTTTTCATAAAGCCGTAGGCGTATACGTGCTGGGAGCGTAAATTTCAATGCGTAAACCATGACACTCGACGGTTTACAATATATACATATAAGACGAGGCGCATGGGAGATACGGAGGCCGTAATAAGAGCAATGAAAATTACATTGACGTGAATCCAATAACGCGGCCTGAATATCGCCCAACGATATCAGATAAGTGTCAACGAATAATCGAACGTGTGCGCGCTAATGCATACTCAATCGACACCCATCGAGTGCTCGCGGCAGCTCCTCCGAGCAGACCGGACCGATACAGCGACGCGCACGCACGCTTACGTGTCGTATCGCGCACAAGCCCGGCGGCCTTCCTCCCTTCGACATTTCCTCGCGTACCGGAAGCCTACTTCTTCCCCGGACGCCGCGAGTCAGCCAACGCGTTAGAATAACGTCGCCGCGGCAAAGCAACAGCCCCGCATCGGCATAATTAACTTTTTACGCTAATACAATTTGGCGCGGGGCAGCCGCGCACGCACTAAAGGATCGGCCGCTCGGGTTTATCGTTAAGCCCCCTCCGGATATGAGGCGCTCCGGGGATATCTCGTGCAGCCGCGCGGCTATGGCCCGAGGCTCGTTCTAATAAACGCGGCACACGCACGCGCCGCGCACAATGTAACGCCGAGTTTTCCCGGAGATGTATCCAGGCCAAGGAGTAACTTGGTTACGCGCCGAACGATATATCGGCGGGCGCTTTTCATCGCGGCTCCCGTTCGCGCGCCCCCAGCTCCCCCCGCTTTACGCTCGTCCGCGTCCACCGCTTCCCTTTTTTCCCTTCCGCCGCTCGGCTTTCACCTTCGACTCGCTGCCCCGGCATTTATGCATCGGCCCCGCGCGTTATCCAAGTTGTTACGGGCTAGTTCGCGCGCAAAGTTTTTTATGAGTGCGGGCTACTTTGCGCTCATTTGCCGGGGCGTTGCCTTTTCGCACGCGCGCCCCGGATGATGAAATTTAATCGCGCCGGTCCAGTGACTCGAGGATCCGATGATTATATGCACATTTTCGATGTACATATGCAGGAGCCTATCAAAATTTATTCCGCTCGTGCAGTTATGCCGCTCGTACGAGTGATTATAGATCAATACAAGCAGTTTGGTCGATTATCGCTTTCGCATCTTTTATAAGATGCGAGCAATTTATGCTGTTACCGATTTTTCCTTCATGTCATAATAATCTCATTTTAAGCCTTTGTATCAACGACCATAAATATGCTTTAACGATCGTGTTCAGTTAAAACATAATCAAAACAATTATCGTAGTTTTTATTTATCGTATCCGGCTCAAGCACAATAATAGATACTGTCTAGAATAGCTAATTGGTTTGTCTTGGGATAGATTAGAGTTAAACGCTAGTTTTAAGTTGAATACATTTGAATAAAATAGAAGTGTTATGTTAAAGTAATGAGATTTATAATTAGGAAGACAGATCCCTGAGTTAATTTAGACGCAGGCAAACGCGGCAACGGGCGCACCACTTGCAGGTTCAACCGCAACGCGCTTTCCTCTTTTGTCTGCCGCGGCTTGAGAATAGTCCGAAACTGTAAAACAAGTTGTTTATGCATGATTATTCGCACTCTATTTATGCTGTAAATTACATACACAAGTTTTTCATATAATCTCATACTTATACTTTACTTACCTGTAATATTCTAGAAAGAACTTTGCAAAAACTTTTATAAACTTTGATACTACATTTTTTTGTAAGCTAATGAGGTATTAATACAATGTATACTTAATTCAGGTTGATCTACAAATATGGCCAAGAAGAATTCTTAGATTACCCATAATTTTTAATTTTTAATATCTGTTATACTTCAAATAGTTTAAGAAGTTCTAATGAAAATGTAAGTTTTCTTAAAAAATCCCTGGCGCAAAGCAATGACGCGATCCGCGAGGGCGGGGATATGTCTTAGTTTCCCCTCATAGTCCGGCGTCGTATACGCGCAAGCGGCGTCCCTCCCCCCGTATTCGACTACCGCGGCCATCTTGTTGCGCCCGCCTCTCCGTCAGCCGCCCCCTCCCCTCGCCGCCTGCCCGGCACGTTAGACCGAGGCCACCCCTTGCGTCTTACCCCACGTGACAGCGCCTAGGTTCCCCCTCCCCCCGTCTACAACCACCCCTTATGCCAAGGAAGTTAGGAAGCGCCCCTCTCGTCGCGCTGCGGTTTTCGCGCAACTAAGATACGAGAATCGCGAGTTTTTCCACTTCTGCTACCTTATCTCGTGGCGCCTTTAATATATAATTGATAGTTTTACTTGATTTTAAATATATTTTTTTATTTATTAGTATTTGTGTCAGGCATTATATTACTCAATCATAACAACAAGGCTAAACGTATAAAACTAAAGAGCGACAAAACCCAGCCTTTCAGCTCCAAAGCAGATTACTGTTCAGAAAATATTAATGCCGATTTTTGTATTACGATGTATACCATGTATATACACATATATATATAATATCCTATGCTGCTCTTCTTTAACTATAATTCGTCATAACGTAATTTTCTTCACTTTAGCAGAATAGAAATGTTATACAACGATATAGCATTCACAGAGGGAAATAAAACACTCAAAGGAAAAACTTTTAGTGCAAATTAGAAAACAGAGCGGTTAAATTAAAACGCGTGACGGGGCGCGCATAGAGGAAACGCGCTTACGCTCACGCGAGGTGCAAAAATATGCAAATCACACTATAAAATCCAGACTAGTATCATCGGCAATTCAAGGGGGGAGGGGAATTTAATTTCAGGCCTATAAGTCACGTTGAGAGACGTGATCGCAGCTCTGTTCATTACTCGTCCCACTCGTCGTGGGGGTTGATGAAAAATGTCCCGGACCTCGAAAATTGTGACGCGTTCAGAATACGCGAAACGGCGGCGGCAGAAAGGCCAAAGCGGAGAACGGGGCAGAGAGGCTGCAGAGGGAAAGGAAGCGGAAGGAGCGGGTGGGGCCTCGAGGAAGAGGACCGCGCCTAAACGGCCGGGGTCCAATCCGCTCGAGGAGGCGAGGCGCTCGGAATGTCCTCGCCCCCATCGGCTCTTTCTTGCCCGGGCCAAAGATACGCGGAATTCGGCAATAAAGATAAGGACCTTTGAGCCGAACAGCACCGGCGAGCGACCCTTGGCCGCCTGCGGCCGGACAATTGGATCCGCAATTATCGGGGGCCGATCGACTTAACAGAGAGAGGGAAAGAGAGGGAGCTGCGATCGGCCACGCGAATTCCGCACCAGGGAACCCGGATAATTCAGAGAGGCCGCGGTAGGAAGTTCCGCCCACCCCCGCGCTAGCACACTAGCCGCCCCAGCTTAGTTTTGCTCCCGCGGAAATTTTAGGGCCGCGCCGCTGGGGCAGCCGTCTTTTCACAGTCGTTAATCACAAGCGCAGCGGCGATTTAGCGCACTCGACGCCATCCAGGCTTTAGTGGGTTCCATTAGAGGGATGGGGACCGATCCTTGCCGTGAACTAGATTTCAGTGATGGAACACAATAGATTTTCTTCTCCGGTGAAATTCATATTGAGACTCGTTTGTTTGTACAAATCAAAGTAATCTTGTAAAATTTGAATCAAAAAATTGACATGTTTTTAAATAGCTAGAATCTTCATTATGACAAAAATGGAAGGTCAATTACTTTCAACATGATCTTCTTGTTAATCTATACATAAAACCGAAAATTTTATGAAAATTAGCAGAGAAAGAAAAAATTAATTTTTCTTTTGGTATAATGAATTGCAATTTCTCATAAAATCATAGTAGCCTTTGAAGTTTACCTATTTGCTCTACAAATCTGCAGTCACTGTAAAACAACAAAGCATGTCAACCGTCTGGGAACTTGATAAAAATACCGATCTCCCAGTTGGATCTCTACGACGGAAGGAGTGGAAGGAAGCTAGAGGAAACTGGAGGACGGCGACAACTTAGCCGAACTGCGCCGCAGGAAAGGTACGCCGTACTTGCACGTGGGCGCGGGGGCGTATCGGAAGCTCTCTGGTCGGCCGCGTCTCAGTGGGCGCTATCTCCACCATCTCCGTCATGGGCCCCCGACGCGGTTCCGCGTCCACCGCCACCAAGTTTCCTTCGAGTAGCGCAAAAGAGACGCTTTGACGCGGTCACTTTACAGGGCATCCGCGATGGCCGCGCTCCGCGCGTGACGGATCAGGCGCCCCTCCGCAGTCGCTAAGGACGCGCAGGTGAAACAGAAGTCGTTCCCCTTCCGCCTTGCAGACCGTCTACGCGCGAGCTTGCCACCGCGATCAATATCCTTGTGGCACACTAGGAGTCTTGACACCCCCAACACCCACACGCCCAAGCGCCCCTGATCTGCATTATGCCCGGCTGAATGGAGGTGTTCGCCGCCCGCGGGTATCGTCCGAGTCCCGAGCTCGACCAGAGAGATTTTCCCTCAAGACATCCCCTTTTCGTGTTAGAGCCGGGCTCAGGGGGGCTTCCACTGCAGGATTAAGTTCCTCGCCTTAGTTCCTTCGTGCTGGGCGTGAGGCGAAGCGTTTCATTTGAATAACGTAATACAGGCTTCCAATTAAATTTTCATCCAAACTATAGCATATTTTACCAGACGTCGCAACTATCGTAATATATTATTAATCCAATATTCTTTGTCTTATAAAACTGTGTGATTCAAAAATAGATACATAAATAAATTATGTAAATAGTAATCAAAAGTAGAATATTTATATAGTGTTTTTAGATTATGAAATATTACTTTTATATGATTAATTATTATTAATTGTAAGTACACAGAAGGAAATATTAATTATACTCACAGAGAAAAATATTGTTATCGAGACCTACTGAGGTTAGTTACCTAAGCCGATGTATTCAATATAAGACTCGCATTACCTAGTTTTTTAAGGATTGATTATCTAAAATTCAATAATAGTAGGTTTTCAATACCTAAATAGATAAAGAATGGATCCTATTAAGATGTATCTTTTTTGATTTACTAATCCAAGTACATTTTTTTATCTGTGCATGTGTAGTGCGCTGTTTTTCAACGAAATTGAGCGTTGTTAGCATTAATGGTAAAATGGTAAAATGGTTATCACATCTTCAATACTTTCTCGAGCATCTTTCAACATGATGTACCACTCATAAACTCTTCTTTTCGATAGAGCTTGCTCACCGAAGGCCTTCTGCAAAATTTTAAACATTTCGGCAGCAAAAATGTTATATTCCGCACACAAAATTTAATGGCACTCCGTTGTTGAATAGTTTCAAAGATTATATAACAAGCGAAAAATTCACTTTTAACTGTTATAAGAACGACGTGTATCTCAGACACAAATAAATATTTTTATGTGTAATTTGGCTCAAATGCTAGCGACAGCAGGGCTAACTTAAAAATAAAAACATATTTCACTATCAAAGTGCCAAAATAATTCGAATTTCCCAGTATTTTTTTTTTATCACAGTTGTTTGAGACAGCCGAGGGGCTATTGTACATTTATATACCTATATATATATTGTAGCGATTATTTATATTACGAAGCGATTTATTTATTATATATTTTAATTTATGTTCGAAATTATTATTATTATTTAATTAAACGATTTAAACAATGACGAATGAAAGATGTGTTATGTATTCGTAGTGCGAGCGCCCGAGAGCACACATCAATGCAAAGGTGCGTTCTCGGAAATTTGTCTGGGAACCGCGAGTGCGCGCGAGAGGCGGACTCGGGGCGTTGACCTCTGGGCAGTTACCCGAATTGCCCGCTCGCGCGGGAAAAATCGACGAGATCGAGAGCCGTCCAGCGTGCCTTCTCCTGCAGGAGGTGCGGCTGTAAAACCACCAGCTCGGGTCATCCTGGATGATCCGAGGCTGTTAGACCTCAAGCGAGCGCGGCTCGAGAGATGAAGGTCCCAGCACAAGGGGACGATGGCGTCACTTGTGGCTGTTAGGTTTCCGGCGGCTCAAGATCGGCGCCGATTTGAACTACAGGTAGGCGCGCAGTGGGGTTCGGGAGCCGTTTGGAGGGGAGGCGTACCGAGCGTCTATTTAACGCGCGTCGCGAGGTCGCGCGAGGCAGAGAGAATCGAGCAAGCTTTTAAAGCTCATACATCAAGACTACAATAGCCTGTATATATATATATATATATATATCGTCAATACAAATTGAATAAACAACCATATAACCAGCAACAACAATTAGTTGAGAATTTCCTGCCCTTCACTCCCGAACAACAGTAGTATAACAACAAGTACATATTTACTTAAGAAGAAAAAGAAAAAGAAATTATTTCTTATTATATTTTATTATATACGACTTTTATTTCAAAACAATAAATATATTTACAACGAATTTATACAAATGATTTTAAAACACAATTTCAGAGAATTATACTTGATTCGTTATACACACGCACAACTTTTAAAGATGCCTCTTTTAATACCTATGTGTGTATGTGTACTATTAACAATTTCTCGCAGTTTCACTTTTTTACACATACAAAAGTACACACTGCAATATTCAAACTACAATGATTGCAATCCCAGACTACGACACAAAATTTGCAAATAAAGTACAATTTTGTACTTTATATCTATGGTAGGCGATCTTTAGTATATGAACGCTGAAGATGAAATAAATATGCATTGATTATGACTGCACAATCCTTATTTTGAACTATTCAAATGTAGCTGATCCAAATTAGCATTTTTCTTTATTTTGAACTATCAGGACATTATCTTTCTAAATTTATGCGTTAATTTTTTTGAAAGTGAGATTCGTTCCACCTTTTGCAACTGTGAATGTTGATCTACAATCCAAGATTATATCTTTTTCTGAAGACTGCTCTATTTCATATTCTTTCAATATCATAGCTAGAACTATCTTTGTATGTATCATCCCTAATAGTCGACCTACGAAATTATGCATGAAATTACACCAAATTCATTACAGCAAAAACTCATGAAAATGTAACAAGGTTAAAAGTACAAAAATTAAAATAAAAGAAACATTCAAATAATTTAATGTTATAGTAGTAATAAATAAAGTATTATAAAAATGTTAAATGCATCCATACCAATACACATTCTAGGACCAATTCCAAATGGCACATAGGCATCAGAGACTGTATTGGGGTCATATTTCCTTTCTGGATCAAAAATTTCAGGCCGATCAAAAAATCTCGGGTCCTCGTGTAAACCAGTAACAGAAACGTATATTCCAGTTCCTTTTTCAATTGTAATATCAGTACCAGGAATCTAAAACAACATCATAACATTTAAAAATTTAGACTCATTAACTATAATTATAATAAAATACAAACTTTGTAAAACATACCACATAATCTTCCTGCGTGTATCGATCAAGGGAAGGAACGGGAGGATGCAACCTAATTGCTTCATCTATACATTGACTTACATATTTCATTTTATTGAAAGCTTCATAAGTGAATCCGTGTTCCTCAATCATCTTTTCAATTTCTTCTCGAGCTCGTTTCTGGATTTCCGGATGAGTCGCCAATTCCACAAGGGTAAAAGCCACTGTAGTCGCACTTGATTCAAAACCAGAAAAAAAGGTACCTGACTGGTAAAACAGATTGTCACCTTCAAATTCTAAAAGTACATCATAATTTTTAATATTAATAATTTACTAGAATTAGTAATTCATAAGTTTTAAGTGAATAACTAATAACATTTTTTTATACATAAAAGTACAAAGTTCGATATAATACAGTTTTTCTGCACATAATTTTAGCATGTAATATACTTACTGTAACAAGGGTTTTGTTCACCATTCTTTAATTGAACTAACGTATCAACGTAGTCGCCTCTTTTTTTACCACTTTTTTCTCTATTATTAACAGCGTCCCAAAATAGTTTCTTAATGAACTGACTATTAAAAAGTACTTTAGGACCTATCAAATCAACTAATTCAGGCATGAAAAATACAATAACCAAGGCGACCATTCGCTTAAAGCCAGAAAATAATTCGTAAACTGAAACAATTCATTAATTTTATAAAATAAATTAAAATTAAATAAATTTTAATATTTTTTCAATCATATCTATATATCATATTTATTTTTGAAAATCTTTTTTGGCTGTAACATTCCTTTAGCTATGTTTGAAAGTATTATTGCATAAAAAAAATTGCTTAAAGCTTTACTTTTTATTACAAAAAATATTGATATTTGTGAATTAATAAAAACATCTAATCTAAATAAGTACATAAGTATTACTATGTTAAGTGAATTTAAAATGCTGAGAAAAATAATGTTTATGAACTTTGCTATAATA
Source organism: Sycophaga agraensis (assembly GCA_018906755.1). NCBI lineage: Eukaryota > Metazoa > Arthropoda > Insecta > Hymenoptera > Pteromalidae > Sycophaga > Sycophaga agraensis. The sequence goes on from JACCIE010000049.1 coordinate 1,498,475, forward strand.
CAATAAAAAAATGTAAGATACCTGATTTACTAAATTTATAATTGGAATACTGAAATGAATCCGTATTAATTCCAAGTGCTACATTGGCAATTAGATCAGTAGTATTTTTATAACTCATTTTTTGGACATCAATGGTATTATTCTTTGTTTCTGTAGTACTTTGTCTGTTCAAGTAATCCATCATTGGTCTCATCGACTGCACCATATGTGGAAACATTAGCTTTGCTTTGTTCTTTCCTAGAGTCGGTGTTATTTTCATCCTGAGATACCTCCACACTGGATCTCTAGCTCCAAAGAGATTCTTCATGCCCAAGCTGTCCATTTGTTGAATTCCAGCAAAGTATCTATTGGTAAAATTGTTGAAGTCCCGTATCATTACATGCTTTATAATTTCGGGGTCTCGCAAAAGAAGGCATGGCCTATGACAGATATAAAATCCGATCATAGGTGTATTTTTATCAACCGTCGCTCTATACAAAGATGCAAGACATTGTCCAGGTGCAGTACGGAAAAGAATTGCATCTTTAAAATTGCCAAAAATTAAGCTACTTTTCGGTAGCTGCTCAACCCCTCGTCTCTTCCAATAATTAAGTTTATACGTTGCATACAAGCGAAAAGCTAAGTAAAATAAAAATACTAAAATCAGTAATACTACAACACTAAACATTTCTTAAATTTCTAAGCACTGCTAATAACTCCGAATCTGAATAAGCAGTAATTAAATGCGGTACTTGATTTCCTTATATTATATTCAACACAATGTACATAAAAATAATATTTATAGATTGTACGTATACACATATATGTACACGAGTTGCTTGATGATGGCATTGCATAAATCACTGATAATGATTGATTAATTGATAACAAGTATTACTCGATACTTTATAGGGATAAAATCACACATACTTAAAATGCTCAACCTTTTTTATTCATTATAGTAAAGTAGACTCAATTTGTTATCACCTAATATCGCCCCATTAAGTCCTTATAAAATCAAAATTCATGAAATGGCCCATCAAATGAATGAAATATTCTTTCCATTTTTATATGAAGAACATTAAAAATAATAAATATATTATTATAAATTTTTTGCTTAAAATTTGTGTATATCAGTTATCCAAGAAAAAGTTAATATAAACTAATAATAATATAATATTAATACAGTAATTTTCGTCTAATATGATAAAATATTAAATCAAACAAAATTTTATATATTATTAATTATATTATATATTATATTATTATAATATATATATATATTTATATTTATATTTTATATATTAGATATTATTAATAAAACGATTGAACTCATTCTCTATCTTTGTACTCCAGAATTTAAAAGAAATTAGAATTCAAACCAAATTTTATGATACTTTATTTATTTATCATTAATATATTTCCGTTTAGAGTCGGATTTATAAAATATTTTGCATTTATTTTTCTCAACTATTTAATTACTTTATCGTTAAGGTTTTTTTCAAATTCTTTTCATTATATTTTATTTGACGAGATAAATAATCATACCGTCAAACTGAAGTGTTTTCAAGTGACGCAAAATGTATTTGGGCATTACAACAATAGTGCTCTACCTTATATCTCTCATATATCAGTAATTTTTATATTTTTAATTTAAAATCTTCAATCTAGCTTGAAATTTTGAATTAAAAACGAAAGTTTTATTCTTTTTATCGCACTTATATCAGAGAATATAATCGTGCATGTTAGTACGCGATAAAGTAAATGAGGAAAACGTCCAACATTGAATATTCATAATTATTCGTGGAAGCACGATATACAACGTACACGAGGGAAATATATTCACTGCACACAAGTGCGCGTCGTAGTGCCCTTACAAGCGGCCGCAATAAGTCAAGCAACTGTATGCGCACACAGGGAGTGCAGGAACTAGCCGTGGCCTCATGCTCACAGAGTACAGACCGCACCGCTAGAGGCGAGTTGTATATGTATGCATGCAATCGGTATACGGCGGGGCCGCGAGGAGGGACGCGGGACAAGGAGGAGGTGGGGAGCGGCGGAGAGGGAAGGTGGCAGGAATAGGGGTGGAAGCATCCCCAAGGAGCCGATAGTGGGCCGGAGCGAGGTCGGGGATAGCTCGGACTCGACCGCCCCGGTGCGTCCCGGCCAATGGATGCCCAACTGAGATCTCCCGATGTGCACCACGAATAAGAGGCCTTGCACCCTCCCGCTATCGCCGTGCGATCTTATGCCCCCACCTACCCCCGTCTCACTTAGCGGAACGAAGGTGCGAGCAAGGTGGGCTTGAATGACTCATTAGCACCGTCATGAGGAAGAAAAAACCTCATAGAATCCGGAGAGGTAGATCAATCCTGGTTCGCACGGGGTGCACATTTCAATCAGTGGAAGTGGTCAATTAATGCCTCGAGAAGCGACGAAGGCACTTGTATACGGCTAATGACCCGTGACTATAGGCTCTCCTGTCAAAACTCCTGCAATTGATAACTCTTTCTGCAAAGCAGCTGAAACTTTACGTAGATCCTTACTTTTAATCTTCTGTGAAATATACCGAGACTAAATATATATTTATATGTAGTATAAATACAATTTGTTTTTGACAAACTTTTTCCTTTTACATTTCGTATTTCATGGTAATCTTTTTTATGCGTAGTTGCCAACATCTTTTGTGGATCAAGATAAGATTTTATTGCAGTGTCGGCTTATTACTGCACTCGGAGGACGCTTGGAATTGTAAAGGAAACAGTTAGGAGGAAAAGAGAACAAACAGCGAGAAAGCGTAAATGAATGGAAATAGCGTGTAATAAAGCGGGCAGCAAAAGAGATTGCATGGAGTGCCGAGGAGATGCCGCATCTCTCCCACGGGAGGGAATGAAAACTTCTGACGTAGAAAATAGATTTTTTACATGCCCACGAACTTAGATGAACTTCCAGAAGTTTTCTTTTATTTTGTACTATAATTTTAAATGTAATTTACATGTTGTAGTTGTACATAGAGAAAAAAAACTAACAAGAATTATCTATCGAACTTCGTAAACGCGGGACAATACAATTTGATATTTTATCATTCTTTTAATTTTTAGAGACTGATTATTCAATTACATATATAGTAGTCGCAGAAGTTACTGATAGTCAGTCGCCAAAAGTTAAGGAATAACTCCGATTAAAGTAGAAAGATTAGTAATATTCTATAGTAGTAGTATTGTATTGAAATTTAAAGTAGTATTCTATTATTTTACTTCGTTTACTTATCCTGTTAGTTAACCGGTACTAGATTTTTCTTTGCATGTGTTTATCTGTGTATCTTATTGAACATCATAAAACAAGTTCTAGAGTATTTTAATCTCGATTTTACTTATTTTTTCTGGAATCTTTCTATTACCGATATCTACATTGTTTAATCGCATAACATGCGACTGACAAAATTCCTAAGAAAATTTAGACTTTTCCGACGATTTTTACATCAAATAGTATAGGAATTATAATTCAAAGAAATATTTATCAAGATAGATCTAATTAAATAATTGGTTTATCTACATTCTACTCCATCATATTGTTGCATTCTTTTACATGCATTTTATCTCTAAATTATGACTATACTGACTTTCAACAATACATAAAATGGAAATTAATAAATAAGTTATGGCGCAGAAAAAATACATAGATACATTGGTTCCAATCTATTATTCTACAAGAAGCGTCGTGCTTTTCCATGCAAATTTCGCACAATTGAATTGCGGAAAAAGGGGAAGTAAAAGTCCTCGCAAGGGCAGGGGAAGGTGCGAATAAACGCGCATAAGGGATCGTGATAAAGCGTCCGGTGAGGAGGCCGATGGCATTGTAGCTGAGAAAGAAAGCGTCCTCCCCGGCGTCGTTGCAGCAATGAGACGGAAAGCGAGGTGGCCACGAAGGGGTGCGTTCCATTCACCAAGGTGTTTTATTGTGAGGTGCTCGCGGAAGGGAGAAAGTGGCTGGGCTGGACCGGAAGGCATAAACCTGGACGCCGTTCCATAGGGACTGAAGTCGGGCCACTTCAGGAAAGCGTTTTCTCTGGTGGCCGAGGGCCGACCGGAACACCCGCTCTCTATTATATCTAAAATGGCCGGGGGCGCATCTCGCGACCTCGGGATATTTACAGACGTGCATGGGAAGGGAGTCACTTTGTTTGGAGGAGACCGCGCTATGCTTACCCCCAGCGTGTCCCCGCGTTACGTGGATGATTAACCCTCTTCATCGTTGGATTAGAGTAATGCTGTATTAGCCTTACTTTGACTATTAGTATCGCGGGTCAGATAATTGTATTATTTTGAATAATCACTGAATCTTCAACATCTTGAAGACAATAATATTTATCGATAGTTATCATTCAAGTAGATCTCATATTATTATTTTAATTTATCATATTTGTTTAAGTATAGAGATATAAACTAGTGTAACTTTCCATTAAATTTACAAAATGCTATGTGACGCTAATGTTGCATCATGCACATTTACGAATTTATTTACAGTGTTTGTCATGCCCGTAACTTACTCATGGTATTAGCTTCTTTCAATGTATGAAACGTTTTTAACAAATTGAAAAATTTCGACAGATTGTAATTCTAAAATATGTACAACATGTAAGTAAGTATAATGTAAGTAAGATAAGTATAAACATTATTAACATGAAATGACATTATTAACATGAATTATTAAAAATTATCATGATAAAAGTACGCTTTCAATTTTTTAATTATAAACATAAGTGTTATGGTTCAATTCATAAAATACTGTAATTCGTAATTATTATCCATATTCTTACAGTATTTCTTTGATTTATTAGTTATTAATTATTAATTGAGCGTTAAAGTATTTGTATTTATGTTAGCGTTATTGGATAGTTAGATGTTGTGCGCTGATCGCTGTCCACACTTCTCGCGAAGCGAGGGAGGCCGGAGTGATTGTTAGGCAAATAATTATAATAGTAAAGCGGGGCTATATCTGCGCGAATCACAATGGATTCGTGGCTTCAGCCGTCCACTCAGGTAGGCACAAGGTCTACCTGTAGTGTAATGAGCCTTGCGGAGCTTGCTCCTTGTTTATGAAGGCTACCTCCCGTGCACGAGTCGTGAAATTCCTCGTGGCCGTCAGACATAGTAGCCCCGCAACACTCGTAACTTTTTGGGTAAAACCGCGAGTTTTCGGAGCACTAGGCGCTTCAGGCAGCGCGACAGCTCGCGTTTCCTGCGAAACTCGAGGGGAGGGGATAGCGATCGGCGACGATCGAGCCCTTCGCGGACAAAGGGCAACTTCCGATTGTGACAGAAGGCAAATAGGTAAGCGCCCCGGCATTGGCCGCTTTCTTCTTTGTATTGTCCGATTTTCTTTTGTTGTTAGTAATTCAAATAAACGAATTACTTTGTTAAAATTCAAACACCGCTACACTTGTGTTAGTCAATAACCTTCTCCCAATCCTGTCCCTCACAACAAAATAATTACAGAATTCTTTATATAAATATTTTACTATTTTATCCGCCGTTATAATTTGATAAATACAAGTATTTTCATGTTTTATAGCTATAATCATTGAATAAATGAATGTTCTCCATATAAATCGAGTAATTGAATGTACATAGCATAATATATTTCAGCTATGCTGGTTTTAGTTAAAAATACTATGTTTTAATAAAAAATACATTAAAATAAAAATAGTATGCAATTCAATTATAAAAAATAAATAAACCAAAAAAATGTACTAATTCAATAATTTTATAATTTTTATTTAGTAATATTCTTCAAAACTTATTTTATTCCTTATGTGCGTAAATTAAGACTTTCAATTTACAAAATCAAAATGTGATATGCTTGTTCGATATTTAATAGAAAATTTCAGATTACAAATTTAAAAAATTATACTATAAAACTGCAATTTATCTGATAAAACCTTTCAATCGTGAGGTAAGCACTTTAAGATGAACACTCGCGTAATGCTTGAGAACGAAGTTTGAGTAATTAAAACTGCTCAAAGATTAAATAATGCCCACGGGCTCAGAGCTAATGAAGGCGCGAATGAGAGCTGCCGTTAAAAGAGGGTAGACTGGCGTAAGCGTAACTTAAGACGCCCCCCTCCCCTTAGTTCCCCCTCTCGGTCTCCTCACCCTCCAGCAAGCCAACCCCCCTCCTTTTTTCAGCTGCCTTACTTCGAATCAAGGGTGTTCAATACCTACGCAACTATATCTCTGCGGAAAATAGTTTTCTTGCGACATTCATTCTGACGTCGTTCGTCGTCTCGATCGTGCGTTTTTCATTGAGAACCTCCTTTTAAGTACATTCACCGATTATCTCTATACTAGTGCGTCTTCTTTTAATATACTCTATAAAATCAAGTTAAATCTTACAAAATAATTATATATACTAACAATTCATGGAATGTTACAAATATAGTTCGTATTAACAAAATAAATATAGTTATTGCCTAAAATCTAAAATAAATAATATTGCAGATGAATAATATATTAGCTATAAAACAATGCATTAACTTCCATCCGCGAAGGCAAATTATTTTCGCTCGGAAGAATTACTTTTTAAAGCGCTCGCACTCGGCGCGCACAATAATACAAAAATACGGGGCAATTTTTTGCCCGTGGAAGATGAAATATTTCTTCATAAACTGCGGACTTTCTTGTGCGGCCGCCGCGGTCCCTCGTCACCGAAGCGGTCCGCGCGCAAAAAAAAGGAGCTTCTTAACCCCGCATGCGGGGGCGCGCATCCGTTAATTATCCCGCGAGGCAGTGCGCGGAGACGAGGGGAGGGAAAAGAGAGCGCCGGGCCATCTTCGCGTAGCGCAATAAATTCAGGTCCGCGGCACTCGGACTTGAATATTCCCGGGCAGCGCGGCGGGCGCAGGCCTGCGGGGGAAGAGCCGCGCCGAGGACGCGGGCCGCGTCCGGCCTCGCGCCGGCAAATAAAAGTGGAATAAAGGAAAAGGCGCGCGGAGAGCAGGAGCCGGGGCGGCGCGACGGAGGAGCCACGGCTGGACCCGGAGAGCCGTCCAATTAGCACTCCTTCTGCCGCCGCGGGACAACTGGCGTCGGAGGCGCGAGTGCAACATAAACCGCGCGATAAAACGTCGGGCTGCTTTCTCCGCGTCCATATCCTTCGAGAGGGAGCCGCGGGGCTCTTTTCCCTCTTTTATAACTCCCCCTCGGCTTTTTGTCCCCCGGTCGCCGCCGCCGCCGCCGCCGCCGTCGACTCGCACTCTTTTCCCTGACACCTCGATTTTCTCTACTTTTTCCACACTGAGCATGTATGTTACTACCGGTCACCAATTTTCAACTAACAATTATCTGTCAATTAACACCAGTTTTCTATATCTATGCTGGGATCTTTAATAAGTCTGCGTTTTTATTGCATTTTTGGCCAATTTTTTAAAGGTTTTGGCTAATTTCAAATTATTGGTTCCTAATCCTGAATTCTAGATGCACACTGTGGACTTGAATATTTTTTTATCTTCACAAATCGTACAATTGTTATCAGCCTCCGATAAAGTAATTCATAAAACCATTGAGGAACTTTGACTTTATACAAATTTATAAAATATTAAAATATCAAAAGTGAATTATTTTTCATAATTCTGATAAAAAATGAAATAATGCACTGATTTAAAAAACATACCTTTGATAACAAAAGTTATTCAATAGTTAATGAATCTGTTTCTTTGGAAATAAGAATATTTTCGCAGTCGAGGACTTCATAAAGAATAACCGTTTCGCAATGGAGCATGAAACTTTCCCGTTGTTCCCTCCCGCATTCTTTAATTGCGTTCCCCTTGCGTCCAGGTACTTTGAATTCCGAGTTGAATTCTCCACGTTTCTGCGCCTCCTTCTTTTATCCGCACATGCTTTCTAGGCTTCTCCTTTCTTTCTTCGCCACGGCAAACTTTTTATACGAGGGCATCTACACCGCCAGGGTGGACAGCGTTGCCGCGTTATAACGTCATTGTATCCCTCGGCGAGTGAAAAGTTGATACGAGTAGAGACCAAGAAGAGTTCATAATATCCTCGGGCGTCGTCGCTTCTGCAGCTTAGTCCACTGGCTGCCTCAGCGCGCGATTCTCCGAGAAATTACCTAAGTCATAAAAATGTGCTCGCCACTTCCTCGCGCCTTGCGTTTAACGTCGTTAGAAGTATTATGAGAGGGGACTCTACCCTTTTATATCCTTTTCTCGGCTCTTTTCTTGTTGGATAAATTTTCTTATATTCTATGAGAAAACTCTAATTATTTGACCTATAACTTATTCAGAAAAAGAAACACTTTTTAAATCGAATTTTAGCAAAAAGAATTTTATATTTTCTCGAATAATAAATTATAATTGTTTCAATTTATAACACGTTAGATTGTTCGACATTTTAATTTAACAAAATAATATTATTTTATAAATAGCTTTTAAATTTTCATACATTAATACATTATTTGAATACTTTACAGTAAAATTTAACATTGTTACTAATGTAAATATGATGAATGTATATATAAAGGCTAAAAAACGGTCAACTCGATCATAGTAATAAACCCTGTACGACTCTCAACGAGAAAATCAATCAGTAATACGAAAAATAATAAAAATTTCCTACAAGATATAACCTATACTATTACAATCTTTTTTTTATAAAACTTATATTCATTTTAATCTGATTATGTAATCTGAATGTAGTTAAAACTTTAATAAAAGTCTTGAACATATTTCGAGCATAGAAGTTGTGACCAATTAATTTGTACTAAATTAAAGAAATGAAAATTCGAATTAAAATGCAATGATTCTATGATATCTGTGGAAAAACAAATAAGTATTTAGTTAGTCCTTATAAATAGTCAGAAAATATAAGTGAGGCGAGATAACTGGACGACAGTAGAAACCGACGCAACCGCATTGTGGAAGAAAGGGTTATCCGATTTCTAGGGTTCGCGCGTCCTAGTTTACCCAGCAGCACGTTCTAAATGTTTTCTTTGTTAATCTTGTATACTTTTCACACAATCAGCAAGACTTTGCTTTCATACTTTTTTTAAAATACATAAGTCAGATGACTATTCACGTGACTACCTGTTCAGGCAGATTTCCTACTAATGTAGCGAATAAAAATAAAGCTGGGAACTTTTATCGTCTTTAGGATCCTAGAGAAAATATTATTTTTTTCTTAAATATAAATATCAATATAAAATTATTTATAAATCAATATATAAACATTGATATATTTATTCTTGATTTTCATTACTCTTTTAATTTACTTTTGATTCAGTTTCCATCATAATTGTTATGTAATCAATTCTTTGTAATTTAAAATATCACCTCTACAATAAAAGTATAGTTTCGGTGCAATTTACTTTTTCAAATACAGGAACGTCCTATATTAACGGACTCTCTGTGATTCTCTTCTCTTTATTCTTTCTCACGAATTTTACTGAATTTATGCCTAATAGGAAACGCTTTATTCTAATTATTTAATCATTTATATTCTACGATGAAGCTCGCTTTCTAGCGAGAAAAACATCCAACTTTCATTTTTTATCGCGACATTCCTCTATTTTGCTACAATGCATCTATTCATCCGAATCTGTCCACTATATAAATCGTAAATTTATGGCTAATTAATTCTTTTAAAAATCTTTTTTTTTATTTTACAGTATAAAATTTTTTTGTATTCCATGGTTATGAATTTAATGACAAAATAATTTTATAAATCATTTATTATTAAAATTAAAAAAAATATATTTTTTCAAAAATAAAAAAATCAAATAAAAATAATAAAATAAAATTTACGAATAAATATTTTTCAAATTTCTGTCTCAAAATTAAATATTAACGAATTGTCAAAAACAATGAGCTACTGTAACTGTTAAATTCAATAAACATATTTTAATTTATGATGTAAGCTAATCATAAGGATGTATTTTTTATTACATTTAAATTAGTTTTATTAAATATAATATTTAATATAATAATATAACATTCAAACATAGTTTTATTATGTATCTTGTGTAGTTAAATCACATACATCTTTTCTTACAAGCAAAGTATGCTGTGAAGTAAAATACAGTACACGAGCTGTGTTCGAAAAGTATTTGAACTTTGATTCATATCTCCGCATTTCTCACAAGCAAAGTAGTCCTCAAATACAGGTTTTGAAATAACTTCGGGAATGGCTTTCAGCTCGCACTCGTACAATCAAATGGAATTTACTAAATTGTGATAAACAAAGGTAATTTTATTTGCACTAAATAAAAATGAATTTTTTAATTTTGATTGTTTTGAAAACATATTTTCCACAGAATGAATTAATTTATATATATTTATTATATATACTCACCCAATTTTTTCTAATGTTACTATAATTAATAAGATATATTTAAAATAAGAATGAGAAGAATCAAGCAAGGTTGGAATGAAAAATTACGCAAATAAATTATATTCAAGGTACTGTTTTTAACGACCTATAAGTTATACGAAAGAAGTTAGTTAAAAAATTCTTTTTCTGGTCCAAAAAACATTTTTGAAAATATTATAGAAATCTTAAATTATCTTGAATAAATTTCATTGAATGACGCTGTTTAGTCTTAGAAAATCATCAGATATAATGAAATTTGAGCTCATGTGTAAGATATTGTTAGAGATCGAGAAGTTAATATGCACATTTAAGTTTTTACTATGATAATTTATATTGTCAAAAAAATTTTTAGACAATTAGAAAAAATAATAGTAAATATCATAAGATTCATAAGTATTTTTTTCTGTGTGATCGTTTAATAGCTCCTATATATAATTCATGTTGTGTCCTCCTGAATATTACATTAATCAAAATATATTAAAGGTAACATTGAAATATATCAAATCATAAATGCCTTTTTTATTAAGCATTCAAATCTTACAAATGAAGATTTATTAGTTAAATATTAATGACTGCAAACAATCTGGTAGACCTAAATAAACAGTAAAAATTTTGATGAATTGATGTTATAGTATTTAAACAATACAAAATTTCAGAAAATTTAATTATGTACACATAAGTTAAATTAGATAAAACGGTAATAACATTTTTTATTTCATCATACCGATCTAATTTCATGTTCCAATTAAAAAAATTTGTTAAAATAACACTCAAATTTTCAATGAGATTTTATTTAGTAAAAATATATATATAAAATGAACACAGGCTACAAGCTAAAGCTTTAGGCTTGTAACCTTTTGCTACAATGTCTAAAATAGAACTATTCGTTGTCCTCCGCTGAGGTTATTACATTGTCTCGGAGGCGCAGGGGCGTTTAAGTAGGCAAGCTAATTGCTTATTATAATTGCTCGGCCACTTTCAATATGGACATCATTGAATGCGCATTTTTCGAAATGCACATCCCTTTTCTTTAGGCACATACTTTGCGCTCATGCAGTAAGAACTGCGTCTCAAAGAGGCTTAAATAATGAACAAAGTTTTTTTACCTACTGTAAACCTTTATTTCAAATTAATATTAAGATTATAAACTTATATCTTAAATTCTAACAAAATTGTTGCTGTTTAGATTGCATACTTTACTCATACAACATCGTTTTTGTTGACAGAGTATATATTCTTAATGATAATCAAATATTCATGCATAAGGAAATTTGGAGTATGTACGTTCGTTTAAAACGTAAAATAATTGTTTCTTTAATAATTTCACAAATTATTTTATACAAATATTTGAATCTGAATATTCAAGATACATGTATTTTGATGTTAATAAAAAATATGTTAATGTAAGCAAAAGCATTCATCATAATCATTTTGGACATACATTTACAGTAAAAAAGCAAACTAGCGTAAAAGAACTACTAACATAATGAAGACAAATCCCTTAAAATAAATAATAATGAATCAGCATCAACTATCAGCAGCAATGGCATGGGGTCATGAGATGAGGAGTACAGCGCTGCAGGACCGCAAGCAGCATCTGCCGGACGAACCGGTTACTCGGACTCTCCTCCGGCTTTCACGACCGGTCATCCCGCTCGGCATCTCCCATTGTCCAGTAGTCCTACTGGTCCATCATCGTCATTGTCCGGTCGCGAGAATCCCCCGGTAGGATGCTGTAGCGCGCTCGCGCTTAACTGACCAGTTTCCTCCCCTCGCGCACCTCTGCCGGACTGGTTCTTTTTATGCTCATTTCGCCTCTTCCGCGGGGTGCAGACGGAGGACAGTAGCTCGCATGTGAGATCAGTTCTCGTCGCGCGTAAGAGCAAACGGTCCACTTTTTTCAATTCCTGCGGATCTTTTTTATTAAACCGACAATGCGAATCTTAAAGGTGTTCCGGTAGTTGCAGTTGCAAACCGTGGGATCGGGGATGATGCCACTCCGGGATGATTCATTCTTCAAAATCAGTTGTACATGTTTATTGAAGCATAAGCGATAACGAAACTTTAATAATGCATAGGTAAACTATATGAACAAATTTGATTAATAAATTAATTCTTGCAAAATATTAATATTTTCGTTCAAGGTTGTACTTCAAGATACAAAAACTTTTGTATTTGATTTTTTCATTAATGACAAATTTACCTTCTGTATGAATTCTATAATCAATGAATAAGAAAATTTTGATTGGATCGATAAATTAAAAAGTTATTCAAAATTTTTTAGTGATAAGTGAGAAGTAACTTATGTAGTAGTCAATTAAATTTTTCAGATAATAATGAATTAAGCTATAAATTTGAAATAGACTAAAGATCTGGAAATTCCCTTGTCAAATATCTATTACCCACTTATACCTAACTATATAAAAGAAGCATTACAGAAATAATTAAAATGTTGCAGCAAATGAACTCATTATTATCAGTTAAAAATGAACAAACAATTATTTAATATTCAATGATACTATATAATATTAAAAATCTAACTCAATAAATATTGTATAGCTTTGTCAAAACTATTTTTGTTTATTAGAATTAAGTAAACAATATACTTATTATTATAAATTATAAATTCATTCATTAATATTAATTATTCTAAAATGTTACTTCTTTTAAATGGATTAACTCTTTTTTTGCTGTTTTTATTTATTTACAAAATTATTGATGTTTTCATATTTACCGGCCAGTGCTCTACATTTTCGATTCAGAGTATACAAGCCGGTTGGATTGAAGAAGAAAGTTAACGCAGGTGAGCGTAGGTGGCGTTAGCAAAGTCAAGTCGACTAAATCAATAATCTTGTCTGACATGGTGCAAAATGGCTGCATGCGCCATCTCTTAGAAAGTCGGTACACATTCGTGACAAAAATTCTATCGATACACTTCACAATAATCGAAAATTTGAAACATTCATTTACTTAATGATATACATAGTACGTGTTATGTTCAAGAGTTTTAAAAAATACAAAAATAATTTTAGTTTCATCATTTGTTACACACAAATGATTCAAAACTTATTTTCTATCTATAACAAGTCTGCTGCATCTTTTTCTTAATAAAATATCAACAAAATATATTTTAAGTGAGTATCATATGATAAACATGTTTAATATCCGTTATTTTTAAATAGTATTAAGTTCAGGATAATTTCAAAGTAATGAGAAAATTATATTAAAAAAGAATGTTTATTTGTATACATTGAACAAGAAAATAATATTTTTTTTAATCATAGATTTGTATGCGTTTATATAAGCATTTATTCAAAATAAAAAAAAACATTAATAACTATTTTGCGAGTACTCAATACTTTATAATAAATGACAGTATATACGTTTTTAAATAGAGGTTAGAAAGATTCTAGGAATTTAGTTTTTACTTCCGTATTTATGATTTGTAACGTATACAAATAGCAGTCATTTTTAAAATATAGTTTCACTAACATATCAATAAAACAAAAATAGTATCGTAAATAAATTTAGGAAAATAAAATGGTCAGTTGCGTTCTTGTGGGACCCAAACAAAGCCTTGTATACAGCATATATTTGTTATCATGGTTCCTTTTCACGTTTGTAGTTGTCACATTCCATTTATCAATAACAAACTTTTAAAGGTAATTTACTGAAAAAAAGATGTTGCTGCATTATCATCAAAAAAATATCTACAAAAAGAAAAGAGAAAGTATAGAAAGCTTTACAAAATGTAGAAAAAGAAAAGAAAAAATCTCTTATAATAAAAAATAGGAAAAAGGAATAAAAATGGAAGGCGAAACATAAATTTTAAATAATTCAGAAATAAGTTGGAGATACTTATATATATTTAGCTTTGAGTGAAAAATAAGTAAGGAGACCATACTAATTACTATTCTATTGTAAAAATTACTCGATAGAAAAAGTCAAAAGTTTTAATTTTAAATCTGAGTTAGTAACCTTCCGCGTAACGAAGAAATGTACTCCTTAAATTTACTATAAAGTCATAAAAATGTCATAATTTTTTACAATCACACAAATCTTTTGAAATAATATAAATCATTTTTTTACAATTTGACAAACTTTCTAAGAATGAATGAATCCTTTTTCTAATTATTTACCATTGCATTTATATTTGTGATAATATAGATATTACATTTATCTTTATAAATATTGTTAAAAAAATTGTAAAAGAAAATACATAAGAGATGGAAAACTATAATTCCTATAGTTGAAATAAAACATTTTATTTTACGGGTGCAAATGCAAATGCATTTTTACACTATATCGTAATGGTATTATATATCTATATAGAATATAGATTGCATAGCGCCAGTTTTAACCAGTTCTAAATGTTAAAAGTACGCGAACGTAAATTATTCTAGGAATTCCACATATTCGTCTAAAAATGAAGTTTGATATTTTTAAATATTAACTGTTGCTTGAAATATTCAGTAAAGCTGTACAAAATAAAATGGTTACAAGAGAATAATATGAGATTGTTAAAATTCGTTAGCGACTCGAATATCCCAGTCGTTTCCCAAGTTTGAAAGAAACATAAAATTTTTATCGTCAAAACTGTCAGGCTTGAAAAACATACGCAACAAATGCATTCAATCAATATACAAAAAAAGATAGCATTAAAAAAGAAAGTTAAAAATCTATTACTAAACTAGAGATAGAAACCCATGTTGTATTAATACATAAAGTATTTTTACTGCTCTTACAGTTACGCATAAGTTAAATCATTTTCTTAAAGGTATGGAAATCGCCACCTGAATTCATCTTTTATGAATATTTCTAGTGTATCGTATACTGTGTACTACAATATTTTCTTATAATATATTATAGAAGTATAAATTTATTAGAAGTAATCTAAAATTAACCGTTACTCCATATTCAAATGATCTTGATGATGCTTTATGATTATGAAAAAAGATTTTTTTTAATGTAAGAATTGTCAATGTTCTCAATTACAAACTGGTTGATTATTCGATAATTCTTAGAAATGGACGGGCAGAAGATCCTCTCAACAGTAATGTCCAGCCACAGACAGAAGCCGCATCCTTAATAGAGGTATTGTAAGATGCAGGCGGGTGGACTCGTGCCTGGCGCGCCGTTCTATACGCAGCGGAATCTCTCGCATTCGACGGAGGGCTCGGCTCGGCGGAATTTCTGCACGGGCGTCTAATTTATGGAAAGCTTTTTCCCGGGACGTGCCTCGCCCGAGGTTGTCGCGGTCATCCGCAGATTAATCCCAATGAACTCAGTCAATCTTGTACTAAGGCGACAGCTGCCGCTGAAGGAATTCATTACTAGGCTGGCCTGGCCATCCGACTCGCGCATCTTTCGCCCTCGCGAAGAAAGGGGCCTAACCCGCGGGGGCAGATCTCGCAGAGGGCTTTTGTCCGAGATAATAAGCCGGCATTGTTGAGCACTGGATAACTCGCCTCGCCATCTCCCTCTCTTCCTCTCCCGCTCTCTCTATCACCTTCTCGACCATTCGTGACCTTATTGTTCGTAAACGGCGCGTTGCTTTTCGCGATAGTGGTCGACTATCGAACATCATACAGGCGCCTCCATGCCCCGAGTTTCTTATGCTCTGGGACCCTTCATTATCAAACGCCCGAGGAGCTTTCGGAATTTATGTCCAGGCGTATGAGCTCCAACGAACTTTGTGTCTGTTATAGCTATTTTAATAGCGAACGTTGCTCCATTCTTAACTACGCTTATCTCTAATTATATTTATGGTAAATCAATAATTCTAAAAGCATCCCGATAGAAATCGAAGTGAGGTTTCTGACCAGATTCTAATCAAAAATAACTAATTCAAAGGCGTTAAATAAGTTTTTGTCTTCTTAATTCTTAAGTTTTAGGGTTGTAACATGCGTATGCATTATAGTTGGTTTATTTTTAACTTATAATAATTGTCTTGAGTGATTTGCATTTACAGATTAATTTTATTAATTTAAACATCATTTAATCAACCAATAATCAACCATAAAACAGTCCAATTTTATATTTGGATAAGTTCAATATTTGTGAATGTTTTATTTGTTTAAAGTTTCATCAAAATAAACATTACTAATGTTTTTAGTTACTTCAACAGTATTTCAAAATTTAGTTAATTCAAGGATTAATTAATACGTCGCATCCAAAATTAAAAGAAAGTAACGTATTCAAGATCAATAATTTATTCATAATTTTTCAGAATATATCTAAACATACATCAGGAAGTTAGATTCATTTTAATTAAACTGATAAGCAAATATTGGACTTCAAATATTAATCACCCGGTAATAGAACTTTTAACGAACTTTTAGCTAAGTGCTCATTGAATAAGCTAACTTTAAAAAGTTATAAGCTAAAAAAATACTTAAAATCGACAGAGTTCTAAGCTAAAACTACTTATCAAAATCAATTTAATGTCGTCGCGCATGCATACAGACTATATTTTTTAGTCATATTTTGTATGTGGACCAAAAGGCAACTGTCTGCTTTTCTGCTTATTGCATAATAATATTATAATATATAATAATAAGCAACGCTTACATTACGGCCTATTCGGATTCTACCAGGGTTACTCTCTGTTGTAAGTGAAATAGTTTACTATTCAATGTAAATTTGAAATTGATCTGCTCTAGTATCAAACAGTATTCTTTAAATATTAATTGGCTAATTTTAAAAGACATTCCGAATAATTGCATTAAAATAATTTCCAATATCCTTCCCTAAATATATATGTAATAAAAACTTAATACAATACATCAAGTTTTTCCAAAAATCAGAAAAAAAATGCTGAAATTTGAGCAAATAAAAAACTACGTAGAAATTTCTTATTTTGCAATGTATTATTATATTCGCCCCGTAACAAGGGAGGAAGTTAGCACCTAACGCCGAAATCGCGCTCCATCCGGGCGTAATCATATACACAGACGCAAGCATATAGTCGAAAAGGAAGAGAGCGACGCCGGTGTATCGCCTGTACCACCACTGTTCCGCTCTCGCGCAGGAAGAAAGTTATATCGGTTCCTGCCTCTGTGCCTGCCGCGCGAGTACCCCTGGCGGGGGCGCGAGCGAGGGCTCTCCTCGAGCTCCTGGGGGAGCGGCGAAGTTCGGTGATTACCTAGGACTCTCCTAGGAGATCCGGGCCCCGGAGTTTCATACTTCGGCCACTATACACAGGGCGTCCCGGCAACCTAACAGTCTAGCAAAGTAACTAAGGTTATTCGAGGTCCGGGCCGGGAAGGAGCGAGAGAGAAAGAGCGGAAGGGAGCTGTGTTCTCGAGGTATTGGTCAGTGGGGGTCGTAGGGGGTGGGTCGAGGTCGAGGCCGAGGGGGAGGGCGGGAATTCTGACAAGCGGCCGCGAAGGCCCGGGTATATGGAGGAGGCGCGTACCGCCACTCCTGCAACCCCGACGAATGATCGACCTCAGGAGAGGCTCGATGAGTGATTGAGGAGACTTGGCCAACTATATCGAGGAGATCCGACGAGCCGCGAGGGCCTCTCCAGCTCCTGCCACTTTTTTCCGATCTTGTAATCGAGTTATCGTAGTTTCGGCTGCCCGCCCTATGCTCCCTCTATACTCTTTGTATTCTGCCACTTTGCAAGTTTCATGCATGTGAGCTAATTGTTTATCAACAATTAATTAATGCCGCCCTTGTATAAAATTAATATTTTTATGTATGTATTTGAATGTATATGATAAATTTTGAAAGTAAACAAAAGAACCTCGTATATTGCAGATACGACATAGATTATATGACTATAAAATACAAATTAAGAATACATTACCTGCTACATTATATTGTATCCATGCATATTCATTGCATGTGTTTTGTTTACTTTTTTAAATTGTTTATACTTTAATGCAAAGTTTTTTTATTTAAAAATATTTCAGTTTTTCGAATAAACATTTATATAATTGATGAATTTATTTTTTTATTATTTTTATTTTACTGGAATAGTTATGAAATTTTTACAAAACTACTCTATATGCGCTTGTTTTTTTTATAGTTCATGTATAAATTTATATTTTATATCTGCTTTCGGTCCTGTTAAAAAAACATTTATGTCAAACAAAAATGTAAAAAATATAATTATAAATGCAGTTTATTATTAATTCACATTCATTTAACAATTTTTTTTAAGTTTATTTACTTAACAGCTAGGCTTGACTGTAACTCAATATTAAACACTTGATTGATAAATTTTATTAATATTTTATTTTTAAAATAAAAAGTATATAATAAATCATTAGTAATCTGAATAATTACTAATTAATAATTTGAATAATTACTAAAATTAACTTAAGCATTGCTACGTCAATAGTTGTTTCCAAAAAAATAAAAAATTTGTTTCAGAAAATCATACAAAGATTTTTAAAGGATTTGATAATATTTTATAAGAATTTAATTAATAAAAATTTATTTCAAATTTGACAATTAAACTAACACTTACTGAAAGGTTATAACGAATGTGTACGAATCAAAAGAAATAGTTACCTCAGTTTGAAGTCAGATATTCAATAACATACATCTCATCTATATGGCTGTAAAAACGCAATCCTATTTCGATGTTTTTGAGAATTACACGTTACTGAGTGCTTTCAAGGGTCTCGAAAATGTCTTGAGGGAGAGAAGTGAGGCAATAACCGTAACTCAATATAGCCGTTAAGATAGTAGGAGTATCGTGGCGAAGGCGGCGGATGCCGCTTCACAGACGACCCCTTCGATATGCTAGCCAAGCAACCCCTTTCCTTTTCATTCGGGCATCCCAATTCTACCCCAAGAAACATTCAAGTCTCGAAACTTTACTTTCTTACATACAGTGTTCCATTACATTCTGTCTGATTTACAGATTTCTTTAATAATACTTGTATAGCATTACAATTAAAAGTAAGAACAAAATAATGTATGAAATGTGAGTCAAACAGGACTACCGTAATTTTTTGACATATTTTTTTTCATGAACTGTAGACGGTTATGAATTTGACTTTTAAATTATATTAAATTAAATTTTGTAATATCATAATTACGATGTCCATTATATGCACATAATATTTAATCTTTACTCTTCAGTTGTTCATCACTTGAAAATCATATAAAATGAAGGCTTTACCATCAGGAATCTTAGATGACAATAGGGACACAATCTGCGTCATTGTTATTCCTTAATCCCCGTAAAAATCCATTCGAATGAACAGTCGACCTCTGTCTGTATACTGTGCGTACTCGTCCACTGCTATGTCAGTCCCCAGACTCCTTAGCAACTAATACGGAAGGCCGAAGAAAAGCCATCATTGAAGCCGCGGTCAGCGGAGCGTCACGAGGAATATTAATTATCGGCACCCCTCGAAGGAGACTCCTTCAAGCGTAAGATTGTTCGGGAGACTATAATACGCCGCGAGGCCCTCGGCGCCTCAAGTCGCAGGCCGCAGGGGGCCACTGGAGGAACAGCCTCCGGCCAGGGAACCGCCTGCGCCAGGGAGGGAGAGGCGGGTTTGGAGCGCCCGCGTCTCCCACGTGGCCCCCGTCCCGCGTGTTTCGTCGGCCATATTTTTCTAGCCCGGCTGGCGCAACTGGCTTTCAGCAGCAGCACGCGGCTCGTCGGTCCAGAAAAGGGGTCGCGTCCCGCCCAATCAAGCCCCGGCATCTTACAGTCCTCCCCCTTTTGCTCTACCCCTGCTGCGCTATACCAAGTTATCTTTCTTGTCCCCGCGCCGACCCCTCGCCAAATGCACGCCCGGGGGCCGTAGTTCTTAGGCTATTGATTCCGGGGCAGAGGTTTGCGCGTATGCCGATCGATAAACGAGGCCCCTTCGATTGCCGTGTTAAACCCACTCGCTCTTCTGCACTATGGAAATAATAACTTTTTTTATGCTTAGGCAGATGTAAGATTTGCGTTTGTTCATAAGCATTAGTAACCAGATATGATGTTTGAGACTGTCTACATCTAGTTAATGTGTTTACAACTATAAGAATATATCAAAGATGATGTACTACGAGACAACAAAATAAAATAAAAAGACAATAAAATAAAACTATACAAAACAAAAGAAAAATAAAAGTAAACTCTGTTAATCTTTTAGTTATGAAAGATTCATGTCTTAAGATTTTAAAATGCCGAGAAAAATGCACAATGATTGTTGGATTTGTAGTCAAACGCAAGATTTTCTGTTAGCTATAACAAGGCTCTTGAGAATAACAGATTCTGACAAATTACAAATATGCAGAATGAAATAATTAACGTATACTACGTTATATATATCTCAACTGTGTCGTTCTCAACTCAAAGAGAAACTAACGGTTTTGCGTAATTGCACACAAGAGGACATATAAAGTAAGACAGTGCGATCACATGTTTATGCTAAATCTTAGTCATATCAATGTTATATCTTGGTACAAGGTCATATGACTTCATAAAGAATTTGTGTAAGTTCCAGCATACATGTTTAAAAAGAACTCGCTAAACTACAATGCTATTCTAGATTTTTAAACTTTTTATTTTTTCAATATGGAATTTAAAAAGGTTAATAATATTCTGCGTCAGTGACTTCAATTCGATTCTCGGTTTATCGATAATTAAAAATTCTTCATTGATTATGTTTTTTTCAATTATTCGAAATTTTAATGATAATAAAGTATTTGACAAACTCCTAAACCTAGAAATTTTTCTCAAAAATTGTATATTTCAGAATTAATTTCCCTTGTGCGCTGAAAATTGCACATCAGATAACACGAACCTCAGCGGGCGAACTTTCGACGAATAAATTAATCGAATGCAGATTGGTAAGTAGAGCCAATCTACTTACTCTTCATTGGAGGAAGCGCCAACTACTCGCATTTCAGATTGAGGAAAGTTTATCGATCAATCGGGTGCGAGTACAATGTAATCAGAGTAAAAGACAGGAAAGATATTGTCTGTTTTAACGCGACTTCCTAAAGTGAGCCTGCGTGTCAATCGGCTCGATTGGCTCCGATGCAGTCGACTAATTCATTTCCGTTGCCGCTGCAAAAAACCTGTACATTCCGCAACTAGTCCCGACGAGAGCCTGCAAGCTAAAAATAAAGGACACCTGTATTAGAGACAGCGGGGAAAAAATAGCATTGCCGCGAGGGGACAAAACTTGTTCCGCGCAAAACGAGTTTCCCGTGGACGAACGAGCCAGAGAGGAAACGAGGTGGGTATCGGTTTTCGCTGTGCTAGCTAAGACGAAACTTCACAATGTTCGCGAGACTCGGGTAAGCGAGACATGTGTATGTATGTACTGGTGAGCCGCTACCCTGGGCGATGGAATAAACGTTGCGTTTTATTTTCTACCGCCATGTCCTTATAATGGGGGAAACTTGTTAAAACTTCACACTGTCACTGAAAAGTACGCATATCCTGTAAATGTGATCTACCTATTGCATATTTTGCTTTACGAGCAATAAATAATACTTGTTTTCAAAGTAAATATTGCAATTAGCAATTGGCATTTTTTTTATAATCGCCATTATTTTTCATGATATATTTTAACAAGAACCGATCATGAGTAACAAATAGGAAAAAGGACATGAACTTATAACAGAAAGGTATCCGGCTCGTACATGCGCAATACCGCATGCGTAATGCACGAGAAATATCGCGTTTAACCCGTATCGCACATTTCAATGCTTTATTTCTGTAACGCTTATTAGTATTCCAGCGGACACAGTCGCGGAATATAGAATGGAAAAGAAAACGAAACGGGAGGTTGGGCGAGGATGTAATTAAACCCGACGGGGGAGGTCGCGCAAGATGTCCCATTCGCATCGAGATTTGTAAACTTGAGACGTTTCCGTTCATTAAGGCGCAATTTCCTCGAGACTCGTAAAGATGGCAAGCGGCGCTCGGTATAGGCGGCCGGCCCCCCGCGGCGCTACACCTTAAGCGAAGCGTCGATAATGAGGGGCCGAGAGGCTAGGGCGTCTCCTCCGGCCAATTTCCTCGATAGCGGGGCGCGTCCGAGGGCCGGCTCCTTCCGGCCGAGCGGCCGAGGATGCGCGGAATGCCCGGGAAGAAAAGCCGGCCCCAGTTGGATTAATTTCATAAGCCGGGCCGCGCGCCCGATCGGCAATTTATTGCCGGCGCGGGGCCCCGTCCAATCTCTCTGGCGGCCGTCCGAAACTCGCCCGAGTCCAAAGATATCGCGGGGGGCGGCGGCTATTAATTTCGATTAGCCCGCGCGTCCTGGGGACGGCTGATTGAAAACGCGAGCACGTCCGTTGGCGCGGCCGAGGCCGGACCCCAAGGCACGCCCCGGGATCTCGAGGTGTATTAAGGAAACTGCAGCGCCAAGCAAGGGCCGGAAGCCCTCTCGGGAGGGCCTCCGCGAGCATTAGTTCGACTGGAAATGGCGATGGTATTAGGTGCCGCCTCCCCCCGGCTCGTACCCCGCGCCCCTCTGCGCCGATTTCCTCCGCGCGCCTTTCGACCATCCCGTGCAGACACGTCAGCTCGAGTCACTCGCCTACCCCTCGTCATTTTACTCCTGTTATGGAACATTTCGAATCGACAGGAGGAGCCCTTGCTTCTTATTACACGCGCGCTAGATAAACGTTTTTTTTGCATAGAATTTTTTTATTAAAAATGGACTACAATAAGTCAAAACGATAAATAATTATATTTGGTAGAAATTAAATTGAGGATGTAAATGAACTCATAATTCTCAGTCTTTCTATATTATATCTAACTTTAAAAGTAAGAAATATCCAAATTTTGCCACTTTCATACTTTGTAACATGAACTTCATTATTTATTTTTAAGTCAATATTTAACCGATAATATAAGTAATAAATCGCAATTTATAAAATATGTGTAAATGTTGAAATAAAATTTAGAAAAATTCATTATAAGAGTTTGTTAATTGAATCGTTGAAATATTGATATAATTGTGCAACAAGAACTTAATAGTGCTAATGCATGACATTTATATACAGCGTAAGAGCAAGTATAAATAATTCCTGAGGCTAACCAGCCTCCGATGGGCAATTAAAACAGTCTAGAAGCACTTTACAGCCGAAATTTAGAAGTGGAGCTTTAGCGCAATATAACAGCGAATTCTGTGTGAATAATGTAATGTAAATAATGTTTATGGAGTATATTCGATGGTGAGAGAGTGCTGCAATGTTCACTTTACGATCAGTTCACTTACGTAAGACTTCTATGAATACCATCTATATGTATACATCAAGTGATACAGAAATTTTAAACAATGTTATTTAATTTGAGCCACATACCATGTTAAAAATGTTTAAGATTCAATTTCTATTACTAGTGTATCTTTATAAATAGCAAGATAATATAATTGTATATCTTAAGCATTCATTAATAAAATCAAATTCAACATAAAACTAAAACAAGGTTGTTAATGTTATTTGCTTATCTGATAAAGCAAATCTCGTAACGTCTTTACGTATTATTATAACATATGATATATGTGCATATGCATAAATATTATACAGAACATCTTAATAATCATAATGTCTAATCGAGGCCTTAATCACTCGATTATAAAATTGAATATATAAAGCTACTTGATATTCTTGGTCGAATTCTTTATTGATTCAGTAAAAACTTAACGTTATATAAGAAATATTAAAAAAAATAGAATTTGCATTTCTATCATATTAGCAACATTGTATTCCTTTTTTAATTTAAATTTAGATAAGTTAGTCTCAGAATTAGGAACTATAAAACCGAACTTTTTTAGTAAATTTAAACGATTAAAATATTGAAACGAACTTGAAAGTATAATAATTACAGGGACATTAAACTTCATCTGATTGGTCAAAAAATTTATGGAGCGGTTCACCTCTTTATATATGAGCAAAAGAAGGCGATCGCTCGCGCGAAGTGGGGTCGAACTTTTTCCTTCTTCCCGGGTTGCAATGAGGGAAGTTGTAGGACAAGTTTCGAGGGCAGATCGGAATAATCGTGGGCGGAGCCGTTCACGGATCAGAATAACCGGGAGCTCCTCCGGACTCTCTTGGATAAGGAATTTGCGGTGTAAGTTTGCGTTCGCACCGGCCATTTCGCCAGGCGATTCTACTGTTCCTGCACAGCGGCTCGCAATCTCGGACCGTCCGGCGTCCGGCGCACGAACACGCGCAGGCTTATATATACTTGTGCTAAGGACGGAGCCGATTGCCGAGGAGTTTCTCCTTCGACCATGGACTGCGTCCGCGGCGCGCCGCCCAAGGCCATCCTTATGCCCCGACCCTATCGTTCTCTCTGCGCTGAGGTACGTGCAGAAACCGGCCCCCTTAACTTTAACTATTTGGACAAGTTCGAATCGGCGAAGGAAGAATCCGAAGTCGCTCACGCCAGCTTCCACATTCTAGCTTCCCTGGGATGCCGCGGTCGATTGAAGGAACCAGGAATCTATGTGGCTTCACCGAGCGCACATATCGCGAAATTTCAAATTAGATAAGAAACGCATTGCTTATTTTGATCTTGACTTAAAATAAGATATATCTTATCACTTACGACATTCTAAAAATTTCAAACACATTTAATCATTGGTTTAATTGCTGTACATATGTAAACATTTAAACCATGATGGAGGTTCCCGTGTGAGAAAATAATTGTAATTTGGAAAACAATATTAATCTTTTCAAATATCATGTGGTTAAAACGACGTTCATATAGTAAATGTGATTATTAAGTTTTTTACACATATATAAAAATTGAAACTATTGTCCGGCAAAGAATACACGAAATAACTTTATAAAATTAGAATTGAATAAATTAAATATGAAATCTGAAGTAGTTAAAGAAAAGTAACTTTTCTGTAATATTTTTAAGTCAAAAAATTTATATTATAAAAATATTAATCACTTTCATACAAAATTCTTTATAAAAATTTGGGCGCCAAAAACTGATCAACTTCTGATGTGTCAGCCAATGTTTCTGCTGACATTTCTGTCAAGGTACTATTAAGAAGAATAACTACGAAAATTATCAAACTTTAAAAATTCGCAATGAAATTATAATAAATAACAAAACCTTGTATACTTATTTACTATAGGCAAAAATATGTAATCAAATCATATATGTAAGTATTTTACTTACTTAGAGTTCGAAAGATCAGACAAATTTTTATTATCCAAATTTTAAGCTAAATCTTGATCTAGATGCTGTAAAAAATGAGCTCAATATAAATAAACCTGTACATAAATATAAGTTTCTCATTATTCTTTATTCGTCATATACGAGATGTAAAACCTTATCACGACATATTATCTTAAGTATTTTGCGTCCATTATGTTCGTTTTATCTCTTAGCCCTGGTATACAAGATTGAAGACACTTACGAAGCTTAGAATAATGACTTTATAATTAGCGATGCCACAATAACCAAAATAGTACATTTACGTAACTTAAAATACGGAAGCATAACTCGAAGACAACAGAAATAAACTTATATCAGACATTATTACAAATGCGTTTAATGAACCAATGTTATTTATGTTTATTCGTTGTAACGCAACGACATTTTTTTCAATTTTCAATCCTTATAATGGAGTGATAATTAATCCATGAAACAATATATCTATTTAATTTACGTTGAAATTTATTAATATCCAACAAATTGCAATGATATAGAGTAGTTTCTGCAATACCCATAAGAAATTAGTTTTGCAAAGTTCTGCCGAACTAAATATTATCCTTCAAGTACGATCACCTTGAAATTAATTAACGTTAAATCCATGAGAAACCAGAAATTTGGAAACGAAAGGAAAGGAGTAGTGGGGATAGCTCGTCCCTTGAGGAGAAGGGTAAGTGGATCCTACACTTGCACGCGTGACCGCGGCCGCTTTATGCAATTCGACAGTGACCCTCTAAATCTCACATAAGTGTATGATGTAATTAAAGTCAATCCTGTATTGACTACTAAAAAACCAACATTCGTGCAATTCTCAAATTAACTATAAGATCAAACTCTAAATGTGCAATGTAGATGTAAAGACAATTATTTATTTATGAAACCACGTATTGTTTTCCCATTGAATTCCGATAGTTCAATTAATAATCAAAATTTTGGGTT
Organism: Sycophaga agraensis; assembly: GCA_018906755.1. Taxonomy (NCBI): domain Eukaryota; kingdom Metazoa; phylum Arthropoda; class Insecta; order Hymenoptera; family Pteromalidae; genus Sycophaga; species Sycophaga agraensis. The sequence continues at coordinate 1,524,923 of JACCIE010000049.1, forward strand.
CGGCAAATTTTATAATAATATGAATCGTTCAAAATAAATATTCTATACATGTACTATATGTAAATTCGATAGAGAATATATATAAAAAACAATGCTTTGTATCTCAGAACAATAAGTGCATCTTTTAAAAAGATAAATATGTATATCTATTGGACGTATCGACACGGTATTTCAGTCAACGGGTCAAAGTTTATCTTGGCCGAAGTTGCAGAACGCCAGAAGCCACACTGCGATAAATAGATCGCGCGATTTAACTTACTATACACCTCCCTCCCGCACAACGTTGTTAAATATGGAATCCCTGCTCTCTTCTACTGGAGCCTGTAACCCTCAGTTTTCGTGGATTAGTTGCACCGTAAGTACGCATGACGAAATTACTTACCTCATGGTTCCGACTATTCATCTACAAATTATTATATTAATACCTATAAGTTTGTTTACAGTTTTTTATAACAATAGCTGTTTGCAAAATCTGCACTAATTACGTACATTAATAACTTTCTTCATAAATATTTTTTACGAATAGGATATATATTTTAAGCGTGATTTGAAGTGCTTTATGATAAATGTAAAACAAAAAGTTAATCACTTAAAAATATTTGAGTTTTGACTAAATGATGATAACAAGAATAAAAACATTTATAATAATAAAAGTTTGTTGAATTGCTTTGATACTGCGTTTTACTGGAAATAACATTATCATAGGACTGTAGCGCAAAAAGAAACAGTTATTGAAAATTACTTTTATTAACAACATTATAATTTTATAATATAATATATCTTTTTATTTTGTATTTTAGTTATAATATATAAGTAAATCATCAAATTATATTTAAATAAAATAAGATAATATATTAAATACAATTAGATATTTTATTATCGCACACATTTAGAAAAAAAATTTTTTTACGAAACATTTTTAGGATAATGGAAATAAAAATGTAAACTCTGATGCTTATTAAAAAATAAAATTGTATTACATAATATAATAGTAGGATAATTGTTGTACTCGAAGGATTTATAAATAGTGTACTTTATCAATGTAACATAAAAAACACTACGATATATCTTATAAATCTGAATCATAAATGCATATAATAAATTAAGATTTTATGTAGAAGACACTTTATCTAGATTTTAAATTGAAACTCATAATATCAAATTTAATGATCGACTCAATCTCCAATTAATAAACAACTATTCTTTAAAAACCTTTAATGGCATATGCTAAAAAGCTCCTAGTTTTAAAAGAATATTAAAAAATAAAAATAGAAGCAAATTAAAGAAACTAAAAGCCCGAAAATCGAAGATCAAGGTGCGATGGAAAACTGGATCAAAAAGCGGAAGCAAGACTAGAACTATAACATTTTTTTGAATGAGAGCCGCTGCTTCACGTTCAAGATCTAACGAGTGGGGGAAAGCCGGTAAACCATACACGCTCGCATAAATGTTTCCTGGTATGTGTCGCAATACATACGCGGACTCCACATACGCGGAGAAGATAAAAGAATTTCTTGCCCCCCGATGGAAGTATCCGACACGAGTCCGCGAGGGAACCAGCTTCGGAGACGCGAGTAAATCGAGGAGTAGATTCAATTCTCGTATTACGATTCACGCGTCAATACCAGCTCCGGCAATTTTTCAGTGCAATCCATAGTTCTTAAGTTAATTAATTTAAAAATAATGTGCGCCTGATCCTAGTGACTCTTCGCGCGCTTCCAGGTGCAATTAGTGCAGGTACAAGCACGTGTCACTATTAATTTATCCTTGCACGACTGGCTGCAGATTCCTGAACAGAGATATGGTGGGCAACGTGCGCGGTGTCGTTCTATCTGGCACCGAATTGGCCAAGTTAGTATGCGATTAGATGAACTCGATTCGAACGGTACAGTAAAAATTTTATCAAGACTTTAAACGCGCGACACGCGTGTCTAGTATATTGATTTGGTATTTCCAGTTTTTAAGTTGGTTGAATGTGAGCGGGATTTATAAAAGGAACTTATTGCTTACATCTGTAGATTGTACAAGGTCATCATAAAATGTCCTAAAGATGAATCTATTGTGTCATATTATAAATAAAATGTCTATAGATCAGTTGCAGTTGTTGCACTGGCGTAAACGAGTTATACAAAATGTCAATATTAATTTTTAAAAACACTATCAAATAAACAACAGCAAAAACTAAGTAAAAAATTAAACCATAAATTATGATTTTATTCGATTAATATCATTTTTAATTAAATTAATAATTAATTATATAAATGAAATAAATTTAACTCTAATTTTTTTTTAAATTATGCATCTTTAACAAGTTTTTTAATAAAATAAGTATACAATTAAATAATCTGCTTATACAATAGAAGTATAATATAAAAATTATAGCTGTAAAGGTTTGAAAATTTACTGTATAAATAATAGTAGATAACTTCATTTGTTGTAAAATATTAACTATTTTTAACGAAACGGGACTAACCGTCAGAACTTCTAGATGTTTACGAAAATGATAATGATAGTAAAAATAAAGCGTTAAAGTAAGAAAATAAATTAAATCGACTGTAATTGGTCTTATGACAAGTTTACGATATAAATAAGCATACCGCCAATGATGTGTGGCTATATGATATTGTTTTGAACAACTTATATCCTTCGTGAAAAATAATCAAGTTTCTTTAAATTCTGTTACAATCTTTTTAGTTCTTTACAAGTTTTACAAATAATTTTGTTTTTGAACATTTTAATTTTTTATAATATCAAAAAGGTACAAAATCTTGCAATAAACTATTCATTATTTTAAAATTGATACTTATGAGCTCGCTTATGAGAAGGTTTGCAAACAAGTTTAATGTAAAATGTATAATGATAAAAAATAAATTTTCAATCGCACAATAAAATTAAAACAATAAAGATAATTAAAATTTTGTTTCATTTTATGTGTAGAGAAATTCGCGACAATTTAAAGAAGGATGTCGATGTACTAAAGGAGAAACTGCCAGATTTCGTGCCAGGCTTAGCCATTGTGCAAGTTGGCGGTCGCGAGGATTCAAATGTTTACATTCGCATGAAGATAAAAGCAGCTACTGAAATCGGAATAAATGCCACACATGTTAAACTGCCAAATACAACGACAGAACACGAACTGCTTAGCAAGTTGAACAAGTTGAATGATGACCCAAACACGCATGGTATCATTGTTCAAATGCCCCTTGATAGTGTTAATCGTATCAATTCTCATCTTATTACAGACTCCGTTATTCCGTCTAAAGATGTCGATGGGTGAGGGATACAATACATATAAATACAATCTGTATTTATGTTTAGCTATATTAAACACTCGTAGAAATGAATATATTTTTTATAAATATATATACTTTTAGATAATTTTCTTACTTATCTAATTATACAACAAAATATATTGAAACAAACATGCATAGAAAATGAAATAATCAAATAATTGATCATAAAATTGATTGTAAGATAATCAAGTAAAATGATTTGTCATTCGGTAACTTAATATGAGCAAAAAGTGGATAACTTTCTTTTTAACAAATTTATTTTATATCTTGTGACATTTAATTCATTTAACAAGACTATGGCTAGATTTACATTGACGAAATATAGACAGCATAATATGTTATGAAATCAAAGATCAGAATTGAAAACTTATTTATGATTCAAAATAATTATAAAAGAAAAAAATTGTTGATTATATTCAATTTTATTGAAAACATCTTTTACTTACATGTTGTCTATTAATATAATATATTAAGTCAACTTTAAACTTATTGTTTGAAATGTACAGATTAAACACCATTAACGAGGGTAGAGTAGCGATCGGCGATTTGAGTGGATTTTTGCCGTGTACTCCAAACGGTTGTATTGAACTCATAAAAAAGTGCGTAAATCAAAGTTATTACAAACATATATTTCAGTTGAAAATAAATTTTACTTATTCTAATTCAATACATCCTTTCAGGAGTGGTATAGCAATAGCCGGTGCCCAGGCAGTCGTACTTGGTCGAAGTAAAATCGTAGGTACTCCGGTAGCCGAGTTATTGAAGTGGCACAATGCCACTGTCACGGTGTGCCATTCCAAAACAAAAGATTTAGCTTCTGTAGTAAGTATATTAATTGATGTACAAATGAAACAATAGATATGTAATTTAAAAAATCTTTAATCACAGGTTTCAAAAGCAGATATTTTAGTAGTAGGTATCGGACAGCCAGAATTGGTTAAAGGTTCGTGGATCAAACCCGGTGCAGTAGTAATCGACTGTGGTATAAACTATCGCGCAGGTAAATTAGTATTCTCTCTAATCTTTTCAGTATTTGCTGAGCACGGTTATTAATTTAAAAAATATTTCTATATCTTAACATGATATTAAATTTTGTAATAATATTTAAAAAATAAAATATACTAGCATTAAAAACTATTAATCAAACTATTTATTTGATGTAAGAAACGTATTATAATCTTTAATAAAAATTTATTATGAAATGTATCAGTTATTCATTACGAAACTTTGATCGCGTGTATCAATTGGAAAGAAATATCATAGGGATTGTTTGGCTTTTCTTATTGATCTCCATTTCACTTTCTACTACAGCACTTTTATCAACAATCGGTTGTCGTTAGGCTGCACATTACTTTTAGTAGGAATAGAGAACTAGTGAATAGCAGTTGTTCGTGTTTACAAGGCGCAGAACCAATTTATAAATTCGTATTTATAAATGAATATAATATTGTTTAATTTAATTAACATACTATTAAAAAACGTGCTTGTGAATAATAAAAAAATACAAATAAATTATAAATATATTGAAAAATATTAATCTCAATTGCAAGATCATACTCACGTTAAAGAGAAAGTAAACATATCATACACAAGTTTTATATATAACACACGGAATTAAGTATAGCGAAGCCTTTGCCTTTCACTGTGAACTTGATTTTAGATCCAACGAAGCAGTCGGGTCAGCGACTCGTGGGAGACGTAGATTACACAGAGGCGGCACCAGTCTCCTCGTATATAACTCCTGTCCCGGGCGGCGTGGGCCCTATGACCGTAGCCATGCTTATGAAAAACACGGTGATTTCCGCGCAACGAGCAGCCGAGCGTCTCATCGTTAACGAGTGGCGACTGCGATGCCTTCAGCTTAAGATCGTATCTCCAGTACCAAGTGACATCTCCATATCGCGAGCGCACGAGCCCAAGCCGATTGCAACTCTTGCCGACGAGATCGGCGTCCTACCAAACGAACTCAGCCTCTACGGGAACCTCAAGGCCAAGATCGGCTTGAGTATTCTCAAACGGCTGCGCCATCAACGCGATGGCAAGTACGTCGTCGTCGCTGGGATCACACCCACGCCTCTTGGCGAGGGCAAGAGCACGACAAGCCTTGGCCTCGTGCAAGCCCTCACCGCACATCGAGGTTACAACGCCGTTGTGACACTGCGCCAGCCCAGCCAGGGACCAATCTTCGGGGTCAAGGGCGGCGCCGCTGGCGGTGGCTACTCACAAGTAGGTTCTACACAAGTAATGATGTCATGTACGATGCTTTACAGCTCCTGTATCTGCTTTGTAGGTAATCCCCATGGAAGAGTTCAATCTCCATCTGACCGGTGACATTCACGCAGTTACAGCAGCCAATAATCTTATGGCCGCGCAAATTGACGCACGGTACTTTCATGAACAAAGGCAGACAGATAAGGCACTGTTTGATAGACTTGTGCCGACAATAAAGGGAGTGCGAAAGTTCTCAAAGATCCAACTTAGGCGGTTAGCCAAACTCGGTATCGATAAAACAGACCCTAACTCTCTCAGCGCCGAGGAGCAGAGCAAATTCGCCAGACTCGACATCGATCCAGAAAATGTACCATTCACCAGAGGTACAGCACTCAAATATTTTAAAAATATTCGCGTACACAATTTGCAATAGTTTAAATTGATTTTATTACAATAGTGGTCGATATCAACGACCGATACCTTCGCGAAATTACCGCTGGTCAGAGCAAAACGGAATTTGGCAACATACGTAAGACGTCTTTCAAAATATCTGTTGGATCAGAAGTCATGGCTATCCTCGCCCTTGCAACGAGTATCGATGATATGAAAAATCGTCTAGCTAATATGGTTGTGGCTTTCAACAAACGCGGAGAGCCACTGACAGCTGATGACTTCGTAAGTATTCAGTTTGTAACCACCAGTCGGCAGAATAACACAATTACTTTGTAAATTTCTTCACGTCATACGACTCTAATGCCTCATACTATTTTACATTATACCCTTTCTTTAACTAATTGAAATATCTAAAAGACTGTTGATAAATCTGGATTTCAGGGAGCGACCGGAGCGATGGCAATCTTACTGAAAGATGCGATCGAACCAACCCTTATGCAGAGCGTGGAGGGTACACCGGTGATGGTACACGCAGGTCCCTTCGCCAATATAGCTCATGGTTGTTCCTCGATAATTGGAGATGCGATCGCTCTCAAACTTGTCGGCCCCGATGGTATTGTCGTTACTGAAGCTGGCTTTGGTTCGGATATCGGAATGGAAAAGTTCTTCGACATCAAGTGTCGAACCTCGGGCCTTATGCCACATGCCGTTGTTCTCGTTGCGACAATTCGCGCTCTTAAGATGCATGGCGGCGGACCCGCCGTCACCCCTGGCGCTCCACTTAAGAAGGAGTATATCGAGGAGAACCTTGAGCTCCTGAGTAAAGGCCTACCAAACCTCTTCAAACACATAAGCAACGGTCTCAAATTCGGCGTACCCGTCGTCGTCGCCATCAATGCCCACCAGTGAGTACGATTGAACCTTCTCGCTATTTACTTTATGCTAACATCCTCTGTGTCTTTCTACAATTAGGAGTGATACTCCTGCCGAACTCCAACTCGTCAAAGAAGCTTCTCTTGCGAACGGTGCTATGAATGCGGTAATTTGTACGCACTGGGCCCAAGGTGGCAAAGGAGCAGTAGATCTCGCTGACGCTGTTGTCGACGCGACCTCCCAGCCCAGCAATTTTAAGTTTCTTTACGATCTCGACTTAAGCTTAGAGGAGAAAATCAACAAAATTGCTCAAGAGATGTACGGAGCAGGCGAAGTCGTTCTCGCAGACAAGGTGAAAACCATACTTACTTTGAATAGAATAATAATCATTTGAAAAATAAATCGTCTTCTGCTATTTTAGGTTCGAGCCAAAATTCAAGAATATAAAACATTCGGCTACGATAAATTTCCTCTATGCATGGCAAAAACATCGAATTCTTTAACCGGCGATGGAAATATTAAGGGTGCGCCAACAGGATTCAAATTAGATATAACAGATATATTCGTGTCGGTAGGAGCTGGATTTGTCGTACCAGTAGTTGGAGAGGTAATTAATGAAACTTTAATAATGTAATGAACTATAATTAGCACATTTATTTCAAATTAATCAACACATAATTTCTGTGCGAACAGATTATGATGATGCCGGGACTACCAACGAGACCAAGTATTTACGATATGGATTGGAACAGTGAAACAGATGAAATTGAAGGATTATTTTAAAAGCTAAATTTTGCTGTTCAAAAAATGTAAAAATCTATTGATAACCATTCCTTGTTACGTGTTTTTATATCATTCTAATAACTTTATCACGTTGAAATAAAATTATCTGCTTTATAAACAAATTTTTCTATTCTGTAAGCGATAAAGAATTACTGGTATTTTATTAGTCTGCCTTTGTTCCTGATAAATAATTTGATAAAATGCAAAACTTACTACAAAACCTTATTAGACATTCAATTAATAGTAAATTATTATTTATCTTCAGAAGAATATTTTATCTTATCATCTTTATAATAAATTTATTTAATTTTGGCTAAAGCACGAAATCTAGCCGATCTAGACCGAGGATTTGAATAAACTTCTTCATCTGTTGAAGTCAAAATATGTTTATGCAACATGATCCAAGGAGATTCTGTTAATTGCAAAATGTCTTCTTTACTTTCCCACACTTTTCCGTAATTTCTATATTTAAGTGGTAATTGATTAGCAACACTATCTGTGACATTTCCAGAAAGATGTCTTTTTACTATAGTATCTTCAAGAGAATGAAAAGAGATGGTAATCATACGTCCATTTACTTTTAACAGTTTCTCTGCAATAACTATTCCATGGTTAATTTCATTTAATTCGTTATTTACAAATATTCTTAATGCTTGAAATGTTTTTGTAGCACAGTGTTGAAATCTGCCAAGCTGATCGGTATTAATATCATTTGGAAACAGTGATTCAATAAACATAGCTAATTCTTTGGTTGTTTTAAGACTCCTAAAACTATACCTTGCTTCTACAATGGCCCTAGCTATTTTTCTTGCTCTCTTTTCTTCTCCATAACATTTGATTATACAATATAAGTCTCTTTCGTCTGCCCTTGCAAGAACATCTGCTGCTGTGGGCTGATTTGGACATCTAAATCCATCCATTCTCATATCTAGTGGTCCATTTTTTGATACCATAAAACCCCTTTCTGGCGTATTAAATTGCATAGAGGAACATCCAAAATCAAACAAAAAACCATCTACACTATTTTCTTTCACTTTATATTCTTTTAATAGATTTGGAAGCTCAGAAAAACGACCAAGCAGTGGTATGATCTGACCAGGATATTTTGCTTCCAATTCTTTTGCAAATTTCATAGCTGTTAAATCTCTATCAAGAGCAAATATTTTTACATTAGGTACAGTTTCTAAAATCTTTTTTGAATGACCACCTGCACCAAATGTCATATCTACTATTACATCACCAGGTGATACATTTAAATATTCTATAGTTTCTCTAACCATTACTGGAATATGAGGCATTTTATCAGTATTTGTCTTATACTCATAACTGCAAGAATCTTGTACACTTGAAGTATTATAAAATCTTCTAAAAATTTTATGAAAACTAAATAAAGTTTTACAGCTGTGCATTGTTATTGTCATTGTTATCATTGATACCAGCACGTCTATAGTATTCACAATAATAGATACTTATAATTTATTTTCTAATTTATTTGAATTTCTGTAAAAATAACTTGTAATTTTTGCAAAAAAATGCTTAAGTTTATAGTTAACATTAGATGCAGTTTTGTGCTCTTCTAAAAATTTTATAAACTGTTTGTCTAAAATTTTAGAACACACTTCAGGATCTATACCACTTGCTGTTTTCTTAAAATTATACTTATATTTATTGCCATAATAATTTGAAGCAAGTCTATTTAAGATTTCATAAGTTTGTTTACACTTTTCGACATCATTTATTTTTGTGGCTTCAGCTTTTGAGAAAGCAATTTTAACTTCATTACGGATATGCTCTCCTAAATCGCTGAAAGAATGAAGTTTTTAATTCTTGAATTAAAAACAAAAACTTTTTAAACAATTTTGTAAAATAAACGTTAACTATTACGCAAGAAAGTAAATAACCAATAAAATATGAATGGAAATATAAATACATACTTTCCTTTAGTTTTATCTATTGGCCACTTATTTAATAACCTCATGTACTGTTTATATAAATTTGCCATAATAAAATAAAACTAGTGCTTTGTAAATGTATCATGAATGCCGGTCAAAGTAACAAAGTAGTTCGAACATACGAGTTTAAACTGCATTCTAAACTCTGCAGGACCAGCTGCTTACGCAACCAACATTTCAGTCGTAACCTAACATTTCAGCAAACCACGTGAGCATTGGTATACCAAATCACGGGCTTTGCGTGGTACATATAATTAAAAAAAAATTCCAAAAACTTATTTCAACGTATGCCTTCATTTATTCTTTCATGTATTCAAGCAAAGCTTTTTTATTAATACTCTTTAAACGTTACTTATTAAGTATATATATATTATATATATATTAAGTATGTATATATTATCATATAGTACGTATATATATTACTTATTAAGTAATATTATATACATGTATATCCATTTTTATTCAAATTTTACATGAATAATAATTAAATTCCATAATTACTGTAGTATATTTAAAAATAAAAATTTTAAAGTAAATATAAATTCAAAGCTGTGATATTAATATTTAAAATGAGAAAAAAGACAACTTTCACTATTCACAATTAATTAAAAACATTTTGTTTATAAACAATCCAACTAATAATCAATATTTTTGTAATCCATTGCAAATTCTAATCTAAAATACAATGCTGTGTATAGAATTGTTTTTCTTCTTTTATAAATCTTAATATTTAATGTATAACTTAGTAAAGGCTAAAATTAAATATTTTACATCTGATAAAAATAATAATTTATTACTGTTAAACACTTACAAATGAATTTTAACTTGTATTTATATTAATGTCTTATATGCTTAGAAGAATAATTTCTATTTTCTATCTTTCTACAGTCTCTAAAGGTAGAACATTACAACCAAGAAGACCTTTTCCATCCCAAGGTCGAGGAATTAAAGTTAATGCAAAAGTATTAGATCCCCGTTTTATTTTCACTGCAACGTTTTTGTATCTGCTGTTTTCTACCAAAGTTCCAATATCTTTTAAACAATTATAATTATTACTCGATATCGATCCAAACTCCAGTATTAGGTCTTCAACTAGTATACCCTAAAAAATTTAATCAATATATTAAAGTCATGACAAATTATTTTATTTTTTATTACGCAATTCACTATTTAACTAGAAATTAATAGAATTAATAATTAGAATTTTAATTTTTTACTGCTAATTCTGCTGGAGAACCAGGGGATACTTCATTAACTCTCAAAAATGGTTCTAATAAAAAAACTTCTTGCAAAATGTTAGAAGTTGAAGGAGAGTCTACTGAGCCCCCACCAACAAATTTATGAACTTTGTGCAAGCCTTCTTCGATTTTAAGCATGATTGCTTTGTGATCATTTTGTAAACCTACAATAACAAAGTAATACAAAATAGTAAAAATAAGTTTCCAACGAGGTAAAAAATGCGTCTATAGTTTTGGTCAAAGTACGTATTATTTTACTACGAGCGTGACGAACTTGATAAACATCAATATCATTTCTAGGAAATCCTTCTGAATCGACTAATTCATCGGTCATATTCACACGATTCTGTAAATAATAAAAATGAGTGACATTTTCTCCATATCTTAAAAAGTGACAGATGATTCGAGAATGATTTCAAGAATTTGTGATTCAATTTTTAAGCAGCGAATGAATATAATTTTCAAAAAAAATATTCTTACAGTATCTAGAACAGTTTTTTCTTTTTGCAATTCGGTTTCGATATTATCTTTCTCGTTCATTAACTGTAAAACAGCCGCTTTTGCTTCTTGTAGCTCCATGTCGACCACCATTTTCATAACTTTATGATCTAAACAAAACTTTCAGTGCTGTATTTAGCCACTATAGAACCCGTACCTTGATATTTCCCTTAACGCAGAATCGTTTTAATGGTAAAAAAAATGCCATGGAAATAAAATTTTTTTAAGTACCAGATATTAAAAAAAATTTTGATTTTTTTGGTAATGTATATATTTTTTATTTTTTACAATACAGTTAGTAAAATATGTCTTAATAGTTTATAGATTTTTTATTTTTTAAGTAACTTGATATTTTAAAAATAATGCTTTGAGATATCTTGCTTCGTATGTTACAGTTTCTTTTGCTTTAGGTATTGGTGACATTTCTGGTACTTCAAATAATGGTTCTAAAACTGTTGGTATGTCTCTTCCATACACTGTAAACCGAATATAATATAATGTTTAAATTTCTTCTTGCATTAAAAAGAAACAGAAAAAAAACAGAATGTAAATATATTATAGACATATTAAACCTTCACAATGTTCAAAAAATTGAATGCAATCTTGAAGCGTATTGTCTTTCAAAACAACCAGCTGCTTTGCTAATTGTTCAAAAAGTGACAAAAAGCATCTCTTTGCATAGTACCATGTATCAGTTCCAAGCTTTTTATTATAAGGCTCCAAACTTTTCATAACTCTTGAGATGCCAAATTCATAATTTCCTTTGGCACAATAAAGAGTTCCAATAACTAAATTTACTATACACAAATGAAATAGTTTTTTATCCTGTTCTTCATATGAAATTGCTTCTTCTTCCTTTTCAATTTTTTTCATTAATTGTTCAGCTTCACTGTTTTGATTTGTCATAATGTAACTAACACATAAATTTGCTAAAACTATAGCACTTACATCCAGTATCTAAAATTTAAAATCGATCATTAATATAATTATTTCTGTAATTTCAATCATACAATAAAAATAAACATAATTACATTATCATATTTTTTCTTAACAATCGGCTCATAAAACCCTACTGCATCTTTAAATTTATTTTCTTGCATAAATACTGTATGTGCAACATTTAATTTCCATATTTCATGCTCATTGCAAAATTCAACGCTTTTCTTAAAGATTTTTTCAACTTGCGTATAGTTCCCTAAATCCCAGAATATTTTAGCTTGGGCCATTAATACGGGGACGTATTTTTCTAATGCATCCTCGTAATCATTTATAGCTTTTTTTACAGCATTTTCATCATGATTTAATCTTGCTTCTTGTACTTGTTTTGTTGCTTTTCTCAATACTTCAGTGTGTTTATTAGCAAGATCATCGAATTTTCTGTAAGCTTCTTCTGGTGATGTTTGTTGAGTGATCAAAGCATCCAGAAAATCGTACAAATACTAAATAAATGAAAATTATATTTTAAATTAATTTTACCATCTTTTACATTTGCCTGCAGAAAATACTGAGAATGGATATATTTACGTTTTTACATTTTTGTTAGTAAATTGTGTAACAAAGTTATTTAAACAGAATTGCAGAATTTTTTATATTTAATTAATCTCAAATTATTTAAAAATCACAAATTTACAATAAAAGTATAGGGCATTTATTTGTATCGATACAGTCCTGCGATCATCAACAGCAGAAGTGGTGCACTCTGGATTTTATTGTTGATCAAAACATAACCTTCTTGAAATTATGGATAAAACTCAAAGAAATCAGAATAAGTGATAAGGCTCAAAGACAATCTTATGTTTAATTTAAATATAAAATAGATATTATAATGACATCATGTAAGGTAAATGAAATATTTCTTGGTGAAGTATCTTCTGTACAAAATTACGGAGCTTTTGTAAAAATACCAGGGTGTTCTCAACAAGGTTTAGTTCACAAAACCCAAGTAAGCTTTTTTTTATTTTACTGTGCTAAACTAAACTATTGATCATTACTTTAAATTAATAATCACTTATAATTTATATATATGATAATTTATAGATAAGTTCAGTACGCGTTGATGATGTCTCTGAAGTATTACAAAAAGGTGAACGTATTTGGTGTAAGATTATATCAATTGATGAAAATGGAAAAATTGCATTGTCAATGAAACTAGTAAATCAAGGAAATGGTAAAGATTTGGATCCTAATGGAGTACAATTGCAATTAGATCAGCAAAAAAAGAAAACACTGGGTTCCAAAGATAGTAAGAAGGTCATTGTACTAGATGCAGTTTTTAATACAACTTGTACAAAATGTAAAACCCGTGGTCATCTTGCCAAAGATTGTTTCTCAACACCAGATGGTAAAAAATACGAACTTATTCCTGAAATATTGGAAGAACCAGTTTCAACGCCAACAATAGAAAATGAAATTAAAATAAAAGAAAAAAAACATAAATCAAAAAAGTCTAGAAAAAGAAAAAAAAATAAATCATCAAAAGAGGAATATTCTGATAGTGAAAATACCGACTCCCCTGATGAACAAAGCAAAAAGAAAATGAAAAAGTCTAAAGAAAAGAAGCACAAAAAGAAAAAACATGACACATCAAGTGACAGTGATTTATCAGATAAAACTAGTAATAGTTATGAAAATAAGAAGCATTCTAAAAAATGTAAGCATTCCAGAGCAAGAGATTCAGATTAAAATTGAATTCTAGTTGTACATATTTGTAAGTTAAAAGTAAAAAATGTATGTACATATTAAGTTTACTGATTAAATATTATAATAAAAATATTATTATTTACTTGAATTACATCAAAAACTTACTGGACTTAAATATTTATAAGTTAAATGAACATTCTCAGCAAGTACATCAGCTGCTAAATCATAATATTGATATTTGCAATACATGAGTAAAATGTTGGCAAAAGTTTCTGGTGGAAAAGGATTTTGCTGCAATAAAAATTGCATTTTTTCAAAACCTTCACTTGGTTTTAAATCCATATTTATTAAAGCTTGATTGTGTAAAGTAACAGCATCTAATTCCTCTTCTGATCGTGGAGGCATATCAGTTAATGCTTCTTTCGCTGCTTCATCTAATTTCATAAAAGGATTATTAAATCATAATTTTTTATTAAATCGTAATTAGTAATAAAATCGAATCAATTACAATTTTTCAACTGATATTCAATTGCTGCTTTCAGATTAAAAGCTTCTGTTAAAGCTGTTTCATGTAATGTAAGTGTGTTGCCAACACTTCTTACTTCAATACCTTCAGTAGTCATTCCAACACTAAGTTCTGGATGTTCTCTTATACCTTGTTCAATTATATCAGCTGTGAAAAATTTTTGTTAATAAATGTTTTCAATTATTATTAAATATTATTAAATACCTATGTATTTCAATGATGCTGCATATTCCTTTAACTGGTAATAGCATAAGGCTACATTATAAGATAAATGAGGTCGGAACCCATATATTTGTAAAGCACTAGAAAATTTCTTTAATGCTTGCTCATACTCTCCTTCCTATTATAAAATTAAATTAAATACATAATAATAACTTAAAACATTAAACATTATCTACCTGATACATTAAACATCCAAAATTAATTTCAGTATCAATGTCATCTGGTGAACATTGATCAACATAACTTTTTGCAGCTACAGTATCTTCTTGTCCATATTTTATAGCTGCTTGAAGTTTCTTTACTTTAGTTTCTAGCTTTGCATTACTTGCAATACTAGCAGAAATAGACCATGCTTCTTGATACATACAAGCTTGATGCAAAGCTTGAGCATGGTACAATTTATATATTGCTTCATCAGGACATATTTGAACTAATTTTTCATAACAACTTGCAGCAGCAAGAAAATTTTGAGTATAAAAGTAACAGTAGGCTAAAATAGACAAGCATGGTCTAGACTAACAACAAATAATTATTTTATATTAATCTGTATCAGTAATTCTATTTTTATCAATAATAGAATATTAAAATATATTTACTAACACTGGAATACGAATCTAACAGACCTAAAAGTAATTGAATAGTTTCGTCATATCGTTGTTCTTTGATCTGAAAAGGAATTTAACTACGTTAGTTGACAGTTAGTTAACAGTTAGTTGACTCAATAATAAAAATATATAATTTCCGTGTTACCATGGTGTAAAAAGTTTTAGTATACTCTCCATCTTTTATTTGCATATTTTGTATAAAGGTACTCATTATTGCTAATTGTCACTAATAATCATTGTTGAATAAAATATAAAATACCATCAACTCAATTGCTCACACGTTCTGTTTTCATAGTATCAATTTCAGTTGTTGTCATGGTAACTTTAAAAACATAATTTTTAAAAACTGTCGGTATTCACGAATTAACGAATATTCTTATAATATTGTTATATGTACAATAATTATTATTTTTAAATACAACAAAATATTTATTAATTAGCGAATATTAATAGAAAATTACAAAATATTCCATAAATCAAAGTCCAGAAGAAAGTTAAAAAATTTTATTGGAAGAATTTTTCTTTACAATCTGCATATCATTGTTGAATTGCATACAGTAAAAACGAATAAATTAATTGTCGTTATAACAAAGTAGCAATAACATATAACAAATGTATACTTCTTCAACACACAATTCGTATATACATATAGTATTTAAATATAAATTATAATAAAAATGTTTACAAAATAATAGTTTCCTTTTTAAAATTCCTTAATATATATATAATAAAAATTTTTTATTTTTATATACATAGACAGAACATTAAACTGGTAAAGTAAAAAAATATTTTCTTTCTTTTACTTTATATAATTTACCTAAATAAAAATACATATATATTAATCTTTTTATAAATCACACTTTTTATTTAAAAATCCTATGATTAATCAACAAATTAAAATATTCTTTCGCGTGTAATTGTATTTAACTAATTAATAAAAAATAATTAATAGTTAGAATAGTAAATAATCGAATTTTGGTTTAAGATTTAGGAAGACATAATTTAAAAATAATTACTTGAATTATGTACTTAAATAAAAGCCAAAAGTAATATAAAATATCACATTAGCTTAAGTTTTGCAAAAAAATAACAAATAATAAATTCTTTCTTTTTACTATTTTATCATATTTTGATATAAAGATAAGGTGAAAAGAATAGAGTTGCTTTAATCTTTAATACTTTTCAATGTTTAACTGGTAAGTCATTAGAAAGGATCTCTTCATTACTATGTCATTATATGTACATATACATACTGTTTTTTATTTTTAATATGTGTCAAATGAAAGTACAAAGAAAATATTTGATTTAAGTTTTTAGAAAATATTCATTCACATTTTATGAATAGAATTTCAAATTTAAATATTATGCTATTAACATTTGAATATATACCTGAATAGTTTATCTACATTGTAAATAAATTGATCTCACCAGTTAAACAACAACCAGTTTTTCACTGGAACAAAATAATCAATGTAATAAAATTGACTACCATTAATCATACTTTAAAATCTTGCAATTATCTGAATTGTAACATTTATAAAATTTATTTTTGGTTGTCAACTAAAACGTCTTCAGGCACTTTTTAAAGCTTAGACTGCGTAAACTGTGGTAAGATTGATTTCTTGATTGTTGAACATTTTTTTTTATTGGTGACTGCTGACAAACAGCAGCTAGAATTCTTAAATCTTTTAAACTTAAATAATTTAAAATTTCTCTATTAACTACATATGGTAATTCAACTGGTACATCTTGCTCACTATTATTCTTAAAAAGAAATTTCAAAGCTATTGCACCAATTCCAAGTAATTGCTTTTTTACTTTTCCTCTTTCATAATTTCTATACATCATCAAAGAATATATTGGAAAGGCAGTTTTATAGTCACTGGATTCAAAGGCACATATTAAATTTTTATTTCTGGCATAAGAAACCATAATATTTGTATTTTTTGTTAATATATCATAAAAAGATATATTGTCGTATATTTTTTTCTTTTTCATTTTTTGGAGTTCACTTTCACACTGGTCATAAAAGGATTGTAAAAGAGATGTGTGCCGAATCAAACTTAAATTTTGTTCATTTACATATATATTCTGATCTACTAATTTTGCTATATACATAATAAGGCAATCAGTTATTCCATGCATCATTTCAGATCCTGGTATATCTTCATAGCGAGAACTATCAGTGGCTATGAGAAGTAAAGTTTCATCGTCACTATCCCCTGCATTAATATTAGCATTCCAGTTCAAAAGAAGTTCTACCATGTCCTTATTCATATCATATACTGCAAGTCTGAGCAAAGTTTGGTAATCTTTTACACTCACATTGATATCAGCTCCATGATATAAAAGATACTCAGCTATTTGACAGTGACGCTTCTTCACAGCATAATACAGTGGAGTAAAATTGTCAATTTTAGTTTTGACATCTACATCCACACCTAATTTTAAAAATAATTCTACTAACTCCTTAGATCCTTTTTTTGCAGCAAAATGAAGAACTGTACGTCCTCGTAAAGTAATATCATTAATATTTGCCCCTTTACTTATTAGAATTTTTGCAATATTTGCACATCGATTTTCTGCAGCAAAATGTAAACATCCTTTTCCATCTTTTCTCTTAGTATGAACATCAGCATTATGATTTAAAAGAAATTCAACCATTTTTTCATCTTCTACTCTAATAGCAAGGTGAAAGGGTACTTGACCTTGCTTATCAGTGTCATGTATATCAGCTCCTGCAGTCAAAAGCATTTTAGTAATTTCTAGGCAGTGACTAACAGAAGCAATATGTAGGGGAGTTTGATAATGATCTTCTTTAGCATTGACATTTGCATTGTGATCTAATAAAATTTTAATCATTTTTTCATCCTTATTTTTTACTGCTATATGCAATGCAGTGCACCGATATTCTTCAAAATCATAAATTATATCATTTACATCTGCTCCATTAATTAATAACATTTTAGCTATTTCTATGCAACGTCCATGTACTGCCAAATGTAAAGGAGTTCTACCAATACAATTTTTTACATTAACATCAGCATTATGATTCAATAAAAGTTTAATGATTTTCTTATTGTGATGTTCAACAGCAATGTGTAAAGCAGTTTTTCTATACATATTAGAAGCATTAACATTAGCTCCATTACTTAAAAGTAATTTAACAATTTTACCACATTGATACTTATTTTTTACAGCGAACAGAAGTGGAGTTTCTTCACATAAGCCCCCTTTTACATTAACAGGTGCTCCATATTTTAAAAGTAATCTTATTATTATCAATATGTCATTTCTTAATAATACTTCTGGTTTTTGTTTTTTACAAATTACATGTAGAGGAGTTTCTAAAAGATCATTAATAGCTGTAACTGAAGCTCCCTTTTTTAAAAGTATCTTGACGATTTCAGCTTTACCAATACAAACAGCTAAATGAAGAACTGTTTCTTGTGAAAACTTTCGATTTTCTGGATTGACTTGACAATTTTTAGATAAAAGCCATTTAGCAATATTTATATTATTATAAGCTAATGCCCAATACAATAAGACATATCCTCCTTGCCATGCATTTTTATGTGAAAATCCAAATGAAGAAATTATTTCTTTTACTTTATCCAATTTTCCTTTTCCAATTAATTCACACATTGCAAATTCATCAAATTCCATTGTTGTAGATGTACTTATTGATAATCATATGAAAATCCCATTTTTTAATAAAATGTATTACTTATTATCCAATTTAAACGATGAAGACTTACTTATGTTTGTGTTTTAATCTAAAAAAATTTCTAGTATTCCTAAAAATACAAATTATTGGAATGATTAATGTCATGATCGCAGTTATTTTATCTTGATAATTAAATCTTATTATATTGTATCATATTTTATTTTAAATTTATCTACTACAACTTTTTACATAAAAATGTAAAAGTGTAAAAAAATGCATTTTTATATTTTAAAATAATCAATTAAACTTAGTTATTTTCATAGACTAAATTTTAGTCAAAATATAAATATGTCATTATTTTAAGAATTAATATAACAATTCAAAAAAAATTTGCCAAATTATTAAAATAATAAAATAATAATTAGTTTATATCTTTTATCTTTCACAGTTGAAAAAAATGACATCTAAACTTAACCTAACATCAAAAACAATGTTCTAAATATTGATTAAATTTTAAACATCAATTCAAATTAAGCTAATAAATAAAATTGCGCAGAAAAAGTCTCTTACTTTCGCATGATAATTTTGAAAACTTCACAATCTTGAGGTTCAATTTTTTACTAAAATAACCATCTTGCAGAAGAACTCTGAAAGTTGATGTACTTAGCCTGCCAGTATTTAAAGAGTGACGTGATAGTCTGCCAATGCACGATTACTTAGTTTAGCAATGAGACGCAGTCGAGTCTCGCAAGTCGCAATGTTGTCAGACATAATTATTTTGTCTACACATTGAATTCTATCTATTTCCACTACATCAATATACTCAATACATGTGTTATTATAATTAATGATGTTGAGTATAAATTTACATTTTGAAGTAGTTAAAACAATACATTTATGAGCAATCTTATCTTTCTGACGTTGGTAAACTTTTCTGTCTGTTACTACTTACTATTTTGCCGATTGCTGGCGAAGGATCTCTACGATATAGGTACACTGGGGGTCACCTTAAAATAGGTATATAAAATTCTGTATACATTAGTTCTTATTACAGTAAACTTACGGGAATTTATAGATAAAAATATATATTGAATAATGAAAAAGCTTTTTTATCATTGGTACTATAAAATTATGAAGTAGATTACAATATTATCGACTCAATATATGATTGAATAATTAAATAAATTGAATAATTTTTTTAAATGATAACATAAAGCTGAAATGAATTCTACTTTAACGTAATGTTATTTGTATGAAATAAGTTTTAAAAATCAAATGCTACAGTTTGTACTAAGCATTATAAGTAATAAGTATTTTTTAAATTAATATAATTTCTGCGTCTTATTTTTAATTTTAGTCAAAAATGAAATGTATTATATAGTAATTTAAAGTTGTTATTTAAATTTAATACATTTTAATTAAATATATAGTATATTTTATAATAATTAATCTGTAATTCAATTCCACTACTTTAATGGAAAAGATACTATAAAGGACCATAAGGTTGCATAAGGTGCTTGAAACTTGTCGAAAACTACAACCAACAGATCTAAAAATGTTACATATTTACGCGCCTCTACTAGACCTTGTGATTTAAAAAATTTGTGTGCCTATGAAGTGGCGCCCTCATGAATTCGGTGAGAGATATTTTTCATACCGTACTTAGAAAATATATAACTTGAAAACCGTTTCTCGCCTGGGCCGTATAGGCTTGTAGGTTGGCTACTCGGCGAGTTCAGTTCACTTCTTTGTGTAATCATAATTATTTGTTGACCTCTTCCGATTTTTTTGTTTCTCTATAAGAGTGAAATAATCACCACGGACAGGGAATGTGAAAAGGAAAGTTACAAGGTATTATCACTCTTAGCTTACTGACAAGAGGCTAGAACGTGAAGAAGTATGTTAATACACTGTGCAACACTAATTTTTTCCTGCTCTTCCTTAAAGTAGACTTTTGATTTTTTTAGTATTTTGGTTGTTCATAAGATTAAAGTCAATCGTTGATAATAAACAATAGGCCGGTTCGATAAACGTTCAAAAAATAGAAGTAAAAAAATCAGTAGTAACAGCTATAGGTAAGTGAGTCGTCCAGCATTGAGTGCATATGTGACTTTAGTCATAGTAGAAATGTCGTCGGTACTCTCGAAGTCGTCGGCGGCTTGAGAGGCGCTACGAGAGTTGGCTGAAAGAGAGAGAAAAGAGAGGAGCTGTCGTGAGAGCGTGAACGTGGAATATGTCGGTTCCTGCAGTCAGTTGCGCTCAGCAGCAGCCAACGAGTGGAAGTAGTTGTACGCACGAAGCTAGTGGTTGTGCGGTTTGTGGCAGCAACGATAGATTGCTCAGGTGTTCACGTTGCAAAAGCGTATTTTATTGTACTAGGGAGCATCAAAAATTGGATTGGAAACGTCACAAGAAGCATTGTCCTAAACTCTCTGATACCCTTTCCCTGGAGGACTTTAATCAAGACTCCTCAGAGCAGCTTCTAACCAATGACAATCAAAACCAGAATCAGATCTCTGCTAAGGGTGTGTAGCAAACTGTTAATAATAATTTAAAAATATGTACAGTTGATTTACAGTACAAAAATTTTTGTTCGTCTCTATTATTTGTTGTTACTTATTTTGTTTACATATATTTTTTTCACATAAAACTAAACTATGCAAAAAGTTGAAATTTTAATTAACATTTTAATTATATATTGTTTAAAGTTATAAATATTTATATATTGCAATAAATTGTTGTCACATTTATTTCATTATTACTTTCAATTAAGTAAGAATTTAAAAAATTGAAAGTATATAATTGTAATATAGTATTGTAATTTGTATATATTGAAATTTATAGGTTAAAGTTTAATGAATTATGTTAATTTAACTGTGTTTTTACAGAGGTGGAGATTGATAATAGAACACTAAGAAAAGAAAACAAGACAGTGAAAAGTTTAAATCACAGAGATATTAGAAGTAACTTGCATGCAAAAGAAGATAGAGACGGTTGGACCTCTCCTATAACATTTGAAGGTAGTTCTGAAGATACAATCCTTGGAGCTAGAGCAGAGCTCCTGAATCCTTTACAGGGTTCAAGATTACTCGAAGGCTCTGCTAATAAAGCAATATCAGTAATGCCTGAACCACGCCATAATGGTATAAAAAATTTTCCAGAAGTTAGACTGAGGCATGAAGAAGAATTTCTTCCTTCCTTTTTACATAGGAATAGGAACAATCTTGAAGAAATAGATGATATTTGTCAAAATGTGATTAGGGACATGAATAGATGGGGTGTGTGTGTTGTAAACAATTTTCTTGGTGCTGAAAAAGGGTTATCAGTGTTTTCTGAAGTTTTAAATATGTATAGTGCTGGAATGTTTAGAGACGGTCAGTTAGTATCAAATAAAGCTGGTGCAAGTGACTTAAAAACAATACGAGGTGATCAAATAACATGGTTAGATGGTAAAGAGAAAAATTGCAAAAACATTGGAATGTTAATATCAAAGGTAGACGCCATCATCATGAGGGCGAATAAAATGTACAACAATGGAAAAATGGGAGACTACACAATTAATGGAAGGACAAAGGTATTACTAATTGTGAACTGTTTTTATGCGCAATAAACTATTTTACTTACTTTTCTTATAATTATTGAATCAAATTAAACTATATTTACTATCAATACAAGCTTGAGGAACAACAATAATTTAATAATTTTACTCATTTAATCAATTAATAATTAATATAGCTATTTAATTATTTAATATAGGTATTTAATGAATGTTAATTAGAGATAATTATTTTCAATTACAATTAAAATTCTAAATTATGCAAAATTCATTACTATTTTTAATCCAGATAGTTTTAATTTAAAAAATTGGAACTTGCATATATGTTTAAAATATCATAATACTTTAAAACATGTTTCAAGAATTAAAAATTAATACAATTAAAGTATGGGAGTTTGGTTTTAATTACAAAATATTATTGTAATAAGAGAAATATGTTTTCAAAATATAAATGGCCACTGAAATTAAAGTAACATTATTTTGATACTATAAATAAATTTTTTATTAAAAAATCGAATATGTTTACCATGAATAATTATGTATGAAAAAGACAATTATGTATTCGCATACATTTTAATTTTTAAGCGGAGTAACTATCAAATTTACGGGATTACAAAACAAATTTTTATGCGCACTGATAAAGAGCAGAAAAGGTTGCTTCTTCGATACATTTAGAAATACCGTTGCCCGAAAAATCCCGCGCTCTCTAATTCAATGAAAGTTATCGAGGTGCATTTTGCACGTAAGCAGGCGTTCCGCGATGCAACATGTAATTCCTCCAAGGAGAGGAATTCTATATCTCATTTAATATACGCCCACGCTCTCGGCTTCTCGTACTGGCTGTATATAGTCATTGATTTGCGTGGTTTGATCGATCGCCGCGAATGGGAAGTAAAAATTGTAGAGGGCACAAACAAACGCGCTGCCACTAGCGGGATTTACCGGCGACTCATAAATCACCGTCAGCAGACTACAGAACTGGCGCGTGCTGTTACTCGCGACCGCGTGAGTGTACTCATCCTTTCGTTTTCGCCTCTCTCTAATCTTGCGAGAGCTGTGAGCTCGGGCGCAAGCTGGGGGAGGAACGCGCGCAGTGCAGTCGGTCACGTACGCCAGGCTTGAGAGCCAGCGCTTAAAGCCGTAAGATTCGCAATGTTTGACTTGGGCAAAATGCTTGTGTGTGCATATAGATGCATGCACCGCAGTATGACACCTCCGCAGACTTCGGTAATCCAACTGTTACTTCACTGGAGCTTTTATGTCGCATGTCTTTTATCTCCGTGCCGATTGACTTCAGTGTTAAAAAAAATGTTAGATAATTGATATTTGCTGTCTCTATGTGACGACCTTTACTGAACTCAACTGATATATACCGTGTCAACGTTGTCATAGTATTCAATTCATTACAGTTTACAATATACGGCTAACAAGGCTTTAAAAAAGTAGTTTTGTGTTTCTTTACATTCTAACTAAATTCTGAGAGTGATAATTATTTTTTGACATCGCTTATTTATTTGCACAAGTCGTTTATACACATGTACACACACATCGAATAGGTTTTTAAAAGTGAATTTTTTTTTAAATAATTATACGCTCTTGCAGATAAGATTCTTCCTACGACATTATACAGATTATTACATTTATTCCTAATTATTCTCGATTTTGTTTATTTACAATAAGTTTTTGCTTTGAACTCTTTTTATGATTTCACGTGTTTGTTTTGTACAAAACAATAAATAGCCTTAAGTACATATTTTATCAATTTTGGTTTGTAACGAAGATAAGAATGGCTTTAAAACGTCAACAGAGACGACAAATAAATCCTCGAATAATAAATCAAGAGTACTTGTTTAGAAGTTCCACCGCATTATTCGGTGTAACATAATCAATTAAAATCCTTGAATGCTATCGAATCAGAATATTGTTCAGATTATCTTGCTATTGGTTCTCCTTAGGTTCTTTTTCCCTTTAAACTCCTTTCTAAAAGATTGGACAAATTAACTACATAATATAAGGAATCTTATGTGCATAGATATGCTAATGCCAATTTATGCTTATGCCAATTATGTATTCATTTTTTATAAATTATTAAATGGTAAGGGAAATGCATTGATTGGCTGAACATTTTGTACAAATGACAATGTATCAAATAGAAGTTGAATGAGTTTTCCTGGTTCCGGTTATATACTTACTCACGGTTAACACATGCATATCTATTGATTACAACTAGTCCAACTAGTGATTACACTTTTTTAATTACTTTTATATAATTATTATATTTTCTGATTCATACTTAGCAGATGTGAGTCATTATTGATATCAATATTTTCGAGATTTTTATAATATTGTCTATTTAAACACAGCATCGTAGTTTAAAATCAACCTCGATTAAACTAATTGTATAGTCAAAGTAGCTAGTTCATTAAATACATTATAATTTGCATTTCAATATGTATTAAATTTCATAACGTAGTATTATTAAAAACGTTTAAATTAAATATTACTGTCATTTTTTTAGTAGTTTTACCGATAGTTACCGAACAATGGTCGTCTTATGAAAGTGTTATCAAATGTTAAAGTCTCAGTTACAATATTTTTTTTACACAAACCGTTAAGGGCAAAATAAACTCATGAGGTATTATAAAATAAAAGTCATAAAGTTGAGTTTTAGTTGACTAGTGAGCGTAAACAAACGCAACTGTAACGACAGCAATCATCAGAGTTTTACTATACAATAATATAGGTTGGTTATAGAAAAAGCTCGCTTATCATGATAAAGCAAGTACATGGAGGCTTGCTCTATTAACCTAATCATCACAAATCAAAGCCTGGGAAGCATCGCGCGCACATTTGTGCTCAGATCTTTAATTATCGCATGTATAAAAACCGAGATAAAAACATCTGCAGTACACGTGCAGCAAAGATAACGCTGTTGACTCGCTGCTTATACATGCAGTCACGTAGGCACCTCCGGCTTTCCGTAGTCGCGCGAATAAGCTTGTGTTTACCTTTTCATTTAATAAATCGCTGACTGAAGTCTATTGTCTTCATGGAGATCTCTCCATACTTTTTCTGCATTAATCGTTATTTTTTTTTTAATTTGTACTTGTTAGCATTTGAGATATTGCAGCTAATTTTCTGTTATCTCAAGG
This sequence comes from Sycophaga agraensis, assembly GCA_018906755.1. Lineage (NCBI taxonomy): Eukaryota > Metazoa > Arthropoda > Insecta > Hymenoptera > Pteromalidae > Sycophaga > Sycophaga agraensis. The sequence continues at coordinate 1,550,532 of JACCIE010000049.1, forward strand.
TAGATTCAAATTTACATTTTTACGTCATTACCTTTTTTTTTGTTTTCTAATAGTCAGAATTATTTTGAGCAACTTTACTTTGCTCTATATAATGCAATTTACGGATTATACTTGTTTAACTCCAAACTCATAATGCGGAGTAATTTGTATATATACCTTTTATAATTATATTATCATCATCTTCTTTTTTTTAAAGAAATAACTTCGCATACAACGTTACGTTTTGTATAAATTTAAAGTTATATACAGGTTTGGAAATGTAAAATATTAATGATAAGCTTGTGACACTTACTTGTTCCGGCAGTGGATTCATGTAGCAATTATAACCCAATTAAAATCGTTATCAATCTTAACACTTTTGTGTTACAACTCACTTTCGAATATGTACTGCGCTTAATAGAACGATAATGACCATAGTAATTGCATTTATACACTCTTTATAAATGAACTATATAAAATTTTTGTATTTAGTTAAACCATTCATAAAACTCTCGTACACTCTTCTCTTCGTTTAGTATAATATATACTATGGTATTAGTATATATTATTATATACTAATAATATTAGTATTGGCTAATTCACAGAGAGAAAATACCTGTAAGGGCGTCTGGCGCAAGGGTAAGCGACAAAGCTTGTTTCTTAGAGTCTACTATACACTGTCCTTCGGCAATAATAACACAATTACGGTCATTCATGCTTTATCACGTGAACCTGGAAAATGTAGTGGTCAAAGTCTCGAGCGACTTTGAAAACTTTCGTGCTTCCGTTTGTATCCCTTCTTTACAAGTTCACTTATAACAATCCATAATAAACATGTTTCTTTTATAACTGAACGATACGCTGTCGACATTGGCCTATCAGTGTGATAACGACTCTTCACCATTATATACGTACTTGTAACCCTGCCCATATTAAAAATTCACATAGAAGCGAAGGTGTGAAATCCTACGCCTCGTCGATGACTCCTTCAACTAGCTTAAATTTTACCCATCGTATTATCATGGTCGTCTTGCCACAAGGTGTGCACGTCTCTGCGAGGCACTTGATATACGTGCCGACTTGCACGACGCGCCAGCCGAAACCGGTATCAAGGTTATGCGCGACGTGAAAGCTTTTCCGCAAGGTGCCTGTCTGGAACCCTTACGTCGTCAGCCTGATCGCCTAGACCCGTCAGATTTATATTACATATAAATATATACAGATGTTTTAAATGCGCCGCGATCCTTGTGTCGGACCGCACAGCTCGCGCACCGATAGGCATGTACGAACCCTTATACGAATCTATGTACAAACCACTTTCTAGCCCATTGTATACTCGATTGTATATCATGTACGGCTAAGTGTACGGCATTTCCGCCAAGCATTACGCTATTTCCAAACTATTGCGGAGTAAGTTTGTTGCAGACGCGATCTAAGGGGTCTTGCAGTAGTGCTTATTGACCAGCGGGCGTGACAAGGCACGAACTAGATTTAGATTCACGGAAGTAGGAGAGGTTGAGTCAGTCAGTGGAAATATCACAGTCAGTGGAAATATGCAACTTAGGCGTAGAGTTTGAATCTTGCATTGCACACGCGGGCAGTTACACCTGGAATTGCACTTATTGCCGAAACGTTAAAATAATGATTGAATTGTTATTGAGATCCTTGACGTACAGGATCGATGATAAAATACTTATTATTATTAAATTATTATTATTATTAAATTGCAAGCATAGCACATTTCATGACGCCGAACATACCGAATGCGGACTGTTACGTGCGTTCTCGAGTCACTTGAAGTCAACGAGAAGTAAGCTCGCTGTACAATGGAAAATAAAGCGGCTGACCCTCAATAGTGTTGAATTCGCTATATATTTAGGTAAAACCGTAGCTGGCGACGTACCTTTAAATGTAACTTAGAAAAGACGTACATATATTATACTCGGAAAACAAAGTCAACATCCTATTTCTGTAGGTTCGTATATAAGTCATGCGAGTGCGCGTATAAAGGCGATGATCAAGGGTATCACGAACACAATGTACGCTGATCTATCCCAATAGGAAGATTCTTCCATTAATTGTGTGTATGCTCTTGCGGATTCGACGATCGCAGTACTTTACTCGTAATCGGCTCCCTTTTTCCTTCTCTGCCCTTGAACTTTATGGATGAAATTGACCCACAACCCAATGCGATGGGCTACGTGAGAAATCCCATGCAAGTATACACCCATGTCTATTTAGGAGCACGTGTAATGGGTTTAACGCTGCGTTCAAAATGTTGGAATGTTTACGTACACACGCGTAAATACACTATAAGTTCCTTTTTAAGAATTGAGCGTATGATACTACTGACATGTCAATTGCAATAGATGTGAAGTTTTCGAAAACTTTTGTCTCGGAATCATTATAAAGCTAGATAAATGAGATAGAAACACTATGCTGTGTTTTATTTCTATTCACACCGTCTCAAATTCATAAAATAAAATTCATTCAAAATTGATTATTAACAATTAATCTTTTACTATTATTTCCAAATATAACCATTTTCTTCCTCACCAACTAATTTATCAAAGTGAATTTATTCAAAGATTCTATAAAAACTACAATTATAAACTGATTTTAAACAATTTCTACACAATATGTATTTATATTGGATGATATATAAAAAGCCCACAAATACGATGTACAGCCATGAGTCATAATACGCGTGGGCGATCAGTCAACATTCACGTGTCACAATAGTTTTTAACTATGTATGTTTATCTATAATGACTGTATTAGAGATAGAAAATAAATGTCTGTTTTATGGCATTTTGTTGCAGGCTATGGTAGCTTGTTATCCTGGTTACGGCTCCCACTATGTCAAACACGTTGACAACCCCAATCGAGACGGCAGATGTATAACAGCGATATATTATTTGAACAGGGATTGGGATATCACGGTAATAAGCTTTGCTTTAACTATTTGTTAATAATATGATTAACTTTCGACTGTTTTAGAGCAGTTTAACACATACATTTTATATGTTTTATACATTCACAAAAATTAGCTTTTCAAAAAAAGTTAATACAAAATAATTTCAGAATAATGGCGGTCTTCTGAGGATATTTCCAGAAGGTTGGCAGGATCAAGTTGCAGATATTGAACCACTTTTCGATCGTATTCTCTTTTTCTGGTCAGACCGCAGAAACCCACATGAGGTTCAACCAGCTTACAAAACGAGATACGCCATCACATTGTGGTATTTCGATGCTGAGGAAAGAAATGAAGCTTGTCGAAGATATCAAAGAGACAGTTAGTATTTTGAAAATATTAATTTTTATTTTTAATATAGTATCAAAACAAATATATTTAATGTGAAAAAATACCTGTTTGATACTGCTCAATCGATACAGCGTAAAATTTACAAATAGTTTAAAATCTTCGATAATAACAATGAATTTAAATTTATAGGGGAAATAAACAGTAAACCAGGTAATTCATGAGACGTGGAGTGGGAAGGGCTGAGAGACCGTCCGACGACTGAATTTATAAATGCGACGCTCCAATTAATGCATCTGTATATAGTTACGCGCGAAAAGCACTGGTACATAATCGTATTACTACGTATTAAGCGGAATGGAAGCGTTCGACGATCCTAGCAAGAACACGCAAAGGAATTGACTAATGTACAACAACAAAGATGAAATTCAAACCAATTCAATAAGGATGTGCAATAGCATAGCATTTCCGTGTTTAATTTTCTTATTTAGATTTTGTTAAAAGGCTATTCGAAAAATTTTATTTATTATTTGATTAGGATAAAATTTAAAAATTACATTCTTTTTTGATTGAAACAATCTACTGCACGGTTGTATTATTAAATTCATTTTCATTGAATGGAAATCTTAATGTGCTCGAATATAATTATGTTGTGATACATGACTCAGTGATTACTAGTAAAACTTAATTTTAAAGATTTCGGTACATTTTCTAAAATAGAATTAAACACCTAGCAAACTAAAAACTAGTAAAAATATCGTTTAATGAAGTATGATTATAAATGAACAATTAGGTCTGACTGTATTCTAGTGTTAATGTCTGAATTGATTTCATGCTTGTTATGTTCAAAGTCAAGTTGTCGTTGTACATATAGTATTTAAAATTAACTGTTTTCAACATATACTCTATTGATTTGAATTCTGATAAACTTACTTTAAAAATTTAAATACTTTATTTTAAAAACTCCTTATCCTTAATCCTACTTTTAACCTTTCTAGAACTACAAGTTTCTAAATTAAATTTTGTTTAATCATACATCTATTTTGTGTATTTAGTCAAAATTTGTTAAATAGTTATTGGTAAAACAATTAATAATATATAATAAAGATCAAATTTTATAAAAAAAACTGTACAAACTCTTATAAGAGTTTTATAAGAATGTTTCGCGAAAAATGTAGTAAATTTACAATATATATTTTACATTTGCTTAATTCAATCTTAATTATCATCGCTTGGCACATCACTTGCTTCAACTTTATTTTCAGCTGGACAATACAATTGAAAAGAAAAATTGCTTTTTTTAAATGGTCCAGGATTGATAACTTGACAATCACAATATTCAGTTACATAAGGTTGAAAATCATCACAAACTACTATAAGATCTGGTGTTGGATAAAGTTGTAGTGCTTGATCATATTTCCAATATACAGGCATCATTGAAAATAAAAGTGGACTCAAATGAGATTGACGAATTATCGATTTTGCAAACTGAAAAAAGCATATAAACATATTATTTTATAAATTAATTAGATTCTTTCAAAAATATTTAGAAAAATATTCTTACAGCTTCATACAGTTCATGCCCCTTATTTTCATCATGTTGATCTTTTTTCTGTTTAGGATAATATAATGTATTTCTGCATAATTTTGACAACATGTCTTCTCTAAAAACAACTATTTCTTTTGTACAATATTGAATTCTGCAAGGATTTGTGGCTAAAATTGTTCCTGGAACAGATTCTAACAAATCTTTCATAATATGTTTTGGCAAAGGTAGCCGAGGTAAAATTTTTGGAGCACTAAGATCATAAGGACCAGGAACAAATACAAACTTGCTATTTTGCTGTATTAATGGGTATTCAGCAATTAATGCAGCAAGTTTTTTGAATCCATCTTTTAAAGTTTTAACACTTGTTGCATTTGATGGTGAACTCAAAAAATGTCCACATAGTACTATAGCAAAGGGAGGATTATCTGAAAATCCAGTCAAGATAACTTTAAATTTATTTAAAACAATTTCACTATCCACCCAAAAATCAGAAATAAAAATAATAAATTCATTTTTGTGTGTGTTTTCAAATACTTTTAATTTTTCAGATAATTTAAGAGAAGTTGGGTGAGGTCCACCAAATGTATTTGTATCTCCAAAAGTGACTCGATCTTTCTTTGAAGATACTGGTGGAAAACCAATATTCTTCACTTTCAAAATTGTATCATGGTACTCTCCCTCGGCTATGACAATAGAACCTTCCATAATCAAACTGGAACTAAACTTGTATATTTTAATTAAGAAAAATCATATTTATACATTGATATTTTTAAATTTATACTGTTTTTAAAAGAATTGAGAAATAAAATTATTACATAATTTCATATATGAGCAAGAATTTCAATCTGTATAAAAAAGGATATAGCATCTTTAAGATTTACTTTAACTGATCCACCATAATCTTCTAAAAAAAATTGTCCTTCAGTCAGCTGAGCCAATAATCCCATTACACAAACATTTATTGTTTTTGATTCACTAAGTAAATATTCAATTGGAACCAATTGTAATATTTTATTATTAGTTTTTCCAAACTTAGATGGTAAAAAACTATCATGATTTAAAGTTCTATACCATAATAAATCTAATCGTTCTTTAAACACTAAAGATTTATACATTGCTTCAGAAAACAAATCATAATCAACTTTTCTTAAAATATATTTTTTTTTGCTTACATCATAAACAACTTTTGGCACTGTAAATACATCAATAACATTAAATACTGTCTCTGTCTCTTTTAATGTACTTTCAGGTTTAATGCATTCTTTTATAGCAAGTTTAATATTTTCTAATTCAACATGAGGAGTTGCTAAATTTTGTGTTAGTATTTGCTCTGCTACCTTTGTTATCCAACATTCTGGATCTGTATCTGAATTATTTTGTAGATGTTTCACTACTATATCTCTAAGTTTCCTGAAATGATATTGTTCATTAAATACATTTTATCTTTCAACTTAATATTATTAAAAATATGTATTACTTTGTCATCATAAGCCCATAAATGTCGAATGTTGATTGAACTAATTTTGACAGTCTGTCTGCCATTATAAATTTAATTATGAATCATATACAGGTTCAAAAGTAACAGAGTACTAAAAAGAAATCGACTTTCCGATATCCACTCGTTATATACACAACTGACACTAACATTAAATTATAGTCGTTAAATATACTATGCGAATATTTTCGCGCCAAATTATTTATGTCCCATTTCCAACAAAATATAAGGGTTAGCATGTAAATAAGAAACCATGGGAGTGGAATATTTAAAAAAAATATTCAATCGGTTTAATACATAATGAATTATAATTGTTAAAATAACTAAAAAAATCACATTTCAAGGTTCATATTGCGGAATATTATAAGAATGGACATACTCATATAATATTATTATTTATTATTTATATATATATATACATACATACACATATACTCGAGATACTCCAATATATACTGCGGTTGACTTCGGTCAACTGCGAGTTGCGACTTTCGACTCTCGAGTCGAGATTATAGAATTGTATATATATATATATAATGTACTAGCGAAGTTGCGACTTGCGAGTTGCGAATTTGCAATCAGTAAACGAGACAGATCTAATATGATGGGTCAAACGTCAGACCAACATCTCACAAATCCAATACATAATTGATCCGTCTTAAATCTTGACTCTCTTGACTAGCCTCAGTCTGAAATCCAAATTACTCGTATACCAGTTGATTTCTGTATAATAATTCGAAATCTCATTCAACCTAATTATATTAAATTTATATATATATATATTATAACACATTATAAAATACATATATATGTATATAAACATGTGGAATCTCAGTATATTCAATTGAGTGAAAACTCACCAAAACCCTACATGCCTAAATTATATTTTATGGACTGTTCAATATGGCTGAACAATTTTTGGTTATAAATTTGTAATCTTCAATTGATATTAATTTTTGGTAAACATGTTAATTCAACTATAGAATAAGGTAACTTCAGGTGGCTTCAGTTAACTATAGAGTATAGCGACACTTATTTTGTCGATTAATAAATTATAGCTTCCAAATATGGCATCTAAAAGAGATGAACAACTTTCGAAAAAAGAGCAAGAGGAGGAAGAAATACGGAATCAAATTAGAAGTTTGTATTAAATTTTATTATACAATCAAATAATTTATTAATACATACTACAAATGATCTTAGAATAATTTATAAAGAACATGTGGTAAAACTAATTATTTTTTGTAGGTGCTGGATTTCCTGATGTTGAGGGTTGGGATATGGAATACATGCAGTTAATGAAGAAAGCTCTTGATGAATCATTAAGCTGCTCTCAAAATGTGAGTATAAGTAAAAAGTATAGAACAATATTATAATAATTTTAGTTTGAGCAATATAAATAATTTTAATGTCTTTAATATATACTAAATTTTAGGCTAAAATATCGGAAACTTTAAAATCTTCAAACAATCTCAAGGCAGAGAGATCTACAAATCTTTCAGGGGATTTGTCAATACAGCTAGTTCCTTCTGAAAATCAATTAAATGACAAAGAAAATAGTCCTGAATCTGATTCAAGTACTTCTTATAGACAGCATTTAAATAACCAAACTGCAACTAGTAGCAACAAAGACGTTGATATTTTATTGCCTATTCCTGATGATCCACATTTCCAGAGAAAGCCTTTATTTTCTATTGAAAAACTAGATCCTGAAATGTATAAAAAGTTATATGATGAGATGAGTCTTAAAATGGATAAACTTCGAGAACAATTTATTTTGAGCTTATCAACAGAAAAAAGTTCAATGTGGGGGTCACCCATTAAGGTGGGTACCTCCAAGCAAGTACCTCCTTATGACTAAGAATGGTCTAAAGTGACCAACTGACTAAGAATGTCACTGAAATGTATTTGGAAATTGCATTTCTCAATAACACTTTCTTAATATCTTTTTATGCAAAAATAGAAGCATTATTTAGTTTCTGATTGCATGTCTAATAAATGCAAAAAATAATAACAAAATAATTTTATTCTGTACAAGTTCATAACCAATCTTTTAAAAGACCATATATATATATATGTATATATATATCATGGTAAGAATTTGAAATTCTCATGTAATGAAATTTAATTGCTAAGTATAATTTTCAAATATAACATATATTAAATCATATAAAAGTATTCATAAGATTGTATGTAATACTATTAACACGTATTTATTTGAAACATTTTGCGTTTATTTTAACTTAATAATTATTGTTTCAATTATTTTGTAGGAAATACAATTTCTCAAATTTTATAAAACAATTTTTATATCAAAAGGTCAAGTAATACATTTATAATTTTAAAAACAATTATCATTTAAAATCGTAATGTTTTCCGATATTTTCTAGTACATATACAATATTATTATTGTAAATTCAATACATTTATTTTAAATTATATTTAGTTAAAAAATTAAAAATTATTGAGTGAGTTATTTTTAATCTAACACTTTAATTTCAACATTGTTATTACTATAGGTAGCAACAAAACAGGATAATTCAATGGATAAAAATTCTCCCACAGAAAATATACAGTTTTCTAATAGCTGTGATGCAGACATATCAACTAGAGATGCATGTAATCAACTTTCTAAACGTAAGGCTTTAACAACTAATGAAAATAGTGATAATGAGTTTGTAAATTCAAAAAAAAGAAAATTTCAGCAGGAAAAACTAGAAGATGTAAAAAAAAAAAATCAGGAAAAAAAAGAAATTAAAGGTAGCTTGAATCCTAATGAAAAAGATGAATTTGATGATTCAGATTCTGACATATTTGAAAATATAGATCTATTTAGTTTACCAGAAAGTTTAAATACAAAAACTTCTAAACAAGCAAATGAAAAAGAAATTAAAAATATTGATACATCTATTGAATCAGAATATCCAAGACGTATTATACCTCCAAATACTTGTAAAAAGAATTTTAAAGGGCCAAGAGCAAAAACTAAAAATATTCAATTACAAAATAATATTATAAAAAACGAATCATTCTTAAATGAAGATGATATAAATAAATGTTTAGATGAACTGAATAAACAAATTCATGATAATGATTCTGCAAGCAGAGATGAAATAAAATATTTGAGATCTGATAAAAGAATAGAAATGTCAAAAGCTTATTTATTAAAACAACGTAATGAAGATGAACAAAAAAATAAAGCTAAACAAGAAGCAATAAAACAAAAAGAAATTGAAGAAAAAGTAAAAAAGGAAGAACTAATTAAAAAAAGATTACAAATACGAGAAGAAGAAAAAGCTCAAAAGCAAGAAAAAGAAAAAAAAAAGAAAGAAAAAGAAATTATTTTCAGCAAATTTCTAAATTCAAGAACAAGAATGACTACAAGATCAAGTATTCATCTTTCAAATGTAACTACTGAAATATATGAAGATTTATTAGAGGTAAGTTACTGTATTCAATGTTAAGAAAATGTTATTTGATGCATTATATTTTATTTTAGACCGATGATGATGAAATAACATTAAGTCGCCCAAACTCATGTGAAACAATATGTCCAATTTGTCAAACCTATTATCCATCTGATGAAATTGCTGCACATGCTTCGGAATGTCAAGAATATTCTTCAGAATCGCATGAAATAAATAATCATCAACCATCTACAAGTCATTCAAGATTACCTGAAACTTTAGAATGTAATATCTGTAATAATTACAGCACCATTGATGGATATAAATATGAAAAACATGTAATTGAATGTAAAGATACGGTAGAAATTAGAAGAAAAGGTAACAATTTAATTTAATTTTAAAGATTTAATTATTTATTTATTTACGATTATAATTTTAGGAATGTATTGTGCCAATTAAAGTATTTTAAAAAATACATCTTCTGGTAAGATTTGAAAGAATCAAGTATTTAAAATAAGAAAAAAACATTATGAAAATGAAAATGCCATTTTTAACCACATTGTTTGATGCTAGATATGATTTTACTTTATCATAAATTCATTTTTATAATATTTGAAAGCATTTAAAATAAATACATTTTTTTCTAATGATAGAATTTAATGTTAGTGCATCTGGTGAATTCCTGTTTGTAATAGTTAAAAATGTCTATTTTTGTATTGTTGATAAAAAACGTTTAAGTTCAATTGTAAATTTAACACGATGTACAGTATAAAGAATTCGTATTAAAAATAAGTGAAAAAAGTTTAATTAATAAAATAAACAATGTTTGATACATTGTTCAAGTGATTGTCAATTATTTGAAATAACCTTTTTTAGACTTTAAGAAGTCTAATAATATAAAACAAATTACACAGTATTCATATTCTCAAGTCTAAATAAGTCTGACTTTATTATTTTTTTAGTGTTCCTAGATTCAGATTTGTAATAAAATGAATACTGTTGTAATTGCAATTGTAATCCCAGTATGTAAATAACTCACCAGGATTATGAATCAAATTCAATGTTGCTCAAACGAATTTATATATTTTGTTACTTAAACATAAGCTAATGTAATTTCTAGATTATAAGATAAAGATTTGTACTTTTAAAAAATGTTTTGCAAATACAATTCAATTTAAAAAAAATTGTTATTAATTTAGTTTTCTTATTTAAAATTATACTAGTTCTCATGTTTCCAATTTCCTCTTCCAAATAAATTTACCTGAACATGTTGATTTACAATCATGATATGATTTTTTATATAACCATTATTTCAATAGGCTTTTTTATTACTACAATACTTAACATGAAAACAATAAAAAATTGTATTTCTGTCAATTCATATATTCAATTCGATTAAATTAAAATTTATTCAAAAAATTTTCCTTTTTCTTTTTTTAATATAATTATGCCTTTTTTAAGAACAATAAAGTTCTTTTATCAAAATAAATATATCGCTTAGCCTAATAAATATTAAAATATTTTTAAATGTGTTTTTAATGTAAATGTAATAGTATGACAATTATATAATATATAAAATTAATAGGATGTATCCATATTCTAGATTTAATTAACGTTGCGAAAAAAAACTTGTTATAAATCGATTGAAGAAAAACATTGGGTAAATGAATAAAATTAACATTAACATGTGTAGAATGTAATAGTTGAAAAAAGAATCCGATATTCTTTATCTTTATGATGTTTATGAACTCATAAAATAATGTTATAGGTTTATACGTTAAAGTTTCAAACGTAAATTCGAACATTGTATAACATTATCATCCACTACGCTCGTATCTGTTCATACGGAAGTCACGATTGGTTTCCAGTAATAGAATCAAATTACCATTTAACAGTTGTGAAAGACTGAATTATTTTTTTGAATAAAATCTTTAGAAAATATACTATATATAAATTAGCCATGCAATGGATGAATATTTCAATCTTATACTTGATCTTTTGTATTAACTGCAGTCAATCAATTTCCTTGAATGGAAAATGGAAAGGAATTATTTTATCAACAGGTAAATTAATAGTATATAACATTTTTTTATTATATTATAATCAATATTTTTTAATTTTATCTCACAGGTACTTCATTTGATGCAGAAGTGCCAGGTGGAATTTATAGTGATTTAGAAAGAAATGGATTGATTGAACAAAATTTGGTAGAATTTAATGACATTAAAAACAGATGGGTTGCAAATACAACGGTTGCTTATATAACGACGTTTAAAGGTTTTGATTTTTATTATTAGTATTGTAATGTTACACATGTTAATATGAAAATTATAAGAATATATTTTATATTTCAGTTAATTCTGTAGATCTAAATGCACCTTACATAGTTTTAATACTTCATGGTTTAGATACATTTTCCACAATTTATGTTAATGGTATTAAAGTTGGAAGTACAACAAACATGTTTTTAAGATACAATTTTAATATTAAGAACAATTTAAAGGTGTAATTAAGTATTATTAATTTATCATATAAATGATCTTTAGCATCTCATTAATCAATTTTAATTTAAAAACTATAGATTATGGACAATGAATTAAAAATTATTTTTGAGTCATCTGTCAAAGTTTCAGAAAAAATGTATAATGAACAAAGTAAAAAATACATTGTTTATCCTAAATGTGTTCCAAAAACATACAATGGAGAGTGTCATATAAATCACATAAGAAAAATGCAAGCTAGTTATGGATGGGATTGGGGTCCTGCTTTTCCATCTATGGGAATTTGGTATTTTTAATTTTATAATCCTTATATTGTTTGATTTATATATGTTACAATTTTTTATATAAAAACATAAAATTATTTTATGCCTTATAATATTATACAATTTTTAAAAAATAAATTATAGTTCAGTTTAATTTATATTTGTAGGAAAAATGTAGAACTTGAAATTGTACAAAATGTGTTAGTCTTAGAAATCACTGTAGATACATTTAAAACAAAAAATTTCTGGAGAATTGTTGTAACAATATTTTTTGAATCTTTTGGAAAAAACATCAAAATTGAACATTTAACACATATCCTTTGTACTTTAGAAGAGCTGAATTTAAAAAATAGTACATATGAAAATCTGACTATTATAAATAATCATGCTAATGCTACTATTTCTTTAGAAATACCGATTGTAAGTATATGTAACATATTTTTTAATATATTTGTGCTATAATCACAACAATGAAACTAAATATTTTAGTGGCATTGTAGAATAAAGTGGAAAAATGGTGGCCTAATGGTTATGGTCAACAAAGATTATACTCAGTAAATGTAAAAGTACAAACTGGAACAGATATAACAAAAAAAATTATTAAAATTGGATTTAGAACTGTTGAATTAATACAGAAATCATTGAAAAAAGGACTCAGCTTTTACTTTAAAGTTAATGATGTTGCTATATTTGCTAAAGGAAGTAATTGGATTCCTTCTAGTATTTTTCCAGAACATTTAGAAAAACAGGAAATTTTAAAACATTTGTTAGGATCTGCAAAAAAAACAAATATGAATATGTTACGAGTTTGGGGTGGTGGAGTATACGAATCAGAACTTTTTTACAGCTTAGCTGATATCTATGGAATTATGATATGGCAAGATTTTATGTTTGCTTGTAACATGTATCCAACTACTGAATTTTTCCTTAATGATGTACGAAAAGAAGTTAGTCACAATATGAAAAGATTAAAGCATCATCCAAGTATTGTTTTATGGGCAGGGAATAATGAAAATGAAGCTGCTCTTTATGGAAACTGGTATGGAACTGGATCAGAACAAATTTACAGGGATGATTACATAAAATTGTATAAAGATACCATAAAAAGCGAGGCAATAAATAATGATTTAGTTAGACCATTTGTGATATCAAGTCCAAGTAATGGATTGTATAGTGAAGAAAAAAACTATACTCAGTCAAACCCCTATTCTACTTTTTATGGAGATGGTAAAATACTGTTGAATATTAACATAAAATATACATAAACTAATAACAAGATCATCAATTTTGTTTTAAGCTTTAGTATCATGTATGCTTAAATTTAAAATTTTAGTGCACTACTACAATTATTTAAGAAATGGTTGGGACATAAATCAATATCCAGTTACACGGTTTGCATCCGAGTATGGATTTCAAGCATTACCTTCTATATGGACTATAATCTCAGCCACTAAGAATTTCAGTCATTTGCAATTAAATAGTTCATTTTTTGAACATCGACAGCATCTTCCTGGAGGATATGAATTCATGAAACTGTTAATTTCCAAAAATTTCATTATACCTGTTGATAATAATAATACTTTAATACAACTAATAGATTACATATACTTGAGTCAAGTGACACAAGCTGTTTCAATAAAAATACAAACAGAATCATATCGTCAAATGAAAAGTTCTTTTAATGAATTAGGTGAAGGTTTAACAATGGGTGCATTGTATTGGCAGTTGAATGATGTTTGGCAAGCTCCATCTTGGTCATCAATTGGTTAGTGATTTTATTACAAAATACATGTATATATAAAATATAGAAAAGATACAAAAAATTTTCTATTATCACAGATTTTCAAGGGCGCTGGAAAATGTTACACTACTATGCTAAAGACTTTTTTCACCCAGTTATTGTTACATCAAAATTGAGTGCTGCCAATGAATTATCAATCTATATTGTATCTGATTTGCTATATAGTTTGACAAATTTAACTGTTGAAGTTAATGTTTATGAATGGAAAAGTGCAAAGTGTATACATACAAAGAAAATAAATAATGTAACAATTGTAAGTTTTAATAATAAAAACTTGGTAATTATGTATTAAATTAAATGTATTGTTAAAACCACAGGGGCCAAACAAATCGCAATTAGTAGGGCAATATTGGATTGATAATTTCTTAGAGGCAGCCGGATGTGGATCTTTAGTTATGGCTAAAGAAAAATGTATGTTAGAGCTTATTTTGAAAGATGTTAATGGTACACAAAAAGCTCCTACAAATTATGTGTATCCAATTACCTTGAAAAATGTCACTCTACCAAAAGATTTTCTTACGGTAATTCACATCATTATAATTTATTTTATTATAAAAAATTATTTTAATTTTACACATAAAATATTTTAACAGATTAACATAAAACCAGAAGTAACAGTTAATGATCATTATACAGACTTCCAAGTTGAAATATCTTCGCCATCAATGGCTTTGTTTATTTGGTTGGAAGTAGGAAATATAAATGGTCATTTCTCTGATAATGGTTTTCATATTTTTCATGGAATAAAAAATATTACTTTCCACGCTTATCAATCGTCCACAGTGAATTCTATTAAAAAGAATCTTATAGTTACAACTCTTTCACGAATATACGACTCTGAGCTTCGAAAATCAGATATAAAGATTTTTAATCATTTAAAGGGTTACGCCGTTTAATAAAACCGAAAACGGCGAAAATTAAACTTTCCAAAATATTAATGTCGAGTATACCTGAGATTATTTAAGTAGTCCTACACTCCTACCGTAAAAGACTCTGTACCTAAATAACAGTCAATATCTATCTCTCTCATACATTGTGAAGATTATCACAATCTACAGTTCCGTAGTTTTTGGAGCGTGAATATGAGAGTTAGTCGATTTTCGGAGCTATTTAGAACTTCCACAATCGGTCAGAGTCCAATTCGACAAATCCACGAGAATTAATTTAATGGTCACGCCATAACGAATCCATACGATAGATTATACAAATATACTGCAAGCAAGGATAATACAGAAATAAATACTATACTAATATAAAACAGTAGTGATTTTTATATTATATCGTCCTAGCTTACACCTCTCTTTCCCCGATGTTTTTTGCCGGCAGTAGCTCGAGCAGTAGCTCCAATACAACAGCTTGAGCATTCACCCTTAACGGGAATCTATAGACTTCAAGTTGCTATCGTCTCAAGATTTATTTTTTTAAATAAAATACAATAAATAAAAAAAATATAATAAAATACAATTGCATATCTGCAATTATAATACTGCAAAAATGCTTAATATAAAAACAAAAAATTTTATATACAACATATACATCACATTATATACGTCAGATAATAAAACTTAAAATAATATGTTACTTGTACCGTATTTATTAACTCATACATTTGTAAACATCAGGAGTCGCCTTACAAAGGTATATGCAAAGGCATATGTTGGCAACAAGTTATGAAATATATGCCTGTATAGTATCGTTACGCGTTGATCCGCAGCAGATCGAAATCGACCGGCGAGCTTATCGTTAATTGCTGCGGTCGTACATTTACATTATCTGAGAGGATTTGCCGGACTGAATTCGAATGTTGGCTAAAGCTTTCCCACTGCCCAATTGGGGTAAAATTTGCGCTTATATTTGATATACCCAGCTTTTATGAAAATGTAATTCGAATTAAAAAGTAAACCTTTGATGCGATATGTTATACTGCTACGATGTTAATCAAATCTGAAAACTAGCCCCTGTTACGTGCTTCTTCAGAAGCTTATTGATCATGTTTCATTAAAAATCATTTTTTAATGGATAAATCGTATTTAAAATTGACGTCATACATCTATGACTATTAGACTATTATTATAAAAGTATGTTAGCATGCGGTACATGAGTATATCTGTCTCATATTTTCCTGGAGAAACGAGACCGTTCAACGAGATTCTTGGTGGTTTTCTTGGATTTTGCAGCTGCTCTCTGTATAATATTAATACTGTGAATGTTAGTATAATTTAAGAGACAGATATTCGTTTATAGTGTAATTATATACAAATATATAAAAACTAAAGTTTGTTTAAAAAAATCTTAGGTTTAATTAAATTTCGAATAAAATCCACAGTCTGTTAAAATAAAAATTACAGAAAGCTTCAGAATGACATGTAAAACATCTATCAACTATTACACAATAATTTTTTGCAAGTTATTTACATATTGTTCAAGAGAAACCTAGCTCACACGTTTCCAGACTTGCGTTCGTCCACTCAAGGTTCTCCAGGAGAAAAATTGGTGGCGACAATATTGTGGCAAACTCACTCTTAAAAGGGATTGCATAAATTATTTTCAGCACAGAGATCGTGAACTCACGGAGCGACCAGGCACACTCTACCTGCTATACTGTACATGACGACAAATTTCCTTTCAAATAAATCCTAAGCTTTATCACGCAAAGCCGAAGTTTAGAGTTAAAATTAAAATTTAAATAATCACTCAATTTAGAGCCTTAGCGCTCAATTCACATCTCTTCAGAAGAGGAGTGTAGATGTGTTCCAACAATCCACTTTTAGCAAGACGTTAAGTAAATTTTAATTGAACTTAATGCTTCCACTCGTTGTAATGAATTTAAGTACATGCGATTTAAGTATTCGTATAAATATAGAATGTTCAAAACTCGCTTTTTGACATAAAAAAAACATTTTTTGTATATTAGATATTAGTATATGTCATTATAAAACTGTAGGTATAACTAACGCTTTTTGTGGTACAGAACTTACAGCTCCACTTACAATGTCTCCTGAATTCAATTATTTTTTTAGTTAACCAGCAGATAACATTATTTTTCATTTTGACCTTTATGTTTGCATAATTATGTTTGTTATGCTATTATATATTATGATTAAAAATTTATAATTTAGTTTTAAAATAATAAATACATAATTAACAAAATAAATAATAATTTTCCAAATTCATTGTAAATGAATTTTTTCAATTGTATTATAATTAATAATAATTTTTTTTATAGAATGTTTTTTAAAAAATGTATTAAGTTCAACTTTTAATAGCAATCCATTGTTAAATAAACGTGTATTTTACATCAACAATTTTATTCACAGGTATACATATCTACATACATTAAAACACATATAAAAATATTTTAATAAAATTAGTAACATTTAATATTAATATGAATGTACTTGCAGAAAGCTAGTAGACGTTTTCTTATAATTTTATTTATTATATATTAATTATATTATAAAACTGCAAAGTACTTACATGGAATACATAATGTGATTTACTTTAGTAATAAAACATTTCAGGAATAATAATATACAAAAGCTAGCAACGCTTTAATATAAGATAAGTATTGATACAAAAAATATTAAGGAAAAAATTTTTTAGGTTTACAGTTTCTGATAAACAATCACAGATTTGTATGCATTTGAAAATAACTTAAAGTTGCAGAATGGAATTTTTATTATTTATATTTTTTATTATTTTATATATTCATATCTTGTAATATTTCAGTAGTTATTACGAATCTAACTTTCTCGTGTTTAAAGCACAAAATTTATATTTTAATAGAAAGGCACAAGACTCTTGAAAGCTATCAGCAATATTCAATTATATACATTCGCGTATATAATTGACTTAAGATTCTAATTCTGCAATTTGTGATTTAATTGAATTTATTGCTTCTTCTGATGGTGATTGCAGATATCTCCGACTTAAATTGATTACTACCATAATGCAACAAAGAAGTAAAGGACCAAATATTGTTCCTTCAATGCCTAAACAAAATACACCTCCAACTATTGATAATCCTGTAAGGTATGGATGTCCACCTCTGAAAAATTTTTATTCTATGTTTAAAAAGTAATATCCCCAAAATGATATTTTTTTAACAAGAAAAACATTGTAAAACAAATTCATTGAATTCAGTTTTAGATTACATAAAATAAGTACCCTTTAATTTCCATGTAAAATTCAGTCACGATCAGACTACAAGCAAGGAAGTGTAATAAGAAGAATATTACTGCGATAAATGGTCCTTGAGTGAACCATAACTCTAGTGTTGCTGGAATACATGCAAAATAAGCATCCAAAATCGGTACTGCTCCTAATAAAGTAGCAAATACTGAAGGTAAGTACACAATTTCCACTTGAAAAAGATTGTGTACAAACCAAGTCCACATGCCAATAAAAGATGCCCATTTGAATGTAGCAGTAAATACTCCAATCACAGATTCTTGTAGAGCTATTGCGAATCTGGAATTAATTAAAAGTTGATCTAATTTTAATTAAATTCTGCTCTTAATGATACTATTTTCTAATAAGAGAAAATAATACTTAATATATAAAAAAACTAATCAAGAAAAGTATAGTAAGAAGTTTGATTTCTGATTTAAAAGGTTTCTTACATAAATATTTTGAGAGTTTAGTAAATGTGTAAATATTTTTCTCTGTACTTTTTATTACAAAATACATACAATCGGATTAATGATTTTACCAAAGAATGTGTGAAATTTATCAAAATATACTATCTATTTTGATTGTTCATTGAACAGCATTATTTGCAAAATGATACAAAGAAATGGAAAAATGCAAGGTCGTATTTTAAAAATGAAAGATGTTTCAGCTGTTGGTTTGATTATTATCGTTATTAATACTCAATTAAGATTATACTTCATGAAATAAAAATTTTTATTAAAACCCTACAAATATTTACTTTACATTTTAAGAAAGATAACTTAATGTAAATATAAAAATTAAGTGAATAATATGCATAACAGATACTTAACATTAAACATACCCTTTTTGGTCAGATCTGCTAATATTTTAATAAAGTAAGATTGTAATTAAAACTTTTGTAATACATTTAAATATTTTTCTTTGAAGTACACTTACCTATGACAGCTTATTGGACTAAAATTCGTTATTAACTCAATTGGTTTATATATTTTACCACTAGAACTAAGTAAGTAGAAAAGAGCAGTAAAAAATACAATCTAATACAAAAAATATAATGATTTTAATATTGTGCAATTTAATAATTTAAAATTGAAAAAAATTTATTTTCATACCATACTTAACATAAAGTTTAACACAGCCGATCCACTCAAAAGAACTGTATACATTAATTCAGTTACAATGCTAAGAACAACAGACATGTTGCCTTTGATTATGCTCCAAACAGACTCCAAAACTGACATAAGAATACCGACATTTTCTCTGGCAAAATTTTCAATACTGTTGATATTAAAGAATTCTAAAAAATAATTTCATTGTTGTAAGATATTTTTAAATTGTTTTGATTTGAACATTTTATGCTCTATACATTTTGTATTTATACTTACGTAAAGGAGTTTTTCCAAAGCTTTCTTTCAAGCTTTCCCAAACAGAAATAGCTGCACTTGCATCAACAGTTGGACCAATTGTATCTGGACTATCATTCGACATCATCCATGCTTGATAAAGCCTATCCCACAGTTCTAGAACTTTTTTTTCAACTTGCTCTGCTTTAGCTGGATCTGAATCTTTTACAAGTTGATGTATCTAAACAACAAATTGTCAATTAAAAATCAAAAATTGAAACAGGTGTAATTGATTTAAAAGTATCTTACACCACTTGAAATAGCAGAACGGCCATAAGTGTAAGCATTGTCTAAAACACTATTGACAGACTCCTCCCATTGTTCAGGAACCCAATCAATATCTGGATGATTTATAATTGTTGAATTTAGAATTTCTCCACTAATTTGTACAAGATGAATTCCTTCCTTATATATCTGTGTACATAATTTCATATCTAAGAATACAAATGTCTTAAAGTATAAATATCTTGTTTAAGGAAAGAATTGTATCTTACTTGAATTGTGATAAAAGTAGATGTACAAATAACAAAAATGATTAGCCCTAAAATGACTGAAACGGTTACTACAGCATCTACTGATCCTTTTAAAATTTGTGTTAACTTATGGTCAACTATAATGCACACTTTATATAAACCTCTAATGTTAGCAGGAATTAGTGCTTGATAACGTTTTTCACACCATGAATTAATTGATTTCATAATTTGAAGACATTTATTCATGATTGTTTTCCCAAAACCAAAATAAGATGCCACTTTTTTTAAATAGTAATATGCTATTGGAATAACTAAAATTGCTATTATCCATTTATGTTTCCATAAAATCATACCTATACATGCATACATGATTCCATACATATACTTATCAGTATCAACTTTACTGTCTTCTGTGTCTAATGTCATACGTAATTCAGATCGCAATTTCTTTAGAAAATATCGATCTGATATTGATATTTTACTAGGTGATACACTGCTTGCAGATCTTACTCTTCGAGTTGGATGATCATAAACTGTTTTATCTGCATCTGTATCCATAGACATAGATCTTCCAGTGAGTTTTAAAAATGGTTTCGAATCCAAAGATTTAGCTTCAAATTTCACAACTTCTTTGGCATCAGTTTCTTTTACTTCAAGTATTGGACATTTTTCTTCTATTAATATTGGCATTCTTTTGGAGTTAGATGCTGAACAGTCATCATTAGTTAATGCAAATCGTACAATTTCCATAAATGACATCTTTTTACTATCAATTTCTGAACGATCTAATGTTAATATTACTTCGTATACAAGACCAATGAAAAATAATACTTGAAAACTACAAAATACAATAACTGGATAAGTTCCAATAGCATTTGACAAATAGAGACTAATAATAAACCATATAACAAAGGAACTATAACAAAATTGACTGCTATTTGCTGGTGTCCAATAAAATAACAAAATTGAAAAATATCCAATAATAACTCCAGTTAGCTGAAAATAATATATTTAATTTGTTAATAAAATTGACTGAATCTTTAACTATATTAGGAATTATTAGAATTACTTACCAAAAAAATATTACATTCTGAAATAAGTAAATTAAGAATAGAATTGAAAACCATCAATAATCTCCAAATCAAACAGCAAAGTAAATTTGGTGTATAATTATAAACTATTAGAAGTCCCAGTAGACATGAAATAGCACTTAAGACATATCGTAAATGTTTATCTAAAAATGACCCAAGAAATTCAGAAACTTTATCAAATATACTTATGGGTACCACTGATAAACTGAATAAAAATAGAGTGTTAGATTCTTCAGTTGAAGTAAACCAGGAGTGTACAATAGAAGTCAAAGAAGATTTAAAGGGAAATAACACTGAACCACATAATAATGCCCAAATTAGTGGTTTTAAAAATGGATTAAGAACAATATATAATCCATATCCTGCTGCAGAAACAAGGCACAATAAAAATAAGGCAACAGCATTGTATATACCTTGTTTCAATGCTTTTTCATGGCCAGCACTAAGTCCTGATAACATATTTAATAGATTATCCATTGGTTTTGGTAATGTGTTTGTTTTCTCCATCTTTTGTGTATTAATAAATTTGGAGTTTTAGTAAGATCATTTCTATTTTTAAAAATAAGTCTATGCTACATAGATTCAAATGTGATGATGATAGATCATTATAATTCATATTTAAATTTTTTTCCTTGACAGCATTTGTTCCCACATAAAATCAACTCATTTTTTTATTTAATATTTAAATACGAACATATTATAATTAGATTTCTGTTGATACATCCAAATTATAGTAGCAAACATTAGTCTAATAGCAAACGGATATTTAATGCAATGTAACTGCCTTAGTTTACAAATTAAATTTATACAAACAAAAATAACAATAATGTTCACTTCAATTTTAAAGATTTATCATTAAAAATATTGTATATATGTATGATACACTTTTTTCGCATAGTTTCACCTGAACTATGGCTCTAATTTGCCTCTATGATACGATCGTGATTCGCCATCCAATCGTAAGCGACTAAAGCTATATTTGTGTGTGTGTGTGTATATATAAATTGCTAAAAACCTGACCAACTATAGTACCCTGCGTGCGCAGTGCACTGCTGACATTCCGTTCCCGTATTCCCGTTACGCGCGTACGCACACATGCATACTCACGCACACTATGTACATACTATATTATGCGAGTTACATGCGTGAAAATTGCACTCCTACTGCAGCTGCAAGTCCGCACACCGCAGTGGTTTGCCCAAACTGTATAGCCTATTACATATAATATATATATATATGATGAAATAAAGCAGAAAAATTCCCTAGTTTAAAACAGTGTTGTCAACTAAAGTATGGCTAGCAATAATCACTAATCAGTAAACAAGGCCACGGAAGGCATTTTGTTAGTTAGCTTCGTAAAAACAGGTCAGCTGTCAAGAAACGACGTTTTTCGTCCAAATGTTTTTCAACAATTATATTTTTCATCATTTGTGACGGAGACAACGTTGCAACAAAGCACGTTCATTTCGGAGTTCAAGGACATTAGGTAAATTTGGTGATACCTATTTCAAAAGTTAAAATAATTAATGTTTGTATTTACGTCTGAATTTATAATTCATAAACTTTTTTATTTCGCAATATTAGGTGTTTATTGACGATCAGAAGATGACACTTATAGAAGGTGTGGGGGATGAAGTCTTAGACTTCTTCATTATTGTTGGAGTTTTGTTAGTAGGATGGATAGCATGGTGTTCTACAAATATTGCTGATCAACCATTAATACGTACAGTGTTAATTTTACAACATCGAACTCGCAATCGTATTGCTGCATCACGTGCTAATCAACAAGCAATGGCTTTAGTTCAGCAACAACGCAGTAATGAAAATTCAGAAAATGAATCTAGACAGTCCAATTCAGGAAGCAGCAGTGAAGTAGAAGCTAGTTGTCCAGAATTATCACTTCCTGGTTAGATATAAGCAACTTTTTATACACTTAAGTATAGCAATTTTAAATTTAATATTGAACATTTTTAGCTGAAAATCATGTTTCTGAACAATCTACTGGGACTCCTGCTGCAACAAATGAGGAAGTACTTATACAAGCCATGGACTCTTTTAACAATGAAGAAACAACATTATTACAACAAGGTCCAAAAGTAGAAAAGGTAGAAAAGACGTCATTAGATACAGAAACAACAACATCTACAGAGGCGGAACAAACTGAAAGCGATATATCCGAAAACAGTGAAAATAAAATTTGCATAAAGCTGAAATTCATAAATGATGATCAAAAGCTGGTTACTGGTAATCTCAAAGAAACGCTTGGTGACTTTAAGAGGTACAGTTTTGTACAATCTATTAAAAATTTAAAAGAATAATAAAGTCTTTTATTTGTAAAGATAACACAAATACTTTCATTCATATTTTAGGGAACACTTCCAATTAGAGTTAGAGTCTAGAAAATTAGTTCGTTTGGTGTTCAATGGTCAAGTTCTTCAACCAGATAATATAACTTTGGAACAATGTGGATTTTTTAATAATTGTGTTGTTCACTGCTTAATTCATCAACCAAGACCAGCTCCAGTTACATCTAATTCATTAGATAGCTCCTCCCGTTTTTACTTTAATCCTCCACCTTTTCAAAACATGCCAGCAGGTGCAGGCCTTGGTTCTGTCCATACTGAATGGGACATAAACAGATTATTGGTTACTCTTATTTTAGGCCTTGCTTGGTGTTTTAGATATCATTATGCTCAATTATTTACAGTAACAACAACTATTGGATTATTTGCCTTAACAGCTATATTTACAGTTTCATTGTTTGGTCATTTATTTCCTGATCAAGATAGTATCCGATATATTGAATAGAACTATGACAAGTGAATCTGAAAACAAGTTTTAATTTCATGAACATTAATAAGGAATTTAAAATTCGTATGGAAATAATATTAACGATCAACTTGTTCTATATTGGTGCTGAGAATTTAATTAAATTTTATTAAAATTGAAATGGCAATCGTAAGTTATATACTATACAATTTGAAATGGCTGATTGGATAAAATATATAAATTCAAGAATTGAGATTTTAAAAAGTTAATAATAAATGCATCAACTGTTAAAGAAAATTAATAAAAGAAATAATACTTAATGAAAAGAAAGAAATATTTCAAAGTTGTACATTCTTGTTTGAAAGAAATGGCATTTATTGAAGATTTTGAGTGAAATACTGTGCTAGTTTTTGCACTCATAACTGTTGTATATTGTAAAATTGTTTACTGACATCTTTTTATTTATCAGAGGCGTTATGGTTACGTTTAGAGTAGTTATTTTGCTCTTCGTAATAAAAAATTATTTACTTTACTATTAAAAATATTTATTTTATTTGATGAATAAACATGTTTTGATTCTATACTATTATTTTTTAATGTTAATCAATCATCTGATAATTCATTTCTAAATTATTGTGTACTGGAATATATTCATACATATATACTCATTGTTTATGAACATATACTTTCTCACTTGAGAAAGTGAAATTTATCAGGTGGGTGTAAATCATGTGAGAATTTTCCCTTTACTCATAAGTAGAAAGGACAAAAACTATTCGTGTAAACCGTACAATTAACAAGTATACATGCTTATTGCGTATAATAACCGATTAATGTACAGCATGAAGAACCAAAATTCTTTTAATAAATTTCTCGTCGTATACTTTTGATTCATTTTTTTATGTACTTTGTATATGCAGTTTGCGTACATTGTCTGACATTCTATCCGATTATCTTAGAAATCGACCGACCCTTTTCTAGCTCGACAAATTTCGAAAAAAATTATGGCGATCGATAGACCGCCTAGTATATGATTCGGAAATGTTATAAGCTTGAGGTGTGTTGAGCCTTCAGTTTTTCCAGGAATAATCATGAAAGTTTTCAAATTTTTTATTGTCCGTATTATGTCAAAAAATAAGATACTTTGAATTTTTTTCTGACCAAAAAAGTCAATAATTACCCCATTTAAATACACGCTACTTACATTTTTGAAAAATTAATATTTCGTAGTGAAAAAAATAAAAAATTGATCTACGAATGCGCACTACGATTTATATATTTCATTAAAGTCAGTAAGTGGTTAGTAAGGTAGCTTCAAATCCATTGAATTCCCGGTTAGTTTTTCATTAAAAAAAGCGTGAATCGACTTCATTCCTTTTTTTACTCTAAATATCTGCGATAAAAAAATTAAAAAACCTCAATGGTATTTTCGCAATATCTCACAATTCCTGGAGTACTTCGGTCTCAAATAAATTTGCAAACACACTTTCGTAGGTTTTAGAGAAAAATGAAGAATAACAGGACCTTAAATCAGCTCCATGACTACATTTGTTCATATGCGCATCCCGAGCACTGCATACTGGAATTAAAATGCAGTATCCGTCTTTTATTTAAGTTCACTCTATGCAAATGCCCGTTACACCTAATAAACAAATAAATGCATTAACATTAATTCTATGAAGACCTAGTAAATGTCTTATACATAGAAGAAAAGTTGGAATATTCACCCCTTTACATGCAAATAGAAAACATTACCTGTTTAATTCAACAGAATAAGGCTATTTTTAAATCAAAAATTTTAGAAATCGATTATTTCGGACATTTAATATATAGAATAGTAATATTATTACATTTTCAACTTAATACTATATTTTCCAATTCACTTAAATTATTTATTAAATTTCTAAGTGTTTAAATCTATGAATTAGGTATAGTAAATAGCTACTATAGAGTTAATATAAAAATTAAATTATAAAAATTAATTATTATCATTATTTATACAATTATTTATACTTTATAAAAAGATATGAAATTTTTTACTATTTTACTACACTAATTAATTTTTTCAAAATGTAAATAGGATGAATTTATTATTATTACTTTTTACGAGATATGAACAATATAGAATTTCGTTCATTTTCCGACTATTCCTGGGAAAATTTTCGAGGCTCACTGAAAGTTAATAGAATTTTTGGAAGGTGCACTTTATGGCCCTAATCTACATAATGTTAGTGTTAATTTTTTAAATTTAACGGGCGGGGTGTGAGGTGGTTGGTCCAAAATTATGGATGTACATACATATACAAATTGGATGTAATAACCACAGTAATAACTGCGTTTGTAAGCAAATATTATTAACCCGCGAATAATTCAAGAAAGTCTTCCATCTATATAAGTATCTATGTTCATCGGTAATAGAAATATATATATATATATATATATATATATAACAGGTCTATGTGTAAACTTATTATACCTGCCATTTGCCAAATGTTTCTATATACGCGACAAAAACGGGGAAAATATTAAGAAAGGCCACGTCAATACCTAAAACGCCGAATAAATTGAAGATAAATTAAATAGTTTTTTGTTTCAATTGAATACAAAAGGAAACCAAAAACTTACACTTTTAGTGAATAAAAATTTTTCATAAAATATAATATCTATTAAGGAATTTTATAAGTTTCAGTTAAAAGTGAATAGAATTACAGTTAGTCTAGGGAGAAATAGAATTATTTATGATTAGTGAAGACTTTTAAAATTAAATAAAGAATACAGTAGTGTTTATTACAAAAATGTCAGAAGTAGGAGACTGGTTCAATAGTTTACCAATATTTACTAGATATTGGTTAGCTTCCACTATAGCCTTTTCACTAATTGGAAGATTTCACATTATTAATGTTTCTAATTTAATTTTAATCTACGAGCGGTTTATTTCAAATTTTCAAATATGGAGAGCAGCAACTAGCCTTTTCTTTTATCCAACTAGTTTTCATCTTTTAATGAATTTATACTTTTTGTACAATTATTCATTAAGATTAGAAAGAATAGATTTTGAAGGCAGACCTGCTGATTATTTTTACTTATTGATATTTAACTGGATTTGCTGTCTAGTCGCTGGATTAATATTAAACTTTCCTCTATTAATGGATGCAATGATACTTAGTGTTATTTATGTATGGTGTCAATTAAATAAAGATGCTATTGTTAATTTCTGGTTCGGTAGGTAATTAATTAATATATCAACAGTGAGACTGACACTAATTGATCTTGTTTTATAGGTTTACAATTTAAAGCAATGTATTTGCCATGGGTTCTTTTTGGATTTAACTTTATTGTTAACCAAAATGGATTGGAAGAACTTGTTGGAATTCTAAGTGGTCATTTATACTTTTTCTTAAAATTCAAATATCCACAGGAATTTGGTGGACCAAATTTGTTAGCCACTCCATCAATTTTGGAATATTATTTTCCACAAAGAAGTAATATTAGAGGATTTGGAGCTGCTCCTCAACAAACTTCTGGATTAAGAGGCCATAGTTGGGGAGCTGGTCAAACATTAGGACGATAACCTGAACAATGCAAGTCAACTAATCTGTTGCATACTGAATGTTGGACAATTCAAATAAATGAATAATTTTCATTAATGATTATAAATATAAAAGTTGATAAATGGTATTTGGATTCATTGTGTTTGCATTATGGAAATTGCAATCGTTGTTTTAAGCTGAATTATCTATAAAAGTGTTGAAAAAGTTATAAGTGAAAGCTTGAGTTTGAATTGTGGATTTCATTTTGTTCTTATTTAAGTACATATAACTAATAAATAAATATAGTTACTTTTTGTGAATTTTCATATTTTAAAGTGTCAAACCATTCTTAAGTTGTAAAAATGTACAGTATGATTTTTGTATTCTATTATGAATATTTCTGCACCTTGTGTATAATACAATATAATATACAATAACATACCCTTGTAACTTTAATACAAAATTTTATTACAATTATTTCAAAATACTATTGTTTATACCATAATTAAATATTATGTACAGAAAATTATTTGAAAACTCGCCTTTATCTATGCAGCCTTGCACCTTTGCCTGTACTGTAGTGTATACTCTTGTATGAATGGTAACGCATATATATTAATCTATTTTGTATATTAAAGCATGTGTCGCATCTTAGAAGTTTTTGTATTTTGGGTTCAACCTTTCGCACGTTCATCGCGTGGTCAAGAACATTATTTGTTGGAACTGGTGTTGCCTAAATACAACGTGATAACATTTTAAATAAGTAAATACGAATAAATCTCTTAATAACGAATAAATTATTTAATTTTTGAAAAGTTCAAATATTAATCCATCAATTTTGTTGTAAAAAAATTCTGCGACATGAAATTGATTTATTAAGGATTTTGCACTGAAAAATTTTGAAATTTGCGCCATTCATAATATTTACGTATAATTATAGTACTTCTTTTCATGCCGTTTGTATAATTATGTGTTAAACATGTAGAGTTCGTTTATGAAATTCGTGTAATGTACATGTCCAAAGAGTTGTATTACATGCATACCTGTGATACATGGGTCTTTTGATTAAGTAAAGTGAACAGTAGTAATACGTTCATTATAACAAGTAAGTCAGTTTTGGGCATGAGTTTCGAAAGCTAGCTTAATATTTCTGAAAGCACAAACATATTTTATATACGCAACATAATAAATCCTTGTAACTAATTATTAAAAACTACAAAATTCCATAGGATTTATAAATAAAAAAATATAAAGTGAAGTAAAAAGGTAAAAAGAAATTATAGCAAGCTTGAAAAAAAAGACTGCTAGCCGTGCAGCCGTGCGGGTTCTGTTGTCGGCCTCATGTTACCTTGCCCCCTGCAGTTTTGATGTTTTCTTACGTACGGCAGCATGGACAATTCGTACGAGGTAACGATAACAATTGATTTTGTTTATTGTAAGATAATTTGTAAAAAACGATATATAACAATAATATGGTCAAATTTGTCGGTGCTGCCTCTATCATGTGATCATTTTTGAGGTTAGATGGCCAGAATTCAGACTTCATATTAATAATTTGATTTCTACTTATGCCGGTGAACATTGTCAATTCTTAATTATTTTAATTATTTATAAAAATGTTGTAGAAAATATTTATAGTTCATATCTTTAAGTAAAATATAATATTGAATATCTTAATAAACTCATATTTAGGTTATACTTGGACGTTTTTGTCTTCTACTTGAAAAAAACTGACATGTGTAGAGAAATGTAAAGTTGAACTATTTTAGCACGTCAAAAATCAGTTGAAATTATTTAATAAATTGGTAACAAATATTTACCTTTAAATTTTTTTTCACAATTCTTTTTGTAATCAGTTTAAAATTATAGAATTTCAAAATTGCAGAAAGAAAATATTTATGCAAGCTCTTTTTTTTTGTTACGTTTTATTTTTCAGAACGAGCTTGAATTTTTAGATTTTTCAAATTTAGATGAAAGTGGCATTGATGAGTTGACAGCAATTTTAGAGCCAAATGCCATTACTGAAGGATTAAAACTACCATGGGATAGAGGAGAAAATGATTATAATGAGCTTTCAGAAGAAATCCAAATTCAAGAAGAGCCAAATACTTGGCATCATGGTAATATAAATTGATTTATCTTATTAAAATATTATGATTATTTAAAGTTTTTAATTAGTAAATATTACTTAAGCAGAGATGGATGAATATTATATAAAATATGCAATGCCACAAAATCCGTCATCCAATGTATTTAGCCATGTGCAACCTGCATATACATTCAATCCATATTTACAATTTATAAGACAGGACCCAAATATTTGCTGTAACACTGGTCCTGAAGTAGGAATTTTGCCATATCCAGTTTTATCTGGTATTCATATTAGTAATGAGAGTCAAGATATGGCTTTAATGAGAGATGGAGGAAGACGTGGCCGAAGTAATAAGAATTATAACCGAAATATCACCTATAGTAATGAAATGAATCCTCGCTACATTGATAACCATTGCCAATTTCCTGTAAACATGCCATTCTCACTTGCTTATGCCTATGTACAAAGTCCTCACCCCACACAGCAACATCCTGCTACTGGACAGGGATATACTAGTTCAATGTATCCAACTACATTTCCACCACAAACTCATCAGTTTGAGTAAGTTGGTAAAAAACTTTTAAAAAAATTATAAACTACACAAGTAGCACGTTTGTAATTTGCTATCTTTACTTTAGTACCTTAGTGTATCCTTCAACAAATTCAAAGCACAATCATCAGTTTCAAAATGTATTACCACAAACTAACGGAGAATCTACACAAATGACAAATCATAAAATATATGAAAAAAATGTGCAAAATGTAAATACAACAAAGCCTTCCATTCATCAAACACATGATGATATTAATAATTCATCCCAAGCAAACATAGTCACAACAGTTATTGTAAATAATAGTGATATAGATTCCTCTACTAATGACATTGATGAAAATCCTACTGTCATCAATAATTCAAACAATAAAAACTATTTAAAAATTGAACAGCATACATTTGTTTCAAAGATTAATGAAAATTGTAAAGGAGCTGAGAAGAATGATATTCCTTATTTTAATGTTAAAAGTAGAATAGAAGTTAAGCAAAATGGAAATGATAACAAAGAATATAATGAAACTATTTCTGATTTAAAAACACCAACCACAAGTATGACTTCCAAACCTGCTGCAAAATCTATCAATGAAGAATTTCAGAGCAAAGAAGTTAAAGATGTACCAGTAACAGAAAATACTTTAGAAATTGATGAACCACAAGTTAGCACATCATCATTTTCTAATGCATTTAATATGTCTTGGGCTAATGTTGTGAAAAATTCAGAAACCCATAATGTAGGTACTAATAAACCAATGGCCTGTATTGCACCTAACAATGTCATAAGTACAAATAATGATCAAATTGAGCAGTCATCAGTTGATAAGAGTTCTTTAGCACCAAAGAGTAACCAGAATAAATTGTTCCCAGTAGCAGAAGATGTTTCACAAAAATGTGATGTACCATTGGAAAATATGCCTCTGCACACTGATGTACCTCGATTACATTGTGATGACCCAATTATTTATAGAATGGGAGGTAAGTAATTTCTAAAATCAAGATACATAATCATTTCAAAATTTCAAATTTTTAAATTGTAGTAGTTACTTTTGAGAAAAAAGGACTCCTTTAGATATATTTCCAAATGATTTAAAATTTTTCTTAAATAAGTAAAAGATAAGGTTTGCAGTAAAAAAAATTAAAAAAATTTTTTTAACTAATCACATATTAATAGCAAAATTACAGATTAGTAAGTAATACTACTAATATCAAAAAAATTAAAATATAAAATATATAACAGAACCAAAATAGTTATCATTTTACTAGTCTACATAAACATTGTAGTTTATGTATACATGAGTATAAGCAATATAATAAAAACAAAAAATACACAATGTGATTTTATAAATTTTATGTATCCAAAAATAAATTATATTCTGATGATTTAAATGTTATTAAACACTACTTACAAAAGATTTTGATTTTCTAAATTAAATATTAATGAGTTAATAATAAACGCAATCATTCAAAAGTGTAGATAATATCAAATTATCAACTATTTTTTTTAGAATTTCTACTTAGTTATCAAATGGACAAACAAACTGTTAGTTTATTACCTCGTGGATTAACAAATCGCAGCAATTATTGTTATATTAATAGCATTCTGCAGGCATTACTGGCTTGTCCACCTTTCTATAACTTGTTAATGGCTTTGCCTTATTCAAAAAGTCCATCGAGGCATTCACCTAGCCCACTTATTGATAATATGTAAGTAACACTTGTAAAAATAAATCAATATTGAAGTTACTAATTATGTCTTTACTGCTTGTATTTCAATTGAATTGTTTATACGCATTTAAAGGATAAAATTTGTCCGTGAATTTTCACCACTTTCCGAGGGAGCCCGTTTAGCCAGAAAAGATAGAGCTCAAAAACGTAATGAAGATGCAGTTATAGATATTCAAAGTGGCGTTCCATTTGAGCCATCTTACATTTACACTATTTTAAAAAATACATCGTCACCTGGAGTGTTTTCAGTAGAAGGTCGCCAAGAGGATGCTGAAGAATTCTTATCATGCTTATTAAATGGAATCAGCGATGAGATGTTAGAGGTAGTTATATCAAGTTTATTTAATTAATAACCATTTAGATTTTATTAAAATTTTATATCGTTATAGTTAATGAAGCTTGCTAATAATAATGATCAAAAATCAATCGAGTGTGTGGATGCTAATTTCAATTATAATCAAGGTGAAGAAGAATGGAAAGTATGTAATTTGATATTATCAAAATATTACTTTCAATATTTTAGAAGAAATTAATTCATATCATATATTTGTAGGTAATGGGTCCTAAGAATAAAGGTTCGATTACGAGAAGTACAGATTTTGGACGTACTCCATTGTCAGATATATTCAGAGGTCAGTTAAGATCAAGAGTTTCTCGAGCGTCAGAACAAGCAACAGACTACGTCCAACCCTTTTTCACATTACAGTTGGATATTGAGGTATGGTATTGAGGTTCTAAATAAAACTGTACGTCTCTTTGTATATTAATTATTAATAAAATTAATTGTAGAAGGCCGAATCTGTAAAAACCGCCCTAGAAATACTTGTTGGAAAAGATCCACTTGAAGGAATGACTTGTAGTAAAACAAAGCAAAAAATCGAAGCATGGAAACAAGTTACATTAGAGGAACTGCCAGTAATTCTCATATTACATTTAAAATGGTTTGATTATAAACCAGATGGCTGTTCTAAAATTCTCAAAAGTGTAGAATTTCCAGTAGATCTTAAATTTGACAACAGTATGTTATTTTTTATCCATAACTCAATGACATCTTTATAGTAGTTTCATTACTAAATATTAAATATACTTTACAGAATTAATATCTTCAAATGCCAAAACAAAAATAAGTCAAAAGCAGAAACAGTATAAGTTGTTTGCTGTTACATACCATGATGGAAAAGAAGCAACCAAAGGTCATTACGTAACCGATGCTTTTCATGTTGGATATGGCGGCTGGGTCCGTTATGATGACAGTTCTCTTAAAGGGGTTTCTGAGGCAAATGTACTAAATCCACTACCACCCAGAGTACCATATTTACTATATTATAGAAGATGTGATACTATTGGAAACAATCAATCAAATAATGTAAAAACGCGATAGATTACTCGCAGTAAAGGAAGTCCTACTAAATAGTTAAACAATCCGTTTTAAATGAAAGATACTTGCATTTTTATATTTTCTAAATTAAATCAGAAATTTGTATTTAAGCGATTTACAAATTTATAAAAATGAATTAAGCGTTAACAGATCGAAAATTATATTATTGTAGAAAAAAGAGCGTTACACTTTTTAAATGTATCATATTCTTATCGTTATATATATATAGGGGATGCGATCGTTATGAGTTTGATGTAATCAATCTTTGGTATGTGAAATAAAGATAAATAAGGGACTATAAACAAATGAAAGTACTTTGAAAGACTTATCTTTAAAGGAGAAACTACTTCTTAATTATGTACTTGTAAATTATGAAATATATAAATTAAATTGTAGTTATTAGTTTCTATATACACTTTTATGTTCTCCTTTTTTGATAAATTCATTACTTTATTTGCAATTGTTTATAGGCTCTTATGTGGTCAAATAAATCGTATTTAACTTATTTTAATTATGTACATACAATAATAATATTTTTATCTTATCAATATAAATATACATGTTAGAGATAGAAACATCAATTTTAATTAAGTATATCTACATATTTGATATAAATTTAAGATCTGTACAATGTTCTTAGTTATCTATTAAAAACTATTAATTACTTATCACAACCCTTTAAATTTCAGTTGAATATTATAAAAGTAATTAAATTAAATGTAATTGTTTTCTATTTCTTGAATAGAAGTGTAGTTCAGTCCATTGATTAATACTTTAATTTAATCTTAAACTTATGTAATCTATTACATTTACAAAATTTATGTTTTACAATGAAATAATACATGAAATGATCAAATGACAAATGTTAATGAAAGAATATTATAATTTAAATCGCTCTAAAAATTCTTCCAATCTAGGAATATCTCTTCTGTAAATATATGGTATACATAGTATACTCAATAATAAAGAAAGGAAAAAGAAATTTGTCAGAAGATGCTAAAAATGTGGTAAACAAACTTTGCCAGCAAAAAGTTCAGAGATCACGGTAATCCATAATGCTAAAACAAACAAAATGTAAGAAATTCCTACTTGATGTGAATTAGGTAATTGATAAGGTTGTCCTCCAATCTCATCAATGTGAAAGCCCATTGGAAATATAACTGCTGCCAAACAAAACAGAACCACTAAAATGAATATGAATTATTAATAATTTATAGTAATGGTTAATTAAAATGCAGATTCATAGCTAATTTCTTACTTGCAGTAAATCCAAACCAACGCGCATATGGAATGAAATTTCTATCCCAATACGAACTTATTAAAAATGTAACAGTAATAGTTATTAACGAGCATCCAGCTAAAATACAAACCAATGCCATCCACCATTCTGGTTTCAAATCAGGTTTGTAGCAGATTTGTGGCCTATTGTACAAAGTTACACATGACCACATTAAACCTAATCTTGTATCCCCTACAAAATGTTATATTTTTAATTACACAACTAAATTTTGAACAACAGATGATGGAAACATACCTCCTACATCAGTTATTATCCAATCTGGCATTGCAAGACTAACAATTGCAAACATGCCAGCTGCAAGAAATAATGTACCAGAAATTACTGTTAATTTATCCATAACTATAGATAAGGTTATCCACTATATAAGTAATTAATAGTTTTCATTATTTCATAGATTACTAATGGACATTTTTTCGTAATAATTTTACCACATCAAAATTTATATAAACATCCAAGGTCGCGAGAACTTTGCACAATTTTTTATTTATATTCAGATTCTTTAAATAGTAGAGTATCTACCAATTTAACCGATTATACGTATGGATACGTATACGACTTCCTAAATAAAGTTATTAAATATTATTTTACTATAATATGTAGAACCTCCCTGAGCCTTAATGCAATTTCTAGCAATTTCTTAGTATACTATTAACTATGCAGTAAGCTGCTATATACATAACCCTGCATAAACCTATGCCATAAATGGCCTTCTCATTCGTGTTACTTGGTTACCGTTCGTTACTGCCCGTCATTGCTCTGTCGTGACCTGAATCCACCTTATTCCTCAAAATTACAGTCAATCGATATAGTGACTTGTGATTTGAAGCAGTAGCGATGTGCATTGTATAGCGTTATACAGTAAATCGTCAAACAGTAGTAGCAACGTAATCTAGTGACATCTTATGGTAAGTTAAAAAATGCGCCAAATTTAAATAGTAATAAATTAAAAGTACTTATAAATATTTAGGTGTTCATCCAAAAAATATATTAATTTGGTTATTGATAATTATAGATTATGAATTGTGGCACAAAAACGATAAGTTATCATATTAATTAAATATACTTATTGTTTTCAATAACTTTATACTGTTTTGTTTACAATATAATAAAATATATATAAAAAATGAAAAGTATAAGTTTGTAGTATTGGACATCTTTTGCGATAAAACTAATATAAATAAAATGTAAAAAATGTGAATCAAAGATAATTACAATATTCAAAAGCGTAAAACTGCCATACTAGACAAAAACTATCTCTATACATAGAATTATGATTATTAATCCAATATTTTCCAGCATGATGTGCTGACAGTCATTTTGTAATTACCCCATATTATTATAATATCCAAACACTGATCACTTGCCAATATCTTCGTAATTTTAATCTGCTGTAGTACACTATCATTGATTCTTAATTCTGAAGTTCACCGAAAAATCAGGGAGAGATATAAATAGAGCTTGGAGTATCAAAAGGCATTATCGGCATCGTAGTGATAATGTTGTTTGTAAAAAACTGAGGAATATTGTTAGTTGCCTCGTGCAATTACAGTGTAGTATAAACATTATAGATACTATAAATTACAATTTATAGAGCTCACAACTCCAAACAAATACGACACCTTGTAAATAAGGTTGGTGCCGTTAATAAAGCAACGAAATTAAGTTATAGAGCTGTATCTTCTCTAACTGTTGATTAATATGCTTAATTTTTATTTTTTCGGCGGATTTATAATCCGGTATACTCTAAGGTATCGATTCTTTTCGTACTTATTTTCTCTGATAATCGCTTTTATTTTAAGCATATGCTATAAATCAAATTCGAAATGCCATTATTTTGCCTTGTTCAAATGCTATTGTCCCGGTAGATATATCAGTTAAATTCTTAAAGGAATATATCCAAATATTAGAGTCCTTCTTAATGCACATTTTTTAATTCTCTCTTTAAAGAGCGAAATCTTTCCTTCATTCTGAATGAAAGAATTTATTCTACTTTTTAACTAAATGTGTTCCTTCACCGTGAGAGACGGTGAAGTTAATCTTTGTTGTTAATATCAGATATAAGACTATTGAAAATGAAGAATTCATGCATATGTCGGCTATTGATCTATAATGAGTATTGGAAATGGTTAATATTCTTCTCGTATGCATAATAAAATTAATATACTTAGTTTTTTCGATTATCAGCATCGCAATTGGATATTTTCTTACCTTTCAAACCTCTGTCGATTAGTCAGATACTATATAGATATACACATTAACTAAGATTCTTCGAGATGCTGTGGAGCTCCAGAATATCCCAATAGATCCACTAATTTTTGCGAGAATTTCGTCATTTTGATTACTGATTACTGATGCACCTTCAGTATTGCAACATTGTGCTCATAATTTTTATGCAGATACCGTGGAGGATTTAGTGATAAACAAACTTTAATAATGAAGGTAAACCTGATCTAAACACAATCTAACATATCAAAAATATAAAAATGCTGCGCTTCAATTGACTACCGGACACTAACATCCGGAACTTCAATTCTATTTTCCTTGCTTTTAAGGAGTAGAAAATCATGCCATTATAGAATAAGAATTTAATATATTTCAGATATTGTCTATTAGCTAAAATCCTCTACACTGGTATTTCTAAGCCTCTATATATTTTAAATGTTTAACTTCAAGTCAACTGATAGATATGGGTCGTTGCGAATTCTAAATTTAAGTATTTAATTTAATAAACGCGCGTACAAATTAATACATACATTTTCGTTTACAGTTAGTGTTGCTAAGTATGGAATATACTTTTAAATATCCTGCGCTCAATAAAGCAAGTTACTATTTGTTGTTACTACGTTCATCTTTTTACATAGATTTAAGTTCTAGTTAATTTTAATTAAATTATAGAAGGATATCCTTCTTAATCTTATGATATATTGTAATCATTTTTTTTGCATGCTTAGCTTTGACTATTATGGATTCTTGACCCTTATTGTAAATAAATAATTATTTTTATTATTAAAAAATTATGAATATGTTAACACTATCTATCCCTCCTCCCGACCTTCCATACCCATTAAAAAAGCAAGCTCCCTACTCCATTAGTATAATCCATTTATATTTATATATACAAAATTTTGAGTATACAAACAACATAAAACAGGAGAGTTACGTATACGTACATGTGCGAACATCAATTTTATAACTTTTATGATACATCCAAGACATCTCTCTTAATTAGACTCTAGATACAATAATTCAAATATTATTATAGAAACATGTTCATTCCGAACATGTATCGCATATGACCATGTATAAAATTCAGAATTTTCAATAAATTTTTTCATTAATTAGTTCGTCATCTACATTAAAACATCTGCATGAAGTGAAATTAAAAAATTTTGCTTTAAATATGAACTGGATTATCGAATTGGAACTGCGTCAATATCTTAAATAAATCACAATAAAAATAAAATAAATATTGATTCCATTTTAGTAAAATTTTAATATGCAAAAATGTATGATTAAATGTAAGTTTTAAGATAAATGTATAGCTTAAATAAGTAAATAAAATAATAAAATAATTTAAATAAAATAATTTTATTATATGCCTGGCCTCTTACTACCAATTATATCCAAAACACCAGTATAATATAATATATATTTATCATGTCGATAAAACGTCTATAAAGCAGCGATAAAATTTAGTACTGCTAGGAATACCTTGTATATACTTATTATTCAGCAGGGTTTTAATCAATTCTCGATGACTTAGGTGGAATGCTATATAAAGACTCTCCGCAAGTAGTATCGAATTTCAGAGAATGCATTTAAATATCAATAGTGTAGTTTGTAGATTTTCTGCCTACAAGTGGGCATAAAAAGGCTAAATAATACACATAAGTTTTATATGCAATTGTATCAATAGCTGACAGTTTATTTTATCCAGTTAAAGTATTTCGATTCTCTATATTTAACTTGAAAATGATTTTAAAATTTAAATTAAATCGGTGCACTATCCCCTTAAATTATATATCTTAATATATCTTATATACATACATAACATGACATTTTATATATTTATATATTTTATATATAGCAGATTCTTATATGAAACACACATTTTCTTATTATTGCAATTAATAAAGATTTTTCTGCGGTCTTATTTCAGATCATTTTTATTTTTTGTTGCAACTATTGTAAATAATTTTTATTTGTATTAAAATTATCGCACATTTGGTTTATTTCAAGGAATATTTTTCAATAAGTTTTTCTTACACCAATATCTTTCTCAATAATTGTAAATTGCTAAAAAAGTTGTTTCATGTTTGGTGTTTTTAAAAACGCCACTAGAGGCGTTTAGTTCTCAGAATCGCTGTTGAACTTCAATATACATATATATATATGAATTTCTATATTCGTTACAGTCTCACAGGGGGCGTTCTGAGTGTATTCTTCTGAATTTTAAGACAGATGTGGAAAACCCAGTGTCTAAAGAGTTAATGCCTATAAATGCTTGGCTCGGATTGGATTCACTTCACGAATCTATTAGCATTGCTTAGCACAATTGTATTCAGTGTTTCATTCATCTACTTGTATAAGCTCCGATAAAACTTTCTCTTTTTGTTACGTTATTCTTGAATTTTATAAAAGTACAGTTTTATTTTTTGTAACATTGATTATTAAAAACTAAAAGTGTAAGAGATTGTAACCGTCTTTATTAACTGAAAACTGCCATGTAGAAAATCAAATTGTTTTATTTTTTCAATTATTTAAACCATAAATTTTATACGATTTTTAATTTATTGACCGTTAAAACACAGCAGTGATTCGTGTAACTCAAATATACTGTAATACGACATGGCGCTTACACGTTATTTGCACGGAGTTTCAAAAAACCTACTTTCCTTTTCTATTTCGAAATTATTGAAAAATAGGCATCTCACTGAGCCTGTTGCACTTGCAAGAAATACGTCGACTGGTCAACCGAAGTCTGATACTAAAGAGTATGATATGATTTATTTTGCTTGAACTATTAATTCTTACGTTATGGTTTGTTATTTCTAAAGTACGTTTTTTATTAGGGTTAAGATTACATTTATTAGAGTAGGTGGAGAAAGAATAGAAGCCAAAGGAAAAGTTGGTGACAGTTTACTGGATATTGTTGTAAATAACGAGATTGATTTTGACGGATTTGGTATGTTTATATTCACATAAAAATTATGATCTGTATTAAAAGTATCTACATTTTTTATAATAAATTTGAAGGGGCTTGCGAAGGGACTCTTACATGTAGTACATGTCATTTAATTTTTTCCAAAGATGTTTATGACAAGTTACCAGAAAAACCAACAGATGAAGAAATGGATATGCTAGATTTAGCTTATGATTTGACTGACACGTATGTATAAAATTAAAATTCAATTAAATTACAATCTAAGTTTTTGAAAGCAATCCATATGTTGCAATTATATTTCACCAGATTACTGTTAAAAAAATAAGTTATAAATGAGAGAACATGTTTTCAAAGTGAAAATGATCATTTTATTTATTGTATATAACTTTCAACATACTGCAACTTACAAATATATTTACAGCTCAAGATTAGGATGTCAAATAATAATGACAGAACAATTAGATGGCCTGGAAGTAAAAGTACCAGCAACTATAAATGATGCAAGGTCTTAGCAGTGTAAAATTGGGAACTTAACAATGATGTGAAATCTTCATATTAACGTTTTGGCTTAATTTAGAATTTTGTACATAACAATAATAATAGTAGAAAGTGAAAAAAATACTGTGAACTTAGTAAATTATAGATGTGCAATGAACAATTTTACACAATGTCTGTTTATAAGTGAATCTACTTATGTGTGCATACACATACATAAATATATTTGTTTTAATGCATGTGTATATGTATATTATGTACAAAAATAAGACATGGTTAAAAAGATCAAGTTTTATATAGTGAATTGCCAATTTGTACAGAAATAAAACTATATTTTTATTGAAAACTACAATTACTTTTATTAACATTTTCTAAGGGAACCTTGTAAATACCACTCTACTTATATTTATAATGAAATAATTTATTTTTTATTGGTCTTTTTATTCTGATAATACATTAATCAATACTTTATAACTTAATGTAGTAGTACATAAAGCTAAAACACTTTTGTACTTGGTGAGTTATGTGGACCCAATAATTTATTTTCCTTTAAATTTTATATAAACTATGAGAAGTATTTGTTTTAACTACACTACTTACATGATGTGACAATAATACACATTATATTATTATATAATTTACATATTTTCATTTTGTTGTCTTAACTGATTTCATCGAGGCAACTTGTTATAAAAAAATAGCCTATAATGTGCAGTACAGATAATATGCTTATTTACACATTTAAAGTTAATTTTGACTTAAATTTAATTTTGAACATTTTCACAAAATGTTCACAAAAATCTGTAATATTAGCTTTCTAAAATTTCATCATAAGTTTTATACAATCAATATAATATAATAATTTTTAACAGACCATTATACACAGACATGTTCCTAAACAATTATGAAAATTCTTTATTTCATTTTGATGTAGATCATTAATTATTATCCAATAGAGGCAACAAAGATGTCAAAGCAGTAAATTAATGTAAATCCTTCTTGTTTAAGACTGTGAGATATTCGCAAAATTAGACGAGGCAGATGAATAACGTTAAATGCATTTATCAAATTTTTTCAAAATGTCGTATAAAAAGAAGGGCAGCAGTGAGCCTGGCCGATTCCAGGAGACAAGTTTTTATAATATACTGCATATCAGTCTTTAACAGCTTTTATGGTACGCAATAGCCTTAAGTGTTCATTAAAATAAAGTTTTAAAAGGTTTGCGGCGTTGCTCTGTATTTGAATACTCAAAAGGCAATATTTTAAAGGAATCGATATTAAACTAGAAATAACAATCTGGGATGAGGTCGTACAAGTG
Organism: Sycophaga agraensis; assembly: GCA_018906755.1. Lineage (NCBI taxonomy): Eukaryota > Metazoa > Arthropoda > Insecta > Hymenoptera > Pteromalidae > Sycophaga > Sycophaga agraensis. The sequence goes on from JACCIE010000049.1 coordinate 1,592,250, forward strand.
TTTATCGATGGGCGCTTAGAAAAAGAGCTCCAAATATGTTCATAGAAAAACATAAAGGAGCTTAGCCAAGGTGGATTCAATCGAAGAGGGCAGACTGTAGAGGCACAAGCAGGGTATCAAGCTGCAAAATGATTTTGCCACAGAAGGTAAAATCCAAGAGAGCTCTGATGATCGGATTAGGGAGAGCTGCGAGGAGAGACGCGTTGCTCAGACGAGGGTCGAGAGCTCGTGGGGACTGTTGGTGTTGGTTGCACTGCTGAGGTCGAGGGTGGCGGCGGGCAGACCGGGACTGACGCTGCCCGCGGCCTCGCGCGCCGAAAGGGCCTGGGAGCGGTTGAGCTTGCCGTTGGCCGGGGGGCTGATTGTCGGGGAGTGGTCGCCCGGAGTCGGGGGCGGGCTCACTGGGCCCGGGTGGCCGCGCTGCGAGGCGTAGAGGCCATTGGCCGGCGAGGAGATGAGCAGCGGTGGGGACATGGAAACGTGTCGGTGGCCGTGGAGCGGCTGCTGCTGGTTTTGCTGCTGCCCAAGGGCCGGCTGGCCCTGGTGCAGGACGGCCCCGCGGCCCAGGCCTGCGCCACTCGAGTTGACCAGCTGCTCGCCCGCCCCGGCGAGCCGGCTCGCCGCCCCGTAGGATACCGGCTGCAGGGAGCGCGACAACTGCTGCTGATGGCTCTGCTGGCCGCCGTGGTGATTGTGGTGCTGGTGCGCGGGCTGGTGGTGGTGCTGCTGGTGCTGTTGCTGGCCCGGCTGCTGCTGTTGCGCCTGGCCAGGCTGGACTGCCTGGTGCCCGTGTCCGTGGAGCGTCTGCTGGCGCTGCAGTTGGGCCGCCGCCTCGTACTGCTCGCGCCGCAGCTGCTTCATAGCGTTCGTCTTCTCCTGTGGATCAGCGATTTCCGAGTCAGTTGACCGGGCAGCATCGAGTGCAGGCGGCACGGAACCGAGCAGGCCCGAAGCCTCCGATTACCGCGACGAAGCACTGCTCGATTTCACGACAATCGTGGGAAGTGTCCGCGAGGGCTGAGCATTCGAAGGATTACCGATTTCACAAACGGGACGGGCGATCAAGGAGCAACCGTGGGCCAAGGCTGGCGCGCAAACGCGGGAGGGGAGGAAAAGACTTGTCAAGGGACAGAGGCCCCTTGAAGAGGCCGACTAGTGGTAGGGCCGTGCGTGCGTTATGCTCAAGGAAGATTGGTCGGGAGTTCGGGAGTCCGAACTGGGAACTCGGGAGGAGATCTCGGAGGAGAACTGGACTAGTGGCGAGCGGCGCGGCAGTCGAGAGTCGGGCGCGAAGGCATTCCGGGAATGCCGCGCGGCTTTGCCTCCGGCGGCATTTTTATCCTCGTTCCCGTAAGTAGTGATGGAATTGAGCGTTACGTACGGATCCTGGGGCCTTTGAAACGATCGGCAGTTGGGCTCGATCGCGGGAGCATCGGGAGCCTGTAGCTGGTCGAGCGCATAGGCAAGCTACGCGCGTGCGCGGGCAAACCAGTTTGCCGAGGGCCGGGGCACTTCGCCGCGGCGGCGGCCGGCGATCATCCTCGCGAGTCGCACGCGCGGCCGACGGGACCGCGGCGCGCAATGTAAACACAGGCGGCGGCCAATGACATGGCATCCATTACGCCATAATCGGCGTCGCGTGCGTTCGGCCTCCCTCCCGCATTAGATACTCACTTTCTGCCAGACGAAGACGGTGTGCACGAGGGCGCAGCCGCACAAGACGATGCCGAGGCCGATGAAAACAGACATAACGATGGCCGGCGTCGACTCGAATTGAATGAACGTGTAGAGGATCACACCTGTGGACAAGAGGTAGCGTCAGTAGGTAGGTCGCGTGGGCGTGCCGTCTCGGGCCTCGCGGGGACCTCGCGTCTCGTGTCATCCGCTTGAAAGGCATTCCAGCGGCAAGTGGGCCGCCCGGTGATAATGCGAGGCCGATGACGGGGCCGCCGGCTACCGCGAGGACTCGTGTAAACGGCCACGCGGAGGGGACGCGGGCGGCTCGGGCGGCTCGCTCGGCCGGAAAATTAATGTTTATTCATGGGCGGCGCGGCCGAGTGACTCGGCTGCCCCTCGGACGAGGCGATTCCCGGCGATTCCCTCTGGGCTAGTCATCGGCGCGGCTTCCGAAACCCGTAAGTCAAGCTCTTGGGAGCCGGGTTATCCCGGGAGGCGCTCGCGGCGTCGAGGTCAGCTCATTACGGGGACGTACAGAGCGACGAGGTACATAACGAGGCTACGGGCGGCTCTGCTCTTACCAGTTAAGTAGACTGGAATGCTTATAAAGAAGCCGCCGACGGCGCAGGTGCGGCTGATCGACGACTTCTGCAGGTACTTGTTTGTCCTGGAAGCAGAAAAGAACACAAGACACATGAGCGTGGAGGGACGTTGCATGTAGGTGGGAGCCGGCAGATGCAGCCCGGGGGAAGAATGGGCCGATCGGCGATCGGGGGCTGCACCGGCGCGGCTATCGATCAAGCGGGCACGCGAGCCGGCGCCCACGTGAGGCGCGAGAGCGGCCGGCCGTTGCCGCGAACTTTCCGCTCTGGTCATAAAAGGTCCTTGACCCGCGGAAGGGCCCGTAGCGACGCGCCTCGGCCGCGCAATGGCACCGTGGGACTTTCTAGCGCGGGCCCGCGGCGCGGCGCCCCCTCCCCGTGGCTGCCGGGCCCGCGCGTATATAGGCTCCCCGGGCGGGCGCCGCCGTCGCTTTTTGGCCGGCTAACCCCCTTTCCCCTCCGCCCGTACGCGTAGGGCCGCGAGGGTTATTTCGAGGCGCGCGGCCTTCAAAGGGGGCCGAGGCGAGGAGCCCGTCGGCCCCGTCGGCCCTGTCGCCTGCTAATGGCTTGTCGCTCCTGGGAGAAAGCGCCTCGTCAACAAACACGGTGTCCTCTTTCAAATCGCTCCATCGGACGCAGGCCCTTGCGTGCGCTATAGGCACTGCTTGGCGGCCTCGGTGCACCGGGCGCGCACCGCAACCACACGCCCTCGGCGAACGCGCCCGGCTCCGCCGGCGAGGCTTTGAAACGGCTCGCGGACTCGCTGGGTAATTGAAGCGGCCCGGAAGAGTTCGCTTTCAATTCTAATTGATTCACAGGCGGCGGGCCTTTGTCCGCGGGCGCAGCGCGCTCGGCGCGCGGGGCAAAAGCTCGCGCGCGTATGTATATATGTAGGCACGTGGATAACGGGGCGCGCGTGGGTCGGCGCGGATCGTTCGGAGAAAGCGAGGCGAACGTCTCCATTCTGGACTTCCGGGCGCTCAGCTGACTCGGGGCTGACGCGGCCCGCGGCGATTTGCATTGGGCGCGCGCATTGAGCGCCCGGGCCTGTTGGCCGAGCGAGCGAGCGCGTGCATAATGCACGCCCGGGGCTTTGTGCGCGCGCCCGCGCGGCTCAATGGGGGTCGCGCGATCAAAGCCCTCGCGTGGGATTAGCGCCGCGGGCTGGAAAAAGGAGGCCGGCCGAGAGGAGAGGCCGACTCATCCTCCCGCGCAGGATTTGATAAACGGCGCGCCGGGGCCCATTGAGCCTCGCGCAGACACCTTTGCTTTCGTTCGCCGCGCGCCCCCGCCGGCCCTCTTTTCACGCCCCGTCCCCGCGAGATAAGTGCGGCTCGGCAGAAGAATCGGCGCGCGCATTGATCAACGGCGCATCCGTTTGCGGCTCACAAGCCGCGCCGGGTGCGCGCGCGATAACGAGCAGACGTCGCGCGAGAGGGCACAACGAACCGGCTTGCGCAACCGCTGCTCCGAGCAACTGCGCCTCCGGTCTAAGTACATGCCTCCATTAATAGCACGGCCGGCGCGCCGGCCATCTATCACCGCGGCCCGCGCACCTACACGACGCGGGCGCAACAGTGGGAAAAAGAGGCGCCTTGTCGTCTCGAGGCGGCCGGCCCTCACAATTTCCGCCAATCACCGAGCAATTAGGCCCGATTGGAAACGTCCGCGCGGCCCGCGCGAGACGACCTCCCGGGCGGCTTCGGGGAAGCGCCTCCGATTGATCGCCGCGCGGCCGGCTTACATCAGCGCCGCGAGCCGTGCGATCCGCGCTCTACTCTGCCCTCGCGGCCGTTGACCGGCGCCCGCCCCGCCCGCGCCAGCCTCGCGCCGAAATATGACAAAACCGGCTTATTACCGCGTATGTAATGACGGCTTATTTGGTGCGCCGAGTCGCTGCCGGCCCTCGACCCCTTGGCCAAATTGCCTTTCTGCATCGGTGCGCGCGCCCGGCCCGGCCCGGCCAACGGCTTTATATATACTTTCTACGCAGTTACGTCACCGATACACCCTACCCGGCCTCTCGTCTTATTCAAATTTCAACGACTCTCGCCTCCCTGGATAATTATCTGCACTTACTTTATACACTGTATGCCGCCATGCGCTTTCCTCATAACTTTCTAGCTTCACATATACATATGGTATAATTATTCGATTTAGTAATGTGTACTTTTCGCCTACCCCTGCATTATTATTTTTATGTTTAAACCGACTTTTATATATGGCTAGAATGAAATATATATTCAATTAGTAAGTGATCAGCTTGTAATTAACTGAACATTCTAGGTATTTGTAGAAAAATGAAGGAGCGGAGGTATGCAATCAATCAAGCTGGCAGACCTTACAATGTTTTACGCTCGGTTTTACGGCTACTTTGTATATCATATTCTGCATTTCATTGGCGCTAATCTCGCTTAATTGTCGCATTAATTTATTGGACTAATATAATTACATATAATCTCGGGAATATTTCTAAATATACTTATCGCTTCATTAGCGATTCGGTGTTACGCGGGCAAGGCTAACGGGAGGCGGCGCATAATGAAAAGCTGTAGCGAGAGAGAGGGAGAAAGACGCCGGACGGGATTGAAATCCGGTCCGATCGTTAACATTTAGTCTTTGGGCAAGGCTGTTGATCTCGGGAGCCCGGGCGCCGAGGTGCATCCGCTCGAGCCTCGGAGGCTAAGGACAAGCGGAAACAGTGGCACTTAGTGGGACGGCGCTCGTCCGAAGGTACAATTTCAAGTACACTGTCCAAGTGCACGTGCAGGCGCACTCGCACGCATAGAGAGAGGCAGAGGTGGGCCGTACGGTGTGTGCAAACAGACGGGCCGGCGCGGGCGCCGATGTCGGATGCCGGTCACGGGGACACGGCCGGCCACTCGGTCTGTCATTGCACTCTCCTGTGGCGCGCGCGCGCGCACGCCGGCGCGGCCCGGCTTAACGAGCCGATTGGGCATCGAGGGCCGGGAGCCCCGAGATTAGAGGCGCGCGCATGCCTTGAATGGCGCCGGGCGTGAATAAACGGGACGTGCCGCCCGGGGGAGAAGAAGAGCCGTTACGCAAGCATGCTGATACATATATATATATATATACACATATATATATACATGTATGTACGTGTGTGTGTATTGGAGATAAGCGTTAAGTAATCAGGCGGCGCGGCGCACGCGCCCCGCCGACTAATCAATGTCAAGACAGATAACTTTCACGCTCGGCTCGCGGCAGCGCCGGCCTCGGAGGCTGCGGGTTCCGCCCGTGGCCGGGCGTCCCACGCGCGGCCGCTTCCGCGCTTCCTGCTTTTCTTCGCGCGGGCCGTAACGAGGGCGCGCGCCGTTAGCCGGGGAAAGGGCCGGGGCGCCGTTAAGCGGCCGCGCGCGCCGGAAATACTCGCGGGGAGGTGTCGGCCTCCGAATAGACCGAGAGCGGCCCGGGCGCGCTGGAACGCCGAGGCGCACGACGCCGGTTCGGCTCGGAGGTTCCCAGGCCGCCGCCATAGAGCGCAGCTTGACCGGTTCGGCCTGCTCCTCTTTTTCCCCGTATCCTCTCCCCTCCGCGCGGGAATCACGTTGCCGGGCGGCGGCGGCGGCGGCGGCGGCGGCGGCGCAACAGGTGTATTTAATCGGCCGCCGGCAGCCGCGTCCGCCCGAAACGCCGGGGCGCGCGGGCCGATCTTTATGGGCGGCGGACGGCCGGGCGGACCGTTACGGCACTGGGGCGCGCGGCACACCTGCCCGCGGCGGGCCGCACCGGCTCGAGTCCGAGCTCCGGCCGCCTCCAAGTGCCTCCCGAGACCTCGAACTCGGCCGAGTTCCGGGGCGGAGGTTGCGCGGGCTTCCCGGAAGGCCGAGATCCCCGGCGCCGATCGTAAATCCGCTCGGAGGCCCCTTGCCGGCCGTTAATCATCCCCGGCTCGAGATAGCGGGCGCAGATAAGCCGGACCGTCGCCGGGGACGGCGCTTATCCGGGCGACCTTGGCGATTGCGCGCCGGCCGGGCGTTTCGCACGAGCGGCCGTGGCCGCTACGTGCCCCGGGCTCCCGGGCCCCGTGCCGCGGGGCACCGGCCTCTCGCCGAGGCTGCGGGAGCGCGGATGAAACGGCCCCGGGCGGCGCTTCCCAGCTGCGGCTTCCCAGGGAGTTACCGGGAACTGGGCGCCGTAAACCACGCGCGTATTAGGCCAATTTACGGGCGGCCGCGAGAAAGAGGCGCGGCCGACAATGGGCCGCGACAGGAGCGCCGGGCCCGGAAGCCAAGATCGGGCCCGGTGCACCTGCGCCCGGGCCATGCATACCTGCGCCGGGCCCGCAGCCGACGCCCCGGCGCGATCGCGGCCCGCGTGGGAAACCCCGCCCCCGCGCTAATGCCGAGGATTAATGAGCGTCCCGCGTCAAAGCTCTCACTTGGGCTCGCGCCCGCAAGCCCGAGGCCCAGCGCGCCCGCTCCTTATCGCCGGCCGGGCGCTTTTCCGCCTCGGGCTTATCTGCCGATTTACGGCCGGCCCCCCGAGGCGCCGAAAAATAAATTCCGACTTTACGATCGCCGGGCGATCGGGCCCGGCGCGGCCGCCCACGCGGCTACGAGATGCGGCTGATGACTGCGCGCGCGCCCCAGGCTGTGTATATATGCGTACGGGCCCACAGGTGGGCCAAAGACCGGGGCAAAGAGGCCGCTGCGAGACCCGCGGCCTAATGGCGGCCCGGCCGGCCGCTCGCCCGCCCCGCAATTACACGGGAATGCCCGGCTTTCGCGAGCGCGCTTTCTCCGGATCGGCCGCGCGTCCACCGCCGGAAAATCTCAATCGGCGCCTCGCGCCCACGCCCGTGAGAAAAAAAGGAGCCAACGGGCTGAGGCCGTGGCCACTTAGTGCACCGGCCCGAGACTCGGCGCAGGGCCTTCCGGCCCTTGAGTCGCCCCGAACGGCCGCTTATCTTCACTCGTATTAGTTTTCGACACTTGCGGCCCCCGGAAGACGGAGAGAGAGAGAGAGAGACAGCAGGGCCAGTCGGGCGCCCGTCGTAAAATCCTTGCGCCTCTTCGCCGTCGGACACTCGGTCCAACTCAGCCCGCAGGGGCTTATCTGCCTCCGGCTAACTCGGCTTAATTTGACGCCCGGCGCGGCGGCTTTGGACCTTACGCCGAGCCTCGCGCCTCCTACATACGTATATATATATATATATTTCGTGCCCAAGAGCGCGCGGCTAGCCTTCTTTTCGCAATTATCAATCGCCCGGCAAAAAGTGACCGACCGCCGCCATCGCCGCCACCGTGGCGACCCGTTAAAATTATACACAGCCAACCTGCGGGCAGACGTTATAATTACCAGGTGGAAAGCGAAACGAGCGCCGCGTGTATAATGTGCATATACAATATACAGGGGCATATACATGTTCGAGCGGCGGCCGCCACCGGGCGAATCCTTCAGGGAATCCTTTGACGCTCGGCCTCCTCTCTGTATACACTCCGCTGCAGAACCAATGTTAACCTCTCTTTACACGTAGACGTACGGCCACCTCGGGAAATGGGAGAAAAGCGGCGCGGTGAGCGCCACGTCACTCGCGATTATTTCGGACGTGCTCGAAACGGCTATCCCCACGATGACTCTCCTACGAGCCGCAGCGGGGTTCTCTCGACCTTTTATGTCCCCCTCCCCCCCCTCCCCCTAGTCCAATAGACCAAGGTTTTTCTTTCGTGCCTCCTTTTCACCTCCTCGACAGACCGATTTCAATGGCAACCATTTCATGCACAACCTTGACAAATCCCGTACGTCCATTTATTATCAACAAACGAATTCTTACGGTGACGTCTCACGTCAAAAAGCTTTTCTTCGCGTAGTATGATTTAATAGTGAAATATAAAGAAAAAATAGAAAATATTGCTTATCGTGTATCACTGAAAAAAAAGGCTGAGTAAATTTAGCTTTTTATTTAAGTATTTTAATAATCAAGTGTCTATTTTAAACGATACCTCGAATCCCTTTTTAATACCCATTAACTAAATCATCAACCCAGCTATATATCGGTAAACTAAGTTATTTGTTGCTGAATACAATCTACATAATAATTTACAATTCTAATTATTGTATATAGTATTCTCAGGAGAGATCAAAGATGTGCTTAAAATTATGAACAATCATTCGTCTATTCAATGATTTTTTCACACGACAATAATGGATTAGTTGAAAAAGAGTTAGAAAAGTAGATTTCCCATTCCCAAACGATAAAGTGTGCTTAAAACAGCCAATAAAGTATAATAATCAGAAGGTTTTAATATTATTTTGACGACGACGTACCATTGGCATGTTTTTTTATATACGAGGTCGCAAGGTATAACAAGAATCTTGGAGTGGCACGCGTTCATTGACGCGTAAAAAAACCCCGCTGGCCCTCGCGCTTGCCAGACTTCCAGTCGAGCTTGGAGAAGCATGTTCTCCATCTGGATCGGGTAACCCCGGCAACGGCGAGACAAAAAGGAGCCCGCAGCGATAAAGCAACGCATTCGTCACCTATTCCTAATAAGTACGTTACGTCTCTACAAAGCGCATACAAAAGCATAATAGACGCTGGGAATAGTATTCCGCGGTACAAGCTACACGCGGATACGAGAGCTGCCATTAGGCAAGCTTTCTTCAAACAGGTCCGGAAAAGCTAAAATTTATATAGATGGTTTTGAAAGGTAATAAGCGGGCACCCACGCGGCCCCGGGAGAAATCAGGACGTCGAATTCGAACCGAAGGTCGTGGCAGCTGAGTTTCAATGGGTACGCCGGCGACTTTTCGGCCCTGGGCAGCGCGTCGGCGACGAGAATAGGTCAGTGTATTTTCCTTGGGGGCGCGGCGCCGACGTGGATTTTTCTCTCGGTCCACGCCGCCGCCTGCGGAGATCTCGCTCGATACGTGCCTCGCCTATTTTCGTATACGAGCCGTCGTAAAAGTTTGGTCTCCAGTTTGGTAAATACAAGGGGCCGGACAAAAGCTTTGTACAGCAAGAGGGGAAAAGTCAGTTGGTGGCTGGGGCGCGATACAGAGGAGATAAACGATGGACAGGTTGAGCTGGCTTACCGGTGTCCGTGGTACGAAGACTTGACGAGCTTGACGGCGAAGAGGAACTGAATGGCGCAGACGAGGAGGCAACAGAGGTTAAGGGAGAGGGCCAGGGCGGAGAGGACCAGGGTCACGTCGTAGACGATGGCGAACTCCTCGGGGCTGATGAGGCTGTTGGGCATGAAGGAAACCGAGGACATGTGGATGAGGAAGGTGAGGGAGAGGAAGGCCAGCAGGAGGGAGATGAGACAGAGGAGCCCGAGGCTCGAGAGCATCTCCTTGAGGCCGGCCTCGAGGCCTTTCTGGTTGGGCCGCCTCGAGAGCGAGGAGGAGGACCAGGAGGCGTTGAGGGGCACGATGCTCGGCCCCGTCGAGGTGGTCGTGACCGTCGTCGCGGCGCTCGTCGCCTGCGCGGCGGCGAGGGCTGCGGGCGGGGCTGGGGAGGGCGTTGCCGGGGGCCCAGCCAGCCGCGACAACCGCGAGATGTCGAGGCCGCCGTTGAGCTTGGGCCGCTCGTTGTGGAGACCGTGGGGCCCGAGGCGCTCGAGCCGGGGGTCGAGCCTGGGGTCGAGCCTGGGGTCGAGCCTGGGGTCCAGCCTCGGGTCCAGCTGGCCATGGTGACCTCCGGTGACCGGCAAGTGCTGCTGGCTCACGTGCGACAGGTTGCATGTGCGCGCCAGGTTAGCCGGGCTGACGCTGTTGACCGAGTGCTTCGAGGCCGAGAGGCTCGACAGGTTGAGCGCGTGGGCGTGGAGGTGGCTCGCGTTGAGCCGGTGGGCCAGGTTGTTGACGCTCAGCTGCGAGTGGTTGAGCGAGTGGTGGTGCAGGAGCCGCTGGGCCCCGGGGCGGGAGGCACTGCCCGGGGTGCCGGTCGCCGGCCCCGGGTGCTGGCCCACGCTCTCGTATACGTCGGCGCTGCTCTGGGCCCGGGGGCCCCGGGGCGGCCCCGGGCCGTAGCCCTCGTGCTGGGGCGTCGCGGAGGTGGCCTGGGGCCGCGCGGGCCCCGCCCCGCTAGCGCTCGGCAGGATGTGCTTCAGCATCACTGGCTGCTCCTGGTGCTCCTGGTGCTCCTCGTGCTCCTCGGGCCGCGGCCCGGCGCATCGCAGCCGCGAGCTCCTGGCTGGGCCGGCTGCTGGGGCCGGTGCCGCGGGCGCGCCCTAGCGCCCGCCATGGCTGGACTGAAAGCATAGATAGAGCCCTTGTAGTCGGAGCGCCGGTGCGGGGAGCCTAATGGCCGGCGTCTCGAGTGCCTCGCGGAAGGAGGTCAGCGCTGCGGGCCCTCATTAGGCCGGGGCCGGGGGAGTTGGGTGAGCCGGGGGGCCGGGGGAGCCGAGAGCGCCGCGAGCCGGCGCGCCAGACGCCCGAGGGCCGCGGCCCAACACCGTTACCTTATCTAATCCGGCCGCGTGTGGGCGTGGAGCGCGCGGCCCTGCCCACACGGACGCGCACGCGCCTACCCGACGCACACGGAGAGCCGGGAGAAACGGGTTCCGCTCGCATTCCGGCGGTTCGCCGCGCGCCGCCGGCCGGCAAACATCCACGGGGGCAGCCTTGGCGCGCACTCGTCGAGGCTGGATTCGCGCCGTCTCCGCAGGAGCTCCCGGCCCAGCCTCGGCCCTCTCGCGCGGCCGAGCCGTTCGAGACGCGGCTCCCGGAAGCCTCCGCGATTAATCGCTTATCGTGCGCTCGTAAACCGTAGCCGCGCGCCCCGCGGCTCCGACAATTCGCACGCCGATGCAGTATATATCCGCGCGATCTCTTTGTTTTTCGGTCGATCGATCGGTGCGCCCGCGACTCCCGGAACCCTCACCGGTCGATCGTTCTATGGGTAGGAATAGGTAATTACCAGGTCATCCTCGGCATCGCCGCTCGCCAAGGCGCTCGATAGCTCACGTGGAACTAGGCCGCGCGCAGGCCCGGTGCACTGGCGTCTTGGGTCTCGGGCGCCTGCTGAGAACGGCTCATATATGTGCACCGGGCGCAAACAGCCCTGCGCCGTAAGAAGAGACCGCGAGCCGCGCGAGAGCGCGACCGAGGCGGACGGCCGGCGCCCCCGGCAGGCCGAGATTAAAGAGCAACGCGTGGCCGCGCACCGACGCGCCCGCCGCGACTCGGGTTTCAGTCGCGCGCACATACAATGTGATTGCGCGACGCCAGCCGCGGCCTTTGTGTACTCGCACGCGCGGGCTTTTAACGAGCCGGAGTGCCGCTGCAGGCCGCGGCCCAGTTGCCGCACCACCCACGCATCGGAGCTTGCGCGAGCTTTCCATCAATTGATACGCCTTATGCGGTTGCAAGCCCTCTTTTCCCGGGGATCCCGCACATAAATTGACCATTATCCGATTCCGAGTATTAGGCCTGTCAGTGGGTTGCGGGTGGAATTGGTACGGGCGATGCGGGTCGTCCCCGCCCCCCGTGTATGCGCATGCACGCGTACTCGCGTATAGTAGGCACTAGGTTGCGTAATTAAAGCGAGGCCGGCACTCGCGGCTGGAGAGCCGTCGTGAAACAAAGGGCGCGGATAGGCGTATGGCTTAGCGGCGCTATCTTAAATCGACGGCTCCGGGGGGCGTCTTTGGGCGAGCGGCGACTCGGCGCGGGCGTCGCGTGCTCAAGTGCCCGGGGCGTTGCTCCGGCGCGGGCGCACGCCGTCATCGGCGGGGGGCCTGTCGCGCGCGGCGGGTTTCCCGCGAAGCCCCGCGCGCTCGCGCCTTATGCAATTAGGCGGGGCTAGCTTCCGACGCGGCGGTCCAGGCCGAGCTATTAATGTGGCCGCGGGTCAACAGACTGGAGCGGCGCGCGGCTCGGCCGATCGGCACTGGCCCTCGCTTCCTCCCGGGTCCGCGAAAGCGTTGCGGGCCGCATGCTAATGTGCGCGCCTGGCGGGCTGCATCGGGGCCGCTTGTATTCCGCGGGCGTCCGTCGCACGCCTCGTTCGGCACAATGCCGGCCCCTAATCGCTGGGCCTTCGGCGAAGAGCGCGCGATAAGGCCCGCGGCCCGGCTAACGGGCCCGGCCCCCCTTCTCGGGCCCATTAGCGCCGCCCCCGTGCCGCAACGCCGCACATTCGCACACGGAGGATGCGCGTGCGGCGCCGCGCAGGTGCAGCGCCTATTGCGCCTACCATGAGGCCCTCATTAGTATGCGAGCCGGCCGATCCGCCGCCAGGGAGACAGAGAGAAAGGAGATCGCCCAACTGAGAGCCAGCCGATAAGCCCCGAGGGCCGCGGACCTGATAAGCCATCTCCCGCGCGCCCGTAATATCAGGTGCGCCCCGGGCCCGCCGAGCCGCCGCTTCCTGCTCCTCCCCGAGAGCCCGATTAACATTTTCGCCACGGCGCTCGAGCCCCGCTCCAGTCCTCGTAAGAGCCAGCAAACTGCGCGATCCTACGCAATCCGCCAAACTGCCCTGCATCTACGCCTGCGCCACTATCGCGCCCGATTACGCGCCTCTTTCTGTCTATGAAGATACACAGAAATCTATGCCGAGATCTAAGCCTTCTTCCTTCATACTTCGTGCGCCTTTCGACACGTGTTCATTGTCGACTTTTTATGTAATAAGGTGTCTTACACTTCTTCCGACTCGTCTACTAAACACAATCATGATTATCTAGATAGTGTAAAGTAATGAGCCTCTTTATCACGTATTCCATGCAAGATTCCGAGGCTACCGCACTCTTCTAGCAGAGTCAAGTAATTCAGCGCAGCTTTCCATCATTTAGCACTTTCCTTACTCATATGCTTATTTTCTTTACATACCTTATCGAAGAGATACCTTCCACGATAGCTGACCTCACCGATTGCCCTACTCTCTATTATCTGAAAATCTGTTTTTATCCTAAACTATATGGGATCGTGTCATTTACAAGCACAGTGTGTCATACTTTGTTTGGAATTACACATTTTTATGAATCATTACTTTTCTTACAATTTTAATGAGCTACTGTTATAAGTTGTACAGATAATGACAAACAGTAGCGTTATCTTTTGAACCATACAGATCTAACTCTAAATTTTGGACTATTAAAAAGAGTAATTTTAAAGATTATAAAATCATAAAACGCTTACTGATCTTTACTGAACCCTAATTTTCATTATGTACTTACAGTGTTTACATAGGACTTTAAAGTGATAATATTTCTGTTTTTAATAAATCAATTAAACGCCTTGAAAGAATTGTATTTATTTTAAAGATAATCCAGGTTTGTTTGTATAATCCATTAACATTGCTTACCAGTTTTACTTTAATTCTTATTTTCTTTTTAAACTCGTTTTAAATATACTTTAAGATTGTGACTCGAGGAACGATAATACGTAATTTGAATTTATAATTACAAAAAAAACAATATGATTTAGGTAGAATAATATGTAATTTATGTTTTATTTAATATTTTCAAATGAGTTGATGTAATGTTTTTCTTTATGACACGTACATCCGTGAGGAGGCATCGAGAATCAACGAAACGTGGTTTAAATTTTAAATTGAGATTGATTACGCTCGCCTGAAGATCTTTTTCCTTTCAAAGTCTATCACAGATCAAAGCATTTTATTCAGTGAAGATATTATCCTGCAGCTTTCTTATTATCGAGAAAATTTGAACTCCGGGCTAGAAATCACAAAATTGTAAAGAATTTGACATATTAGTGTATTATTTTTTGAGTGAAGTCTATTATCCTCGGAGAATTGAAGAGCAAAGTAAAGGTTATTCGTTTTTAAAAGGAAACCGAGCTTGTAAGTGGCTCGTTTACATAAGAATGCCGCGGAGTGCTACCTATATAAAGCACGCAAGCGCCCAGCGATGAAGAAGCAGTGACGCGCGGTCAAAGAAATGAACGAAGCGAAAGTAAACCGAAATTTGGGAGCGGCGCAGGCAGCAGCTGGTGCGGCGTCGGGTGCGGGTTGAGTCGAGGGTTGAGCGATCGGCTCAAGTGACGTATACGTAACGACGATCGCGTGCACGGCTAGACAAAGGACAATAAAAAAAGTCGAGACGTCCGCGAGGAGTAGAGCCTAAGTAGCTAGGACGCAGGCGCCTAACTGGCTAATTGAGCGTGCAATTTAAAGAAAATTACAGAGGCGGAATGAGCGCGCGAGCTTGGCAATTAGAGAGGAAGGGAGACGCGGGCGCGCGCGCGTGTAGGTGCGTAAACAAGAGACGGAGGAGTTCAGCGGGACGGGTAGCGGAGGGAAGGCGCGCCGGCGGAAAAACCGCACCGGAAACGCCGGCGGCAGACAGGAACCGGCGCCGGGCGAAGGGAGCGGGCGCGATGTTGCCGCGCGTCCGTTCTCCAGCTCGCTCCAGCTGCGGGCGGCACGGAGCTGGGCGCGAGGAGCGGCCCGCGGGCTCCTTGCCCCCTCCAACCCCCCTCTGCCCGGGACCCGGCCGCACACTTAATGCACTACGCGGGCACGTACAGGCCGCCCTGCAAGGTCAACGCTTTTTCCGCGCGCCTGCCAGCGGCGGCGACTCGGTGATTCCAGGCCGCGAGGGAAGCGACCCCCACCGCCACCCCCCGGGGGGTAATTAGCACGGGCCGCGAGAGGAGCCCACATTCCCCGCTCTCGGGCGGTACAGCGTTGGATGCGCGGTGCCTGCGCGGGAAAGCGCGCCGTTCGCTGACCCCCGCGCGAGCAGCCGCGGGGATGGGATTCGTAAGAGCGGCGGCGGCGGCGGCGGCGGCGCCCGCGCGATCCTTGTTTATACATGGGGAGCAGACGCGCGGTATGCGCTCGGCGATGTAAGCAATGACAAAATCGGCGGGAGGAAGCGCGCGAGGGGACTAGGGGAGAGGCCGCGCAGACCGGTTGTGGCGGCGCGAGCGGCCGCCCCGACACACGGCAGGCGCGCGCACACTGACGCGCATCCTCCTCTGATAGATGCGCCCATTGGGGCCCAAGGTGCGCCGGGGAGCCAAGGTCGTTGCCTAGATAACAGTTGCGAGGTACAGTTGGCTCGCATGCCGGTGAAGGATGCCGCGGCAGGAGGTGGAGCGGCGCGGGGGTGGGGGAGGCCGCGGACTAGCCCTACGCGCCGCAGCTACAGTGTCCAAGGAATTCCTCCGGTGCACCGTCCCGAGCCCTCGGCTTCCTTCCGATTCCGAGCGCCTTCGCAGAAGCGGGCGCCGAGGTGCTTGTCCATGCACAACGCACCGCCCGGCGTGAGGTACGTGTCCGGGCCCCGGAAGACGACGCGCCACGGGGGGCGCGGGAGACATTTCTCCCGGAGCACCGAGAGGGAAAGTGCAGCAGATAAGGAGCGCTGCACGTCCGCGCGGCCCGAATTTCCGGAGCGGGTCAAGGACAGCGCGCCGCGAGCAGGTACTGGTGGTCTTGCCGCGCGAGGGACCAACGGCCCCGCTGCGCTCGACGACATTCCGCCACGGACGTACACAAGAGATCGGCGGCGGCCTAGTCGAGTGAGGGGGCCTTCTCTAGGGATCCGTACCGATCTACCGGGGCGGTACCAAGCGGGCCGAGCCGATCGAATTGGCTGACCGGTTCAACGAGAAGCAATTACCGGGCGCAGGTGTGGTGAGCCAGCCGATCGAGCCGGCCGATGCTAATCGGGCCACAGGGCGCATCGGCGGACCTGCCGGCGCAGCTCTAGGAAGCGTCGGGCCCGGCGGCTTTCGGCGCAAAGAATCCCTAGATCGTCGGGCCGATATGCGGGGTGGGGTCCGCGGCGCAGGAGGGGGCCGGGCGTCCCCCGCGGTGAGCCTCCCCCGCCGGCCGCGGCCAGCCCCGGAGCCGTGACTCGGCCGCGCTGATCGCCGGGAGCCTCCGCGCAATTAGCGGGATTCCTCGGGCGCGCGTTGACTCACCGACGGGGCTTCAAAGCCGAGCCGCCACCGCCGCTCGGCTTTTTGCCCTGGAGGCACACGCGGAAAAGCCGACACAAGCAGGCCGGCCGATGGCGCCAAGTCTGTCTGTTCTCGGGCGGTCCGGTGCGTCGCAGGTCCGAGTCGCGGACTGCCCAGTCACGGGGTAACGCGAGACGAATCGGGAGCCCGGAAGAATGAGATCGGCGGCGGCGGTGGCGGCGCACGTGCACGCGCGGCCGCAGGATCGCGCCGGGGCAGAGTGTTGCGCAACAGCACCGGGCGATCGATCGCCGGGCGTTCGATCGCCGGGCTGGGGGCGCCGCTAACGAGGGGCGCATACCTCACTCGCGGATCGTTTTCCCGGCGGCTTCCGCCCAACGAGGACGATGGTCCGGCTTCTCGTTGGCCGACCGGCCCGCCTTTTTTCCGCGGTGGCGAGCGCCGCGACGGCCGGCCTATGGTAATTTTTATCGGCCGGCGACTCGGCCGGCAGCTTTTTGCCCGGGGGCGGCGGCAGCGCGTGCACGCGCAGAAGGTTCGAGCGCGTAAAATTGAAGCGCTGGGCCGCGAGGCGCAGGTATGTACTTTGCCCAGCTGAAGAACTCGGCCTTGGGCCCGGCAGAGAGAAAAAGAGGGAGAGAAGGCGCGCCGGAGAGCGAGAGGCAGGCAGAGAGAGAGAGAGAGAGAGAGAGAGAGAGAGAGAGAGGGCGCGAGCTGGCCTCGTGCGGGGCCCGCGAGCGTCAATCCCGCGGCCCGGCGCATCCCGGCCCCCCGCGGGATCAAGGTCGACGAATGCCCCGGAGCCACGGCGCCCGGCAAGGCCCACGCGTAATTGGTAGCTGGAATGCGCCGCCCGAGCCCCGGGGGGATTAAACATCCGCGGCCTATTTATAAGCGCGGCAGCTCAGGGCCAGGACTCCCGATAGCCCCCGGGACCTTCGCCGGTACCGCATTCCGCGCGGCCGCTAACTCGGTGCGCGGCTTGGCGCCAGCGCGACCGCACTCGCTGGACCCGGCAGTCGATCGCGCCACCTTTTACGAGCGCCTGTCGCGCCCACGTAGGTGCCGGCCCGCGGCGACCCTGTCAGACCCACCGGGCGGAATGCAACCTGTGGAGGGAGGGCCGAGGAGGAGGCTGCCCGGGCGCCGCGACTCACCTCGTGCCTGCGCATTCCGACGGAGAGGAAGCGCTGTTCCGGCCGCTCCTCGCCTCCTGCTGCTGCGCCCTGCACTCGGCCCGCACTGTCACTCCGCGGCACACTGTCACCCGCCTCCAAAGCCCGGAGCACTCGCGCGGTCGCGCCTCGCTGGCCGCTGGAGCAGCCTGCACCCAAGCCGCAGCTCGACGGACAGCTCGCGGCGGTCGACTGCGTCGACTGCTTCTCCTGCCCGCCACTCGGCCCGCTCGAGCCCTCGAGGCGCCGAGAGCGGGAGGCCCCGGGCCGTCGCGGCCCTCGGCTCCGCTCGGCTCTCCTCGCCCAGCGCCGAACTGCCCACTCGCAGCCCCGTGCAGCCTGCCAGCGCCGCCCGCTGACTCAACGCGCCCACCTACGGCCTACGGGCTTCCTTACTCGTCCCTCTTCTCCAAACGACTAGCGCCTAGTTACGCCCCTGCCTACCTCGCGCGATCTTCCTACTTGGCGCGCAACCGTTTTTATTTTTTTTACCGCGACTCATCACCGGCGGCCAACGGCGAATTCAAACCTGCAGCTTACGCGCTTCGGTCGAGGCTACGACGCTTTACTAGCCCACTACTCTTGACCAGCGCTATGTCAACGACCACCAAGCGCTCCAGTTGAAAACAAGGTTTTTCTAACAATACATTCAGATACAGGGTGGTACGAATCAACCATAATTTTATTTCGTTATATGATAGGTTTTACACAGTATTTTGCTTCAGTGAATTTTATTGTATACACGGAGAAAGGTAATACAATGCGCACGGCTATTTTATTTAGAAGTATACGTCAATCAAAAATATTAAAATTATCGCTTCCTTCAATAAAGATCATTTACAACATTTACCTTTGCCTTGTCATTTTCCACATTATTATTCTTAAAAGCTAAGTTGACAATTAGGTTTCTTCCACGTATGACACATTCACATGTGATATCATTTTTTTTGTTAATACTCCTTTTTTGCATATTTTTTTGGCATACACATGTATACGCATACATGCATTTATATATAAACGCGTGTATATACGTGTGCATAATTCGACCATTACGCATGCTCACCTACATAACAACCCTACGCTGTGATTCCGCTCGGGAACGCTCATTACACTAATCTAAATATTTGTAATTCGTGAATGTGTAATGCTCGGTTCTTGATGATCAAGACCATTTTACGTATGATTTAAATCAACAAATATTATATGCATTGCATTTAACTAAAAAGTTAATCATAGGGCAGCATGAGAATCCAAATCAAAATAGTTTTTGCATAAAATAACAGTGGTTAATCGCATGACTTGGAAAATATTTTTATAGTACTTCGGTAACTTTAGCTCCGTTTACTTTTCAAATGAAAAATATAATACAAAATTTCATTTTAAAAACAAGTTTGCTTAAAACTAACACAATCTTAACAGCTTTGATATTAATTAGATCTTCTTCAAATTTCAGCTACAAAAAATGTCATTTTAAACATTTTGAGATAAAAATTGAATTTTATGCAAATTCATAAATTCTCTAATAAAGCTTAAAATCGGTCTTTATTATTTGACAATATTGCCGCTTACAATTACAATTAGAAAACTCTTAAGGAAAAACTCCTTCGTTGATTAATTAATTGTGTAGGCTTTTTCAGAGCTTAGAATTACACACGCTTTCAAAATTGTATCTTATTGCATTTTCTCGTATTATTATTAATTTTTTTTTACCTTTTTTGACCACTTGTATAGTTGGTGAAATTCATGATATCAAATCTGTATAATCAATTGCTTTTAACATTTAATACGTAGAACAAGATTTGACGGTACTTTTTTCATGGAATAAACTTGCGAAAAGGCTATATATAGATGCTACCGATAGAATCAACTGTATAATGCAAATTTTAAGTGAATTTTGTTTAATTGAATTCAAGTCAAATTAATTATATGCTAGAAAATACGCGCCATGCAATATTTATCAATTCTAGGTAATTATAGAAATAGATATATGCGTATAATAGATAATATAATTTTAATATCTGTATTTTTTTTAATTTGGCTTTTTAGAATAACTATTGATTCAATGGCATTTTTTAAGTTTACTTAAATAGAAATTTGGTTAATTCTGAAGCAAGGTAGATATTTTTTTAAACCGTTTTTTGAACCATTTCTTGTAAATAAAACGAAAAACACTTTTTCTTACCACTCTTGTAAACTAGTTTAAGGAAATAAACACATATATTTAAAAAGGTCTAATCATTTCGTTTCACGAATATAACAGCAAGCTAATTAAAATATAAACTTTCTCCAAATTGGATATGTAAATACGTTTATATAGCTCTATAGCACATGAAATAATAGACATATGAAATATCAAATGTCTAACATTTTACAATGCTTGTACGATCTGCATCGACACAAGTACCTATTAAGTAGAAAAGAAAAATGCACAGTGAATTAAGAAAAGTAGCGTGTATTCTGTCAATGATAACCGGAATAAAATTTTTATAATTTTTGACAGTCAAAAGCTACTTCAAATATCTATTACCTTGTCCGATGCAATAAGGAAAGAAGGTAAATTATCGTTTATAATGGAATAACAGTATTACTGTTGGTGGTTAGCTCATAGATAATTGTCCATTAGCCAGTAATCTTTCAACAGCGGCATTTATGTCTCCAAACGTAGCAATTAGTGCTAAAAGAAAAAAAATATTAATACAACATTAAATTATTGTATTAAGCATTAAAAAGAATCTTTTATTAACAAAGTACAATTAAAATATTCAATTAAGTTTACCTTGTAAATTTGCGTCCCTATTGACAAAGCCCATTGCCGTTAATTGTTCCAATTGGGCACGGTACCGTTCTTCTGGTGGTGGAAGCTGACCGTCTGTCTCACCGCCATGATTCAGAGCCATTGCCGACAACTGTATATTATTACATTATTGCATTAATAAGTTTATTGTCACTAATTGCATTTTTTTATGAAAAATTTTACCATTCTTGTCATGAATTGAGAAAATGGATCCTGCTGTTGATTTGTGCTATCAGTTTGTTGACCGGATGGCGGACTTGTTGTATTTGTTGTGGGAGTTGCATTTAATGTACTTACAGGACTAGGGGGAACTGTCAAACCCATGCTAAAATAATATTTTACAATTATTTGTAGAAAATTATCAAAGCATAAGAAAAATACGTATTTTTTGCATGACATTTAGCTTACCTTCCAACAAGATCTGGTGCAATTGTCCGCAATTGCTCCATACCTTGCTGAATTTGCATTACAGCTGCCAAAGCACCAGGATTTGTAACAATACTTTGCATTTGTGGATTTTGCATTTGTTGAATTAGTGCAGGCATCATAGAATTCACTTGCTCTTGCAGTTGTGGATTACCTCTAAACATAGGATTTGAAGAAACGAATCGACTAGCCATTGCTGGATCTGCAGCCATTGCTTCCAGCATTGACCGTACATGAGGAGTATTTAGTATATTACGCATAAAAGTAGAATTTTCCATCATCTGAGACATAATTCTTTGCATGTCTGATGTATCCATAAGGCTTGTTGCAGAACCTGTTCCCACTCCAGTTTGTGTTCCTGTAGTGTTTGTATCAGACTGTCCATGATTCCAAGGATTTGGCAGAGGATCTCTGTTTTCTTGACCTTGCTGTGGATTTTGTGTATCTGCATTGCTGTTTTCTACTAAAGCAACAAAAGGATTTCTTTCATTTGCTGCTGCTGCTAACATTGGTTCCTGTACATCTCTATACATGCGCCGAAGTGCACTATAACCTCCAGGAATACTCTCCAAATTAGATATTGCTCGGTCATGTGAACGCATTAATTCTTGTAGCATAGAGGGATTGCGAGCTAATTCCACAGTTTGTCTGCAACAATGTTTACATATTAGCTAATTAATATTTAATAAAGAAATTTTGAATTTTTTACTATAATTTCATATAGTTGAAAATATAATTTTTAAGTCGAAGCAATAATTGATTACCTAAGAACATCTGGATTGTTCAACATATGACTAATTTCAGGATTATGTTGCATCAACTCTTGCATTTGAGGATTTGCCAATAATATATTGCGCATATTTTCTGGATCATTAATAAAAGTTTGCATTACAGGGTTGTCAAAAGCATTTCTTAAGGATTCTGAATTTGTTAATAGTTCTCTCTGCATTCTTTGCTGTAGCTCTACAAAATTAGCTGAACCTAATCCAAGATTTTCTAAACCAGCAAATCCACCCAAGCTACCTAATCCAAATGGTGAGGCATTCACGTCAGCTAAAATAAATAATTTCATCCATAATAAAATCTTTACATTTTTACAATCAAATGAACATTAATTGCAATATCAACAAGAAATACAGACTCAATTTAAACATTCAATTATTAACCAGATACATATGTACATACTTATTGGTGCTTGAGCAGTGCTTTCTTGATTGTTCGGTGTAGTTGCACTGCGTGGTGCTTTAATGACCAAATGCACCGTTAGACCATCTTTGACATTATGATTTGTGAGATGCTCATGATCCTTCATTATTTTGCCAGCAAATATGAGACATAATTGCTCTGGTTGCGCATTAAATTTCTTGGATACGACATCTTTAAACTGCGTATTTATTAATAAAAAAAAATAACCGACAATTAGAATGCTGTTTAACCAAACACTGATGACATTCAGTATGCAACGATACAAAAGTAAGGTATAGACAAATAACAGTGAGCAAACGTCGGCTATTGGTGATTACACTTACGTCTTTAATTGTCGCATCCTCTTCGATTTCGACGCTCTGTTTTTCTTTTGGCGTTTTAACGGTAATAGTAATTTTCTTCTGACTGTCTTGGCTCTCTGCCATCTTGGATTGGTTGATGACTCGTTACTTTTGACGCCTTCAATTTTTCCTCGTGGAAACGTGGAAAAACGAGCAGCGGTTCTTCGAAGCTTTTTAGAGTATATTCGACGTTCCTTCAAACCAAACTTTTGATTTCGTCCTGCAAAAAGTTACCTGTGTAAAATTTCACATTTGGCGTAACTTCTCCAAGGAAATACAAAAGAACACAGACGAGCATCTCGTACCGACTGGATTCAATAACAAGTGTCTACGTGGTCTATATCAAGTGGTCTACGCACCCTTCAATTTTGTTAAACTGGCTGCACGTCATGCAATCATAAAATGATAATCAGATTCTTTTTTCTACTGATGATTATTTAATTATTTTGATGTTTGATATATTTTTTTAAAAGCCTTTACTTTATTTGTTCCGATTAATTTTTCAAACTTCATAACTGTGAACTATACTCACAAGGAGTGCCGCTTTAGAAATTTGTACAGGTTATCCAAGTTACCAATATCTTAAAACGAAAATCTCACATTTAGGTATATTTAATGTTAACTTCCGCGCTTAAATCTACAGGAATAAAAAAATTATGCAGATTTCTCATACAAAAAAGGACAATGATCGAAAAACAATAACTTTATTTATTAATTAAAAACAAAATGATTGAAGAATTGTAAAAAAGTCGCTTTATGAAGCGTATTTTCCTACGGCGTTAATATGCCGGCTTATTTTTGTAATCGAGTTTGTCCTAGGGTTTCCAACCCTTTTTGTCCATCAGACCCAACTGCTAGTGCTCAAGAGCCAGGAAGCAAATTGATTCCTTGTTATGTAGAGAAAATTCAAACAACAACGTTTGAAATATTTTCCTTCAACCATGACTTTTTATCGATAATTTCCATTTGGCATGAAAAGCTCCAATATGTTCAAAATTGACACCTACACACCAAAGATTAAAAATAAATAAGATAATACCCAATAAGGGTACCATGAAATTTAATGATTTATTACAAACCAGCACTTTTAGCTAACCCCTCAGGACTAAATGTAAATGTTTTCTTATCATCGATACCAGTTAATAATGTAACAACTGGAATTTCAGTATCACCAGCCTTGCTCTGTTGAGTAAGATAATGACAACATTCTATTATTTGGAAGTACAGCCAAGCTTCTTTATCTTTGGGTTTTGGACTTTTTATAAATGGTAAAGGCAATTTTTCGTGTGGTCTTTGTGCTCTTAAAAAGCGAGATCCACGTTGTAGTTGAGCTTCAAGCCATCTTGTAGCTTCTCTTGCATGACTACTTGTTTTCTTTAATTCATCCAGTGCAGAAAAAACTAAAAATATTATATAATTATAAACAGATAAAAAATGTTAAACAGTCGAGTTATATCAAATTTCATTCATTTTACCAATGGATGGTACTACAATAATAAATTTCTTTGCATATACTAAATGTTTCAAAACAGGCATAAATTTTGAAAAAGCTTCATGGTCAGGAACTAAATAAGGAGACATTAATCTATAATGTAAGCGACTTTCTAATGCTCGAACTTCTGCCTTAAGCCATAATTTTCCCATATGCCTCATTAATTTTCCTTTAGACTGATTCAATTCTAAATTTTTATTATCTTCTTTATTTTCAGTTACGCTTCCTTTGGCTTCACTGTCATTTTCATTTAAGATAAATAAACCTTTGTGACCTTCATAGGAAACTCCTGATTCGTGTATTGAACATAAATGATGTCCAAATTTAACAATTTTTAGGGTTCTCAATAATGTCTCTTCATATTGAGACATTTTTTTTCTTTGTAAAATGTTCCAGTTAATACTTTTATGAGCTTTTTCAAAAATAGTCAAGCCCTTTACATCTATATCTTCTGGTAATGGTACAACTTCTATAGCTTGTTGTACTTTTTCAGAATAAGTAAGAATCTCTAAATTTTTATCCCATGTTTTGAGTAAACATTCAACGTCAAGATTTATTAAATTTAATAAAGTAACAAAACGCTTTAATAACGATTTTGAACCTTTAGCGCAAGTTCTTATTATGTCTTGATATCCTGTCAACCAATCACAACAAACTTTAATAGAACTAAGCACTTTTTCTTCTTTTAGAACATTTAAAATTTTCATGGGATCTAAACTTTGCTTCTCCATTTGAACCACATAAGTAAGGGTATTTGCAGAACAATTATTTTCATCATAGGTATTGATTGATTTGGTGGCAACATTTTTCATAGTTTCAAAATCTTTTCCTACATCATTGATTATTGTTGGATCAGAATTCTCATCATTTTCATTTTCTTCGACAAACTTTTCTGTCTCATTAGGATGAACATTAACTTGTTCTGGACTCCTTTGGCTTTCAATATCAGTATTTTTTTCTTTAGTAGTGGATTTCTCATCATCAGTTAAGTCATCAGAAACAGCTTCATCCGATAATATATTTTCATCACTTATTGCATCCTCGTCATTTTCAGTAATATCTGAATTCATATCTTCACTAGATGATCCTATAGCTATACCTTCGCCATCGCTGGCATCCGAATCAGAACTATTCTTACGGTTTCGTGGTCTGCGAAGTTTTGTCAAGAGACTTTTCGATTTATCTCGGGTTTTTCTTATTCGCCCATTAATGTGATTACCATTTATTTCACATTTATAGTTGTTATTAAGCTGCTTAAATGTATCACAACTTTCTTTAAAAACGTTCATTCTTGAATCTTTCTGATCAGCATTTTCTATTTGATTTTTAATGTCATTGAAATTTTTTTTAATATTTTTAATATTAGTCACTTTATCAAATTCATAGTCTGTAGTTGACATAGATATATTGAGAAGAGATTCTTGTAACCTCATTACAACAAATTGCAATAATTGTGAAAATACAGCTAAAACAAAAGCTACTAGAATATGAACTTCATTGTGTTCTTTCATTTGAATTGTTAATATTTTCATTAAACAAATTGCTACAATTTTAAAAAGCATATCGTCTGTTAAATAAGTAATCTCATCATTTTTATAATGTAATAAATATTTTTCAATACTATCTTCATTTATTGCAGTCGTGTGATTAACACTTTCAGACTTTTCAATGTTTAAACAATTCTCAATTTCTGTCAAAAGAATCTATGAAATAAATATTATAAAGATTATAATATTATAAAATACTACTATACTATTATTTAAAATCTTTCATTTGTTCACTGCCTTATTGGTAACATTACTTACTTGTGATTCTTGATTGATACGATCCATATTAATAGAGCAATCATCCCACAATTGTAATAATAACAGAAGTCTGGCGATACAAGATTGGGTTAAACACTTTTCTCTACCATTTAGAGAATGAACTTTAATAGTTCTTTTTAAATTTCCTTCAGCACCTTCAAATGGCTCTAAACATAGAATGCTAAAAAATAAAATAGAAATTAGTAACTGATTAATTTTAATTTTGTTTATTGTAAAAACAAAAACCTTCTCATATAATGGTAAACAGCATCAAGTCCATAATTTTTATTGTTAGCTATAGTACCCAATTGATTATGAGGCATACCATATTTACTATCTATAACTACTGCCATTTTATAATATCGAATAGCTATTTGTGGATCCCAATTTGAATCTAAATCCAATCTATAACGAGCCAAGTCTCCAAGACATATTAAACATCGATGAATAAGGCGAATTACACATTTTTTTATTTCAGCAGTTTGTATTTTTGGAGATTTTATGTTTTGCTTTACCTTGATAACATAAAAGCATTATATGATTTTTATTAATTTATATATTTCTACTAAATTACATAGATAAAGAAAATATTTACTTGAATAAGGCTCTTCTGATTCTGAGAAAAAGCAAAATCAATTATGCCTGTTAAATTTAAATCATATTCCAATTGAAAACGTAAAATTAAGTGATGGTAAAATCCGACTCCCACAGATAAATGTGCTGATAGAAATGCTTTTTCAGTTTCATTCCATGTATGTCCCTATTGAAAATATAAAATATTGATTTCAAATAATAGCAAAGATTATATTTTTCAAAATATCATTCTAATACCTTCCGCAGCTTTTTTGCAATCGAAACAATATCGTAAAATCCTCTTCTCCATAATAATTCTTCTGTTTTGTGTACATTATTTACAGGATCATTAATAATTAATCTTTCACAATAATCTCTTAGTTTTAATCTCAAAGATTCCCCAGATGGTGTGAAAATGTCAATTACAGTCAGTGCACGACTTTTCTGCTCTTCTAATTTAGTTGCAATTTCATTTACATTCCTATATACGTAAATATGTAAGCACTTTATTAATAATAAACAAAGTAATAAAATATTTAACTATACAATTATTAGTTAATATTTTAAAAACAACTGCATATCAAAGATATATTGCTTGTCTTCTATTAAAATTAACCAATATTAATACAAAGTTCAAGAAAAATACTGCTCATAAAATACACTTTAGATTAGTTTTTATATGCATATACTGAATTTTGAGGTTATTTTCACGTGTTGTATCATGCATGACAGTACAGAAATATAACATCTTTTTATAAGAAATATCAAAAATTACGTAATTCATTTCAGTTTTAAAAATAATCTGATTACTAAATGCAGGTACATTTTTCTCTTCATAAATTAAAATAACTTATTAGTAAAATATATTTATTCATCTTACCTGTGTAAGCGCCTTGTTATTTCAAGATTATCATTTGTTCTAACAAGGCCAATATTATAAATTTTTTTCATTTTGCTTGTTTCATGATTTTCTAACACAAAAATTATACTATTCTTTAAATTGTTTATTTTTTAAAAATCCAGTGATCTTTTTAATATAGTGATAAAAGATGATTAATAATAAACATACTGCTTTTATAAAATAATTCACAATTCTCCGTAACTCGACCAAATCTAAACAAAACCCATATCAAAGTATACAATATGATTGAACTAAATGCGAATTATGGCACCAAATTACTATTACTAATATTACTATATGAAGTTTAGCACGTAAGGAACAAAATGACGATAGCATATATATTATATTTAGTTATTTTTTATATTGCTACACACAGTGCATGTCAGCTAGTAGTTACACAGAGTATTATCTAGTAACATTCTATGAAACGGTTGCATTGGCAACACTTAATTATAAAAAAATTAATGTACAGCTTTATCTCTTTCTTACTGTTTTCCTTAATGATTTATTTATTAATATCAATAATTTTAATTATTATACTATCATCATAAATTTATACACTAATAAAATATATCGTTAATTATTAATTTTAACCACCCGCGAAGGTTTCAAATTTTTTGTTTAATTATGATATCACTGATTTTAATTAAAAATATTATATGTCAAATCTACCAAAGTCAAGGTTTAAGTGTCATCTGTCAACCACTATACATCAGATAGTTTGTTACAACTGAAATACAGCCTGTTTGAGAATATTCCGCGACTTTTCGAATGAAAAAAAATTTGAATAATTTTCTTTAAAAATTTCACAAAATCATAAACATTAATGACGCTTTATTTTTACAGAGGATTTGTGGGCCTTACTAAGTATCAAATTGTTTAATCAAAAATATGGTCATAATTGGGAAAGGCGTTTTTGGAACAATTTTAACAATATTTTTATTTTTCTTATTTGAAAATATATGTAAATTAAATGGTTAGTTATATTAAACACATAATTTTATCCAGAATTAAATAAATTATTATTTCAATAAATGTAATATTGATAATCTTATGCTCCTTATCAATCTTAATAGGAAGTATAAATTCAAATGACTATAGTATTTCATACTGACATATTTTAGAAACTAGCATTTTTTATTGAATTTTGGATTTATATTATTTTAACTAACTCTTATTAGAGAGATATAATTATAGTAACATTTGATCAATGTCTTTACTTCTTTTAATAGTTATAGAAAAATAAAGAGACCATGTAAACAGAAGACTATTTATACATTGCTATTACAATTTTTGTTAATAAAATATGTTGCTGACAAAATGTGTGTTTGTGTGTATGTGTATTGTAACAAAGCTAAACAATTTTGAGTAATGCTTTTTTGCCCTAATATCACATGCATCTACATTCAGCTCATTATACTAAAATGTATTAAAAATAAATGTTATTAAAAACTAGGTGAATAGTATAAAATCTTATATTGTGCTATTTCATAGGTTTTAATAGAATACTTATCATTAGAAAATATAGTTATCACAATCATATAATATTAAGTCTTTATTATAATTGCAATGTTAAATTCTTAGAATAAAATGTTTTCATAATACATAATTTTTATTATAATACTGTAGAAAAAGTTATTATGCCATTTACAATAAATATCCATTAAATAAAAATTTAAGTTTCGGTAAAAATAATATCCATCAAAAGTAAAGATTTTGATATATTATTATTAATCAATTCATTCTTAACACATATTACATAATATCGTAGAAATAAATTTAGTTATTCATTAAAAAATTGATTTTTTCTGACACTCACTTTGTAAAAATCGAAAAGTATTACATTATTATCACGAGTAAAAGTCAAAAAATAACATACAATAATTGGCATTAATGGTTTAACCATAAAAAATTATGGACATAGTACATGAAAAGTGCGACTAACAAAAATGCGTATGTCTAATAAATTCTATATAACATTTTTCGTTGAATACGATGTTGTAATTCTCCTCTACGAATCATGGTATAAATGACCTTGTATATTGCTCTTTCAGGGTATTTCTGTTTAATGAAGTCGCTAACAATATTTTTTTCCGAAACTTGATGCCCAATAGCAAAGCGTCTTTTCAATTGCTTTTCTATACGTGTCAGCATTTCATAATCTTCGTCAGATGTAAAACCTTCAACACCTGTATATTGAAACATTCAAATTTTAAAAACTCCATTAAAAGAACTACTTTTTTTATTAAACAATCTGTTATATTTAAATACAACTTATACATATTAATTCCAATCATATGCATTTATAATTTTATCTTTCTATTTGAGCATTAAAGTGAAACAAAAGATATATATTCATATTTTGAAATCCTACAGAATGTGTCTGACAGGATAAGCTGCTTTTATATAATATGTATTCAAACAAATTATAAAGATTTGTTTTAGCGATTTAGGCATAAAAACAATTTAATTACAAAATTATTTGTAGGTTTATAGTGCTTTTAATATGAATAATAATTACTGTTCTTACCAGCAAGAGAACCAGACATAGCAGCAGACATGGTAGACACTTGGAAAAGCCTAAGTGCTTCGTCAACTTCAGTTTCTGTTGCAAATGGCTGTAATTTCATTTTTGCTAGAGACTCAGAAATTCGAATAATAGCTTCTAGTTGGCGAACAGTGATTGGAATAGCGAGTCTCTTTTCATCTTTTTGTTGCGTACTACCGCGCATTATCACATAACGATTTTTCAATTTTTCCGCAGCTTCCACTGTCAATCTAGGACCGCAATTCCTAAAACAATTATAATTTGTAAAAACTTTTTCTTTAAATCATTTTCCAGAATCTTTAACATTATTCAAATATCTACTAAAGTTCTAAAAAATGCATGCATATAAGTCAAATTATGACTCAAAACTTACGTTCTGCAGTAGTGAATAAATTTTTTCAGTATTGGTATAGGTATTTCACCCTCGGGTGCATTATCATCATTATTTTGATCTGCATTAGCATGGAGGTTTAGAACGTGTTTGGCTAGTGTTATATCCCTCGATTCTAAATGCTCGTCCTTAACAATGAAGATAGTATCGAAACGTGAAAGGATAGTCGGCATGAAATTAATATTGTCTTCACCCTTTACATCATCCCATCTACCAAAAACAGAATTAGCTGCCGCCAAGACAGAGCAACGTGTATTTAATGTTGTAGTAATGCCGGCTTTGGCAATGGAAATGGTTTGTTGTTCCATAGCTTCATGAATAGCAACACGATCGTCCTCCTTCATCTTGTCAAACTCATCTATACATACAACACCACCATCCGCTAAAACCATAGCACCACCTTCCATAACAAAGTTGCGCTTAAATTAAAAATATTAATCAATATTACATAAAATGTTTAAGAAAGCTGCAGCAGCAATGATTAAGGCTTCCATGTTCAACAGCAATATTTATTTTAACAAATATTCTTTTAATTTTAGGATTGTCAATAAAAATTATTTTATACAGCATATATTTTTAAAATTAATAAAATTTGAAATATTTCACCACAATGATACCGATTAAAATTATAGGCAAGATAATCGGTGCTATAATAATTTCGTTGAATATTCTTAGATACAATACTTTTTTGATTGAATTTTTTATTTAATATAGTTAAACATCAAATATTTTATTATTAGAAATAATGATAAGATCAAATTAAAAATGAAAAATTTTAGAAGTTACACTTGTTGACAAAATTCACGTTGTTTCATCACGTGTTTATACCATATTAGTTTATTACAGCAGAGTCAAATGAAACAAAAGATAACAATCGTCAAAAATAAGGATTTCATCTAAGTGGCATATTCTACAATGTTTTTGTTAGATTTGTTATTTATTGTTCAACTCATCTGGTTAAACAATATGCTCAAGAATATTCATGCTTTTAATATTTACAGGCTATTGTTTAAACACATCATTCAGTATAATAGGATGATGGAGACAAAACAAAATCAAGAAAAAAATTTTAAAATCAAAATCATTATTTTGACTAAACAAAATTATAAATTATGCTACTCAATTTGCAACACATGTGTAACTTATGTACATAATATTTGCAGAAAAATTGACGAATATAAATCAATAGTAAATTAACATTTATATTTACAGATTTACGGTTATTAGATATATGTACAAGGTATAAAAGACTAAGATATGATTACACAGTGGCAAAAATTTCATGAATCACAGGTTGGTATATAAGCAAGACAATAAGCATCAGCTTATTGCAAATTATTGTTCTAAGTTATTATTTATCACACAATACACAAACAATAGAAACTAGGTATAATTAATGTATGTAAGGGCCCATATCAATCTCGATATTATTTTCAACAACAAGGTGACAATAACAATGTTCAACAAACAGCTTTTATTTGTAACGCTGGGAAACTTTTTCCGGAGACATAAGCAAGAAAATAATTAATTAAGAGCTTGAAAGTGAGAATAGAAAAAGTTTTGATATATTAAATTAAATAACCTTTGGTTTCATCAATCTTTTTGACAATAATGACTAGTTAAAAACAAACAATTTTGCTCGGTAAATGCAATATAAATCTGGATCACAAATAATCCACCTTTTATAAAATTATTTAGAAGATTTAATTTTAGTTTGACTATCAAAATTGTTACAAGAATTCTTAGAGTTATAAATAAAAAATTTTAAAAAGATATCTGTTTTATAAATTTTACTTACTGTTACAGGATCTCTCATAACAGAAGCAGTGAGACCAGCAGCAGAGCTTCCTTTTCCGGATGTATATACTCCAACAGGTGATACATTTTCAACAAACTTTAAAAGCTGTGACTTAGCTGTTCCTGGATCTCCAAGCATTAGTACATTGATATCACCTCTTCTGCACAAACCATCTGGCATTCTTTTTCTAGATCCACCAAAAAGTAAACAAGCTATAGCTTTTTTCATATCTTCTGCTCCATAGATACTGGGAGCTATACTTCTTGTTATTCTTTCATAAACAGTAGAATCTGCTGCTAAACGTCTAAACATATCTTCTTCCTCTGGAGTGACTGGTGGATGAGTTCCTGAAATCATAAAATAAAGTATTTTAACATCAAGTTAAAGTAAAAGAAATTTATTATTTATAAACAGAAAACCACTCACCACTACCATTATTTTCACCATCTACAGAAATTCCAAGAACACGCACATATGATGAACGGATACCAACTAATGCTTTATCCTTACTGCCTGGTTTTGCACCAGCTTTAGCCACTTTTCTGATAGAAAGTATTCCAAGAATCATAACTCTGTTTCCTGGTACAACACGGTCACATAAATAACGATCTACATATAGCTGAACATGCCTTGGCATTTCTCCATGAGGTACTTGATCATGCAATTCTTGCATTTTTAATGTTTGAAAATCTACACACTGACATTTATCTGGCATTATAAAAAAAGGATCTAAAGGACACTGTGGCCGACCATGCTGTTCACTAAAATAAAAAATTGTTGTTACTTTTCTACAGCTTTTGAAAGATATAATATAATAATAAATTAAATTATTATTATTAATATAATACTAGATTAAACTTCGTACGTTCCACATTGTCTAGGCATAGGGTAACCCTCCAAACCTGGTTTTATTGCTATATTAGGAATAACATTTCGACACGATCTACATTGAATTGAAATTTTTGTTGCTTTAGATCTTATACCAGTAGCAGAAATAATAATCCCTGAAATTTTAATTAATTTTGATACAGTATCAGGCTGGAAACAAATAAATTTAATGTTTAACAAAATAAATATATTGTATTCCATATATAAATTTGGAAACTTACTTTCATTCCTCTTAAAGAAATACAATGAGAGTCTGATGACAATAAAACCTGAATATCTTCCATCTTTTCTTCTCCTACTGGTCTAGGACTAGTAACTTCATCTGCAACTTCTCTTGCAGCATCTTCAAATATTGGCAAAAATTCTGTAGGTGATTTATTAATTTTTTCTGCTAAAGATTCATCATAAGCAGCTAGATCCTCCAAGTTTATTTCAATATAATATTGTCTCAAATTATAATTACGTTTCAATGTGTCTCTAAAATCATTAATCGATAGTAATTTTTATAGGACTAAACTTTTATATTTACATATTGATTTGTAAAAAGAAATTCAACTGATAAACAATTTTTGTTTTTTTCTGTAAATATTACTGTTCAACAAATAACAAAAATTTTAATAAAATAATCATACCGGTATTTGTAATTGAAATTTTCTTCATGAAACTGTCTAAGAAAATCTTTATATTTTTTCTTAAAAACTTGAAAAGTATGGATTTTGTTATCTTGGGGATCTTCAGCAGCCAAATTGTGAGAGAAAAATATATCCTGACTATCAAAACCTTCCATAACTACAAAGTAATTTAATTGTACTAATACCAAAATATAATATTAGAATTTTAATAACAATGTTATTTTTTCAAATACGTAGGATACAAGTTGAAGCTAATCAAAAGAAATAAGATTCTACTTTTACGATATTATTTCTTCTGATCCTATGCCGCTATAGTTTGTGGAAAAATTGGCGGGAAATAATCAGGGGGTGTCAAGTAAAGATTATATGAGTCAATAGGGTGAATAATATGGGTAGAATGGTAACAGATGGCGCTAGTGATTGCTTCCTAAAATATATCGATATACATTTTATTAAAGACCAATCTATACATATATAGATATGTTGCGGTCCATGTATCCAAGCCTCCGCGCGCTGACGCCTAGCGATAGGTTCTGATAATATATGTATCAGAATAAAACTATGAAGTAGAGACTGGTAGTTGGTATTGGGATGAGGGATCAGGAAAACGATCAGACAATTGCTACCGGAGCTTCAGTGCAGTGAGCCGTGTCTTGAAAGCGGACGAGCGCCGTCTCTATTTCAAGATAATTTGTGTATTACGAAACAGTAGCTTTTTTTTAAAAAAAGTCTCCTTACTAATATTATACCTCATTGGTTTATTAATTTCAGTTATAAAAAACGTATAACGATAAATAAGCCAACAATTGAGAAATGGGATTATACACAGAATTGTAATAATATATACAAGAAGTGAGATTCTGACAGGGTTATCGTGACCGCTACTAAATAGCTCAAAATGCAAGACTTGGAACTGAAACAGCAATTTGAAGCAGCTCTACAAAAAATCAAAGACAAATATATCGCCGAAGTAAAGAGAGCGCTGTATGAACATCAAACACAGGATATCACAAATCGTGAACGAAGTCAGTCCAATCGTTCCATGAGGCAGGAACAGAATCCGAAGTGGCACAGGATCTGATTTTTTTAAGCTCAGCAATACAACAAAATTCGCAAGTATTAGTAAGAATGCGAAAGACCATGCACACTGGCAATCAAAATGCTTTATCGGAACAAATAGCTCAAGCTCTGCTGATGCGGAATATACAAAATATAATACGCGACCACAACGGCACGGAGACAACTGAAACTTTGATCGAAGAGCTCGAAATTACCAAAAATGCAAACAGATAGTCTGATGTGATTGCTTTCAATATGATAAACGGTCATCTAAAAATGCAACATTTAAGTGGTACCTAACAAGGGTTAGTTGCGTTAGTTAGTGAAAAGAGTAGTTTTTACTGATACAAGATAAGCCTATTTGGGTTACTTTAGTCATGAAAAATGGCCGTTTCTGATGATATTGGTCGGGCTCAGTTGGGATAGTTGGGTTGGTCATGAAAAATGGCCGTTTCTGATAGTGTTGGTCGGGATTAGTTGGGTTAGTTGGGTTAGTCATGAAAAATGGCCATTTCTGATGGTATCGGTCCGGGTTAGTTGGGTTAGTTGAGTTGGTCATGAAAAATGGCCGTTTCTGATGGTGTTGGTCGGGCTATGTTGGGTTAGTTGGGTTGGTCATGAAAAATGGCCGATGCTGATGGTATTGGTTGGGCTTAGTTTGGTTAGTTCGGTTGGTCATGAAAATTGGCCGTTTTTGATGGTATTGGTCGGGCTCAGTTGGGTTAGTTGGGTTGGTCATGAAAAATGGCCGTTTCTGATGGTGTTATTCGGGCTTTGTTGGGTTAGATGGGTTGGTCATGAAAAATGGCCGTTTCTGATTGTGTTTGTCGGGCTTAGTTGGGTTAGTAGGGTTGGTCATGAAAAATGGCCGATTCTAGTTGGTAGTGGCATGGGCTTGGGTTGGGTTGGGTTAGTTGGGTGGTCTTGAAAAATGCGTTTTATGTGGTATTTGGTTTGTAGTTGGGTTATTTGGTTGGGTTGGTCATGAAAAATGGCCGATTCTGATGGTGTTTGGTCGGGCTTAGTTGGGTTAGTTGGGTTGGTCATGAAAAAGCCGATTCTGATGTGTTGGTCGGGTAGTTGGGTAGTTGGGTTGGTCATGAAAATGGCCGCTAATGTTTGTCGGGCTTAGTTGGGTTAGTTGGTTGGTCATGAAAAATGGCGTTTGATGGTGTTGGTCGAGCTTAGTTGGTGTTGGGTGGTCATGAAAATGGTCTGTGTGTTGGCGGGCTTAGTTGGGTTAGTTGGGTTGGTCATGAAAAATGGCCGATTCTGATGAGTGTTGGTCGGGCTTAGTTTTGGGTTAGTTGGTGGTCAATGAAAATGGCCGACTATACAGGATGATGTTGGTCGGGCTTAGTTGGGTTAGTTGGGTTGGTCATGAAAAATGGCCGAATCTGATGATGTTGGTCGGGCTTAGTTGGGTTAGTTGGGTTGGTCATGAAAAATGGCCGATTCTGATGATGTTGGTCGGGCTTAGTTGGGTTAGTTGGGTTGGTCATGAAAAATGGCCGATTCTGATGATTGGTGGGCTTAGTTGGGTTAGTTGGGTTGGTCATGAAAAATGGCCGATTCTGATGATGTTGGTCGGGCTTAGTTGGGTTAGTTGGGTTGGTCATGAAAAATGGCCGATTCTGATGATGTTGGTCGGGCATAGTTGGGTTAGTTGGGTTGGTCATGAAAAATGGCCGATTCTGATGGTGTTGGTGGGCTTAGTTGGGTTAGTTGGGTTGGTCATGAAAAATGGCCGATTCTGATGATGTTGGTCGGGCTTAGTTGGGTTAGTTGGGTTGGTCATGAAAAATGGCCGATTCTGATGATGTTGGTCGGGCTTAGTTGGGTTAGTTGGGTTGGTCATGAAAAATGGCCGATTCTGGTGGTATTGGTCGAGCTTAGTTGGGTTAGTTGGGTTGGTCATGAAAAATGGCCGATTCTGATGATGTTGGTCGGGCTTAGTTGGGTTAGTTGGGTTGGTCATGAAAAATGGCCGATTCTGATGATGTTGGTCAGGCTTAGTTGGGTTAGTTGGGTTGGTCATGAAAAATGGCCGATTCTGATGTCGTTGGTCGGGCTTATTTTGGTTACCTTGGGTTGTTCATTGAAAATGGCCGATTCTGGTTGGTGTTGGTCGGGCTTAGTTGTTTTAGTTGGGTTGGTCTTGAAAAATGGTCGTTTCCTAGGGTATGGTTGGGCTTAGTTGGTTTATTGGGTTGGTCATGAAAAATGGACGATTCTGATGGGTGTTGGTCGGGCTTAGTTGGGTTTAGATTGGGGTTGGTCATGAAAAATGGCCGTTTTCTTCTTCTGATGCTGTTGGGTCGTGCTTATTTGGGGTTAGTTGTGTTGGTCATGAAAAATGGTCCCGATTCTGAGATGTTGGTCGGGCCTTTAGTTGGGTTAGTTGGGTTGGTCATGAAAAATTGCCGATTCTGATGATGTTGGTCGGGCTTAGTTGGGTTAGTTGGGTTTGGGTCATGAAAAATTGCCGATTCTGAATGATGTTGGTCGAGGTTAGTTGGTTATTGGGTTGGTCATAAAAAAGGCCGATTCTGATGCTGATGGTGTTGGTTGGGCTTAGTTGGGTTAATTGGGTTGGTCATGAAAAATGGCCGATTCTGATGATGTTGGTCGGGCTTAGTTGGGTTAGTTGGGTTGGTTATGAAAAATGGTCGAATGGTGTTGGTCGAGGTTAGTTGGGTTAGTTGGGTTGGTCATGAAAAATACCCGATTCTGATTCTTAGTTTGGTTAGTTGGGTGTGAAAAATGGATTCTGATGATGTTGGTCGGGCTTAGTTGGGTTAGTTGGGTTGGTCATGAAAAAATTCTGATGATGTTGGTCGGGCTTAGTTGGGTTAGTTGGGTTGGTCTGGCCGATGGATGGTGTTGGTCGGGCTTAGTTGGGTTAGTTGGGTTGGTCATGAAAAAATTCTGATGATGTTGGTCGGGCTTAGTTGGGTTAGTTGGGTTGGTCTGGCCGATGGATGTTGGTGGGCTTAGTTGGGTTAGTTGGGTTGGTCATGAAAAATGGCCGATTCTCGGGCTTAGTTGGGTTAGTTGGGTTGGTCTTGAAAAATGGTCGTTTCCTAGGGTATTGGTTGGGCTTAGTTGGGTTAGTTGGGTTGGTCATGAAAAATGGCCGATTCTGATGATGGTCGGGCTTAGTTGGGTTAGTTGGGTTGGTTATGAAAAATGGTCGATGGATGGTGTTGGTCGGTCATGAAAAATACCCGATTCTGATGGTGTTGGTTGGGTTAGTTGGGTTAGTTGGGTTCATCATGAAAAATGGCCGATTCTGATGATGTTGGTCGGGCTTAGTTGGGTTAGTTGGGTTGGTCATGAAAAATGGCCGATTCTGATGATGTTGGTCGGGCTTAGTTGGGTTAGTTGGGTTGGTCATGAAAAATACCCGATTCTGATGGTGTTGGTCGAGGTTAGTTGGGTTAGGTGGGTTGTTCATGAAAAATACCCGATTCTGATAGTGTTGGTTGGGCTTAGTTGGGTTAGTTGGGTTGGTCATGAAAAATACCCGATTCTGATGGTGTTGGTTGGGCTTAGTTTGGGTTAGTTGGGTTGTGGTCATGAAAAATGGCCGTTCTGATGTAGTTGGTTCGGGCTTAGTTGGGTTAGTTGGGCTTGGTCATGAAAAATGGCCGATTCTGATGTGTTGGTCGGGGCTTAGTTGGGTTAGTTGGGTTGGTCATGAAAAATGGCCGATTCTGATGGTATGTTGGTCGAGGCTTAGTTGGGTTAGTTGGGTTGTCATGAAAAATGGCCGATTCCTGATGGTTTTGGTTGGTCGGGCTAGTTGGGTTAGTTGGGTTGGTCATGAAAAATGGTCCGATTCTGATGGTGTTGGTCGGGCTTAGTTGGGTTAGTTGGGTTGGGTCATGAAAAATGGCCATTCTGATGTTGGTTAGTGGGCTTAGTTGGGTTAGTTGGGTTGGGTCATTGAAAAATGCCGATTCTGATGATGTTGTCGGCTTAGTTGGGTTAGTTGGGTTGGTCATGAAAAATGGCCGATTTATGTTGTTGGTCGGGCTTAGTTGGGTGGGGTTGGTCATGAAAATGGCCGATTCTGATGGTGTTCGTCGATTTGGGTTAGTTGGGTTGGTCATGAAATGGCGATTCTGATGTGTTTGGGGTTAGTTGGGTTGGGTGTCATGAAAAATGGCCGATTCTGATGGTGTTGGTCGAGCTTAGTTGGGTTAGTTGGGTTGGTCATGAAAAATGGCCGATTCTGATGATGTTGTTCGAGGCTTAGTTGGGTTAGTTGGGGTTGGTCATGAAAAATTGGCCGGATTCTGATGGTGTTGGTCGGTTAGTTGGGTTAGTTGGGTTGGTCATGAAAAATGGCCGATTCTGTATGTTGTTAGGGGCTCGGGGCTTATTGGGGGGGTTAGTTGGGTGGATCATGAAAAAATGGTCCGATTCTGATGATGTTGTCGGGTTTAGTTGGGTTAGTTTTGGTTGGTCTTGAAAAATAGTCGTTTCCTAGGTATTGGGTTTGGCTTTAGTGGGTTAGTTGGTTGGTCATTGAAAAAGGCCGATTCTGATGGTGTTTTGGTCGAGGTTAGTTTGGGTTAGTTGGGTTGGTCATGACAAATTGCCGATTCTGATGATGTTGGTCGAGGTTAGTTGGGTTATTTTGGGTTGGTCATGAAAAATGGCCGATTCTGATGATGTTGGTCGGGCTTAGGTTGGGTTGTTGGGTTGGTCATGAAAATGGACGATTCTGATGCTGTTGGTCGGGCTAGTTGGGTTTAGTTGGGTTGGTCATGATGGTGTTGGTTGGGCTTAGTTGGGTTAGTTGGGTTCATCATGAAAAATGGCCGATTCTGATGATGTTGGTCGGGCTTAGTTGGGTTAGTTGGGTTGGTCATGAAAAATGGCCGATTCTGATGATGTTGGTCGGGCTTAGTTGGGTTAGTTGGGTTGGTCATGAAAAATACCCGATTCTGATGGTGTTGGTCGAGGTTAGTTGGGTTAGGTGGGTTGTTCATGAAAAATACCCGATTCTGATAGTGTTGGTTGGGCTTAGTTGGGTTAGTTGGGTTGGTCATGAAAAATACCCGATTCTGATGGTGTTGGTTGGGCTTAGTTGGGTTAGTTGGGTTGGTCTTGAAAAATGGTCGTTTCCTAGGGTATTGGTTGGGCTTAGTTGGGTTAGTTGGGTTGGTCATGAAAAATGGCCGATTCTGATGATGTTGGTCGGGCTTAGTTGGGTTAGTTGGGTTGGTCATGAAAAATGGCCGATTCTGATGATGTTGGTCGGGCTTAG